>JANAVB010003485.1:0-11658 GCA_029216955.1 Iris pallida
ACGTGACATAATGTATGGAACAGTGTAACTCAGTTGTACCAGTGAGATTGTAGCCAAATTGGCAAGTTTATTGTAAAGAGGTCAGCATTTCAGTTGTAGCCTAAAGGGCAAGTGTATATATTCAGTTGGCTATTCAAGAGTCTTGTAATCAGTATTAAACTCTATATTCCGCTACAAGTCTTGTAATTGATTACAATTATCAATAAAAAGATACGTTTCTTCATAATCTTGTGTGACTTCAATTTATCTGCTTGGTTTTGCTACGCTGTTGTTGTTTTCTGAGAAATATCCGGAACTGTAATGGTTTTGCCTTGTACAATTGCAATCTAGACTGTATGCCATCACGCCCAGTGGCTAGTTTCGATCCTCCGGGATTGGGGCGTGACAAGAAGTTCGTTTAGGAGCTTGTTTAGAAGCTCATTTGTCCTCTGTTGAATTCTAATTATATATATTTGTGTGCATTATATATTTATATGTCCTTAATAATTGATATTAAGAAACTTTTTTAATTAAAATTTTATAATAAATTGTTAATATTATAGGTACTTGAATTCAAACCTAACTAAATTGACATCAAGCTCGTTAAGCTTGAAATCAAGCTTAATGAGCTTAAAATAAAGTTGAGTGAGCTTGAAATCAAGTTAACGAGCTTGATTTTGAGCTTATCAAGCTTGTTTATCAAGCTTGAATCAAGCTTGCTTATCAAGCCAAGCTCGAGCTCAAACCAAGCCAAGCTCAAGCTTAATATAAACAAGCTCGAGCCAAGCTCAAGCTCTAAAATAAAAAATTTATCAAGCTTGAGCTCGATCTTGAGCTCGATTAATTCTAGTCAAGCCAAGCTCAAGCTTACAAAAGCTTGACTCGGCTTGGCTCGTTTGTAGCCCTAAGTACTAGCGTGCCTAGTGCTTCTGCAGTTTCGTAGGAAACATATGCAGGAAGAACACTGTTCTTTTAGGATTAAATTGAGGGTATCGATTTTGGGTCGGGCGCCAAGTAAGGACCTGCCTGAACCCAAATGTCAATGGAACGTTGGCTCTTAGCAAGGAGTTGGAGAATGTAGTGTTGGTGGGCCGAGAATGCTACAGGGAAATTGGTTTATGTTTATTGGATTGAATAAATATGATTGTAGGTCTTATGTGAGTCAGAGGATATATATATATATATATATATATATATATATATATATATATATATATATATATATATATATATATATCCCAAGCTAACCTAGCCAACTAATTGCAGGTATTTAGGAGCATCTAATATGGTTAATAGCTATTTAATAAATTTAGAGCATAAAGGTATGTATATACAATAAATAGAATAATAGATATAGTTAATTTGAAATAGCGGTTTACATCCTTCCCTTCTTAGAAGAATTTTGTCTCTGAAATTTAGAATGGAGGCACGAATAGGAACTACGAGAATTTAAATATTACGACTACTGAAATGTTTACGTAAATTCGTACCTGAGTCCTCAAATAAATGAGGAAAACATTTCCGAATAGAGTCCTCGTGCTTCCAAATTGATTCGTCTGACGAATGATGCTTCCATGCAACCCGAACTAGCTGAATAGTCTGCCCTCTCAGCACATTCTCACTACGGTCGAGAATCTCAACTGATTGCTCCCCATAAGACAGGCTCTGCCCTACTGTATTATCCGAATGATCAAGTACGTGACTAGGGTCAGCCATGTACCTCCTCAACTATGAAACGTAGAATCTGTCATGTACACCGTCTAGTGATGGAGATAATACAAGTTTGTAAGCTACCTCGCCAATCAGCTCCAAGATATCAAATGGTCCGATATCTCGGACTGAGCTTGCCTCTTGCTCCATATCGAGTGGTACCCCGGTAGGCGATATCTTTAAGACCACGTAATAGCCTTCCTTGAACTCCAAAGGTCGACGATGCACCTCTTGATCCATATCGAGTGGTACCCCGGGTAGGCGATATCTTCAAGAACACGTGATAGCCTTCCTTGAACTCCAAAGGTCGACGTACATTTGCCCAATGCTTCTGTCTGTCCTGCGCTGCCCGAAGATGACCCTGAATCTTCTTTACCTTTTTAACTGTACTGGTCACTAATTCTGGCCCCAAAATCTATCTCTCTCCAACATTACTCCAACATATGGAAGAATGACACTTTCTTCCATAAAGTGCCTTGAAGGGTGCCATATGGATGCTGGCCTGGTAACTGTTGTTGTACGAGAATTCTACCAAGTGTAGGTGATCCTCCTATGACCCTCCTAAATTGAGCATACAGGCTCTAAGCATATCCTCCAATGTCTGAATAGTTTGCTCAGATTGCCCATCTGTCTGAGGGTGGTATGAAGTGCTGAACTTCAATCGGGTTTCGAGGCTCTCTTGCATACTCCTCCAAAAATGAGATATGAACCTCGAATCCTGATCGGACACAATAAGGACCGGCACTCCAAGCAATCGTACAATCTGCCTCATGTACATATCAACCAAAACCTCTATGGTTGCTCGACTCTGAAGGGTAAGAAATGTACTGACTTGGTGAGTCGGTCCATGATAACCCATACTACATCTTTTCCGCTAGGGCTCCTCAGGAATCCAGTGATGAAGTCCATCGTGACATGTTCTCACTCCACTCCAAAATGGAAAGTGGCTATAATAGTCCCACTGAACTCTGATGTTCGGCCTTGAGCTGCTGGAAGACCAAACATCTCGTTATAAATCTAGCAATCTCCCTCTTCATTCCATGCCACCAGTACTGCTGCCTCAAATCTCGGTACATCTTTGGACCTTCGTGATGAATAGAATATACTGAATGTGCACCTCTGCCATCAGCTCCTGACGCAACTCTCCACTCAGAACATATAAACGATCTCTATACCTCAATATTCTGTCCTTATGAATTCGTAGTCCAGTTTGCATGCCTGCCTCTGTCTTTTCTCGGAGCCTCTGGAATCTAGCATTTGTAGGAAAAGCTGCCTTGATCCTCTCCACCAATGAAGACTGAACCTCAAGGTTGGCTAACTGGCCATCCATGCCTGGCAAGATAATCTGTATCCCGAGCTCCTGAAATCCTCCAATAGGCGATGCTGAGTCGTTAAGAAGTAGGCCATAGGCTTCCTACTCAAGGCATCTGCTACAACGTTCGTCTTGCTTGGGTGATACTGCAGCTCGATCTTATAATCCTTCATCAACTCCAACCAATATTTTTGTCTCATATTCAGCTCATTCCGAGTGAAGATGTATTTCAGGCTCTTTGATAAGTACAAATCTCGACCATCTCCCCATATAGGTAATACCTCCATAGTTTTAGTGCAACTATCACCGCATCTAGCTCTAGATCGTGCGTCAGATGGTTCTTCTCATGAGTCCTCAACTATCTTGATGCATATGACATAATGTTGCCTTATTGCATCAGCACACATCCCAATCCACTCCCAGACGCATTGCTATAAACCACAAACCCTCCAGATCCTGTGGGAAGAGTCAAGATAGGTGACATCATCAAACGCATCAAACGCTTCTTCACCTCATCAAATGCCAACTGACACTCCTCAGTCCAAATAAACTCCTGGTCCTTACGCGTCAATCAAGTCATAGGCTCTGTAATCTTGTAAAAGTTTTCTACAAACCTCCGGATAGTATCCGGCAAGTCCGAGGAAACTCCTACCTCCGATACTGACGTAGGCGTAGGCCACATCTCAACTGCGGCGATCTTTTCTGGGTCAACCGATAGTCCAACGTCAGTAATGATGTGTCCAAGAAAAGACACCATTTCCAAGCAGAACTTATATTTGCTGAGCTTGGCATACAACCTCTCATGTTGCAGTATGTCCAACACGATCCTAAGATGCTCCTCGTGGCTCTTGGAATATACTAAGATATCATCTATAAAAACCACTACGAACTTGTCCAGGAACTGATGGAATATCTTGTTTATTAGGTTCATGAACACTGTGGGCATGTTGGTTAAACCAAACGGCATCTATCACGACCCACACCCGCTTTTCGGACGTGAGCTCGTGAGCAAGCCAGCTACGTATCGAGCGGACTCCAGCCCGACTCGAGTACGTATAAGCTGTCAAGGTCATGGTATCGTGGCTAATATTGTAATCTACAGTGTATCTCAATCCACAAGAATATATAAGACAAGAATGAACATTATGGGTCATGGTCTGCAGCCCATTAGCATATTATCCGATTAGACTCCAAGAATTGTATGAGTCTATAAAATAAACAGAATATATCATGGCATGGAATATAAAACATGGAAGGATAATAAAGAAATATCACAAGCAAATACCTGTATCCCTGCAGGTGTAATCACTACCATCATGAGCTGCTAACTAACTCCATGCAATCAGCTACCTGAAGAGATCATCAGGTCCTCAGGGGACATAGCAAGATACATAAAAATATGCCTATATAACAGTTTAATCATGCAATAATATAAATAGGATATAAACAGGAAATAGATATGAGACTGATATGTGGCTACTGACAGGTAACTATGAACACAGATACAGGATCAACTATGCATAAATGAACTGCTGGAAGAACAAGAGATCAATGGAATACCAAACCCTTGCCCCGAGTGTGGACTCGGAGGTTTGAACTAATCACTAACCCTCGCCCGGAATGTGGACTCGCAGGTCAGTTTCAAGACAAGTCACCCTCGCCCCGTGTGTGGACTCGCAGGTGCAAACGGACAACCCTTGCCCTGTGTGCGGACTCGCAGGTTGTGGAAACGATACAGGAATAGCAGTTCAATCACACATACTTGTACACACGACACAGTCAAGATACATGTGACAACACGGTACAACTCAGTCATGACATAGGTAAAGACTACTCTAACATGGACTATAATGTGAACAAGCTAGTATACTACACTATCCAGTCAAGCAGATAATAAACAAGTGAACATGGTATGAAGAAAACATATCAAGTCAATTTAACTAGAGAATTAAAGATAACATATGAATCCATAGCAACTAGAGAAAACTGAAAGATAACATGATAACAATAGGATATCTATAAGCATGATAATAGACAGTGGAGGAAGGCAAGGTATCTTGCCTGAAGTTTGCACGCATATCCAACAGAATATAGTCAACTGCTAAGCCATAAAGTCCAAATCATCACAACTGTCTCCGAAAGCTGAAACAGACATTGTCAACATTCTCAGAATAGTCAAATTAGCTAGGATTGCCTGTCCTTAAGTCCAATTTTGGACACAGAGACAAAACGGTAATTTTGGGCCAAAATGATGTTCGCCATTGGACCCGTTTTGCACCAAAAAAGGTGCTAGGGTCAAAGGTCTCTAAAGTCATCAAACTGCATATCTACAAATTTGTTTTGATGATACGAACCCAACGGTATGTCCAATTGTGGATTCCAGTAGGCCGTGCACAAAATTGCCCGTTGAATTGGATCGTAGGGCCCACGAAAAGGCGGTTCGCTCAACTGTCTCAGAATTGGACCAAACTTGGTAAACAGGACCAGAAAAATGATATGGTCCTGTTGGCGCAAGTTTCGTCTCGATCTGACGAACATGCACAAAATAATTGAAAGATTTGTAAACATGTTGAAATTGTATAAAAATAAAATTAAGAGTCTAAGGATATATTCTTTTATACATTATATTCATTTCAAGAAGCCTTCTAGTACTAAATATTCTTATATACAACCAACTCATAATTTACGAATTTAAACCCTTTAGTTCGTATCTGTATATGTGTCTGTACGCGTATTCGTGCAACATAGGTGCTTACAATTTGCATACTTGAAAATACCTATATCCCTGTCCTTACATGTATCCATATCCGCACTCGTGCAACATAGTTTACACTAATAAAAAGAGTCAATTAAGACTACAAAGTCCAAGAACTCCTCAAAATCAACAATAACAAGTTGAAATACACAAGTGTCCACGGAATGCTTTACTCAAAATCAGTTCTGTATATAGATTACATATAATATATGATAACGAGTGGATTTAAAGTGGAAGTACCTAAGCGTTGCATCCAGTAGCAAGAAGATTTCTACTTAAGCCACCAAAGCAGAAGCTATATATTTCTTGGCAAGAACCGGATTTTAATAATGAAACCTGCTTGAAGCTCCTCGTGTCCCAAGCCCTGACGGTGACGTCGGAGGAGCAAGAGCATACCACATTCGGCGACGACGGAACCGCGAACGAGACCTCGTGGATTGTCCTCCGGTGGCCCCTACACTCGTCGAAGTACTGCCCAGTCGCCGCCGAGTACAGCTTGATGGCGTTCGACAACAGCGACACCGCCATAGTCGCATTCTCCGGGCTGGAGGCAATTTGGAAGACGTAGTTGTCGCCGAAGTTGGTCTTGATCATGTTCTTGATGCCGTGGCGCTTAAAGGAGGAAGAAGACTCGATCTCCATTTGATTGTCGACCGCCATTAGAGGAGTGGACAGTGGTGGAGAAATTGCTCTCTGGGGTTCTTAGGGTTTTGGTGGATTTGAACGGGTTCAAAGAAGGTGTTGGGGCGGCTCGGCTGCACGTCCAAGAGGAGATTCTTGGTGCACGAAAAGGATGGTGAGCGTCACCCTAGGGGCTGAGATCACGCGGTAAGGGGATGGTACTGGTGTGGACAGTGAACGTCGGAGGGCATGGTCGAGGTGCAGGAATAGGCGGAGGTTGTGCTTAGTGGTGGTGGTGTGTAGAGAAGAATGAGGGTTATAGAAGTTATGAGAGGAAGGCGGAGATGGTGTAGGTACTGTTGCGGCTAGGGCTTCCTCAGGTGTTTAACTGGTCCTATATATATATACAATAAAGAGAAATGGGCTGGCTATGCTATTTTTGTTTAGCTATAAATAAAGAATTTCCATGGGTCTTGGATGGCCCGTGGGCATTGACAATTTGTGAATAATGGTCTTAGGTAAAAATCATTTTGATTAATAATTAGGACTTGATGAAAGCTAAGTAGCATGACCTAAAATCATTTATTACTATTTACCCTCCAGCTTATTCTCTAGCATGAATATATATACATAATATATTTATTTATTTATAACTTGTAAACATGAAATCTAATTCTAATAATAATAAATAATATAAACTAAAAAAATATTTTCAAGATTCCGGGAAGAGGGGTTATAGCATCACTAGAAAATTGTAGTACATGTATCTTGTCCGGAAGGCTATCTTCGGAATATCCTCCTTCTGAACCTTATCTGATGGTAGCCGGTCCTGAGATCAATCTTTGAGAACACCCGCGCTCTACTCAACTGATCAAACAAATGATCGATGCGCGTAGAGGGTACTTGTTATTCATTGGTACTGCATTCAACTCCCTGTAGTCGATGCACAAGCGTACCGTTCCACCCTTCTTTGGCACAAACAAAACTGGTGCTCCCTAAGGCAAAGCACTAGATCAGATAAAGCCTTTGTCTAACAACTCATCAACCTCAATCTTCAGTTCCTCTAACTCTTTCGGGGCTATATGGTACATACGGGAAGAGACCGGTTTAGATCTTAGAAACAACTCTATCGTGAATTCTATCACTCTGTCAGGTGGTAGTCCTGGCAGCTCCTTAGGGAAAACATCCTGAAAACTCATCCACAATCGGAGGGTTAATATGTCCTCCATCGCCAACTGTGTCCTATCGACTGGCTGGTCGCCTCCTCCTAAGGCTCCTCTATAGACTCAAACTTCGGCTATCCTAGGGGTCTAAAGATCACACATTTATGCCTACAGTTTGGCATAGCATGATATTGGCTCAACCAGTCCATCCCAAGAACGACATCAAAGTTCGGCATATCAAACACCAAAAATTGTGCCCTCAATTCTCTACCACACACTACTACAAAACATCCTCTACATGTGTCACTAACAGACACTATTCTACCTCCAGTAAGTATCCTGACATTCTAGTCAAGGACTATGTCGCTACTCTATGCATGGCTATGAAACTACTAGACAGAAATAAATGCGTAGCGCCTGAATCAAATAAAGCACCAGCAGAAAATGAAGCTACTAAGATGGTACCTGTACTGACCTCTCCCTCGAGCTCGGGCTCCTTAACTGCCATAGCATAAACATGTCCATGCCTCAGTGCTCCTGCTTGGGGCCCAACTCTACCAAACTGAGCTGCTTGTGACATTAAGACTGGGCCCTACTGATACCCGCTATTAACTGGAGGACGCGGAGCTTTTGGTGCCACTGGCCTCTGCAACTATTGGGGTGCTAGAAAAGCTGCTCTCTGACGTATCACTGAAGGTCAATATCCGCTATACTCCTGGGTCCGATGCTAGTTGGATCCACAAATCAAGCAATTTTCTAAGTGCTTAGGACAGTCTCGGTGGATGTGTTCTGCCTTGCCGTAGAAATGACAAGTAGGCCTCTCCCTCGAATAAGGAAATGGCCTCTGTTGTTGCTGAATCGCTAGACGCCTAATCGGTCCACTTGGTGCTGCTCTCTGTGATGGTTCTGTAGTGCCAACACGCCTCACGGAGACCCTCTCCAGTAAAATAGCCTCTGAATCTTCGCAGCGCTTAGAACCTCTGTCCTAGTAGTATGGGCTACAATGGCTATAAACTGTCGGAGCTTATAGTTGAGGCACTGGTGGAACATTTGAGCCTTGTTCGATTTATCCTCAACCAGTGAAGGGGAAAATCTACTCAGCTTGCTAAACTCTATATCATACTTACTTACCGTCATACTGCCCCGATGGAGGTGAGTAAACTTCCCCTGAAGTTCAAATCGGACTGAAGGTGGAAAGTACTGCTCCAGAAATAGCCTACAGAACTCCTTCCAAGATGGTGGTGTCTCGAAATACTGCTCCTCCGCCTTCCACCATTGGTGGACCAAGTCCTTGTTGGCCCATTGGTCATGGTCAAACCTGATTTTAATAATTGATCAAACTCTGTCTCGATATATATAAGTCAATTCAGATGTTTACCTACAACATTTTGGACACTGCTCAACGATGGATATCAACTATGTTTAAGACTGAAGCCGTTTGCCATTCAGAATGTATTTCCTTTGAAGCAATATAATTTTTCATTTTATTGAGTCTAGGAATACATTGTACACTAAGTCGTACTGGCAAATAGGTTGTCCGGAATCATTTTCCAAAATCACCCTATCCTTTTAAAAATGACCTATGTTTTTGAAAAATATTCTTTTTACAAAAAGCTTCTGAAGGACTTTTCAAAAAGCCAAATTGATTTTTCTCAAAAATGAACTGGCAGAACCCTAGCAGAACTCGGCCCGAGTTCGGCCAGAGTTCGGCCAAGATGAACGTTAGTGAACGTTTAATTTTGAAATTGGTCACCCTTCAGTTGCGGTTTGTTATAAAGAGTTCTGTCCGAATTCTGCCCGAATTCTGTCAGAGTTCTGTCGTTGGAAAAACTATAAATAGAGAAGTATTTCGATCATTTTAAATCACCAATTCACTTTCAATCTCTTCTCTTCTAAAACTTACATTTTTTCCAAATAGTTCTCAAAAGCTTACATTTTTAAATCCCAAGCCAGTTACAATCCTCTAGTCGATTTGCCAGTGTGGTACGGTCTAGAAGTTTCAAGAGCGATTGTAATCAGAGGCTTGATAGAAGATACAACTCTTCAAATTGAAGTTGGTCGAGTTCTTCGTATCAAAGCTCGCAACTGTTGAAGTTGCAAGGACTTCGTATGAAAACTTGCAGAATTTTCCAATAGTGGTTTCAACTGGAAGCTAGAGTTCTTCCGACTGGACTAATCCTCACAAGAGGAAAACTAGCATAAATCTCGGTGTTGCGTTTGTCTTCCGATCACTTTTTTATTATGTCATTTACTTTGTGATTTTTTTATATCTGTGATCTAACTGCTAACAAGATTTTAATTAGCAATATTCTGCTGCCTACTCTATTTACCCCTCCTCTAGAGTATTCTGCTTTACGATTTCATTCCTACAATTGGTATCAGAGTAGGTTCTCCATCTAGAGGTATTATATTCTGATCCCAATTGTTCCTACAATTGGTATCAGAGCGAGTTAAACAGGTAAAGCAAGGTAAAATTGCAGTTATATTTAATTTTTTGTATAGATCACAGCATTACACATGGCAACTGTGAAATTCACAAGTGAAGGCCAAGCCACAAATAGACCTCTACTGTTTGACAATGCTAATTACACTTATTGGAAAACACGTATGAGTTTCTTTCTGAAATATCTTGATTTTGACTTATGGTCTGTAGTTATTGATGGCTATAAAAAGCCCTCCGTATAAATGTTGATGGTATTTTAGTTGAAAACCCCCATGACAAATATATAGAGGAGGAAAAAAAAGGCCAGTCTTGACGCACGTGCTATTAATGATTTATTTTGTGCTTTAGACAACTGAATTCAATAGGGTGTCTACTTGCACAAGATCAAACGAAGTGTGGAAACTTCTCGAAGTAACCCACGAAGGAACAACACAAGTCAAGGAGTCAAAGATCAACGGACTTACTCCAGAGTATGAGGCGTTCAAAATGAAGCCAAGTGAATCAGTCACTCAGATGTTTACAAGATTCTTGGATATTGTAAATCCAGTGTCTTCACTAGGTAAGGATTACAGTAACCATGAGAAGATTCATAAACTTCTACAAGCCCTTACAAAGAACTGGATTCCAAAGGCTACTGCAATAATTGAAGGGAACGACCTCTCAACAATGTCTCTAGAAACACTCATGGGTAAGCTACTCATCACGAGTTAGAACTTCAAGACTTTGAAGATGCTACACCAAAGGAGAAGTCAGAGAAGACGATCGCTCTCAAGGCTCAACATAGAAGAACCATCGAAGATGATTCTGACGACAGCGACTCCGACTCTGAAGATCAAGCTCTTTTGGTAAGAAAATTCAAGAAGTTCATGAGATTTAACAGGAGAACAAAAGACAGCACAAAACAACAACAACAACGAGGAAGATCCTATTTGCTACGGATACAAGAAGAAGGAACATAAAGAAAGACTGTCCAACAACATCATCATCAAAGAAAAACAACAAATATGACAAAGGCTATCTGAAGAAATCGACATCAAGAAAGTATGCCAACACAAGGATATGGCATGAAAGTGAAGCCAGCGACTCAGAAGATGAACAATCAGATGACGTGTAAATGTGTGCTTGATGGCTTGCGATCAAGTAATCGTTAATCCTCTATTTGATCCTTATGATGATTTCACCTTTGAGCAACTAAGAGAGGCTTTCAGTGAACTGTTAGATGATTACAGGAAACTGCGTAGTAAATATGAAACCTCTAAGAAGGTATTCAAAGAGTACAAAGGTGAAATAGGAAGACTTACCGACCTACTAGATCATGTTAGAGATAATGACTTTTCAAATGAGTCTGGTGAGCTTTCATCTATTAAGTTGTTGTTACACGAGACTGTTAAGCTATCCGAAAGAAAAAGACCAAACTATTATCCAGTTAAAGGAAGACCTATCTAAGAAGAGAAATAGTCTCCAGTGTGCACAGGTCAGATTAGAATCACTCACATCTGACTATACTAGATTGTATGACACTTCCAAAAAATTAGAAATTAGTTTAGGAAAATGGCCTGAAGTTGCTGCTTCCTATTCTAACACGTGTCAATTACCGAATCATCGAAACACGCCCAATACTGTCAGACCAAACCATACCAAAAACTATGTCCAAGAAGTCTAACAGGCATGCATT
>JANAVB010003486.1:0-107500 GCA_029216955.1 Iris pallida
CGAATACGGTCCTGTAATTTCGGACCCGGTTGATGAGCACCACAAACACCATCATGAGCTTCTCGAAGTGTTTTTTGGCTTCACTTTCTGAGAGATGCAGCAAGAGTCCATCGTATGAACGACGATATAACATATGTAAAGATGAATATAATAGAATCGAAATGATCGTCTCTTAATTGATGCAGCTTCTTTCGGATCTTCAGGTAAAATCCCATGAACCGCGTAATCAATAAATGGAGTTCTCCAATCCCTCTGCTGAGAGCTTGACTCTGTAGTATAACTCTGTTCAATACACAAATTATTCTTGACACAGAATAAGTCTCGGTCGAGTAAAGTAATTGTATTTTGTCTTCGGATTGGAACAGCCAAGTCTGCAGCTAGGCTAGCAAGAGCATCAGCCTCCACATTCTGAGAACGTGGTACGAATTCAATGAAGAATCCTTTAATGAAAGGACAATTCGACTACCACTTGATGATAAGGGATGAGATCAGGATTTCTGACTTCATAAGTCCCTCTAACCTGATTAACAATCAGTTGAGAGTCTCTATAGGCTTCCAGGAATTCAATATCCAATTGTTTTGTGACTTGGAGACCAATCAATAGAGCATTATATTCTGCTACATTATTGGAGCATGGTTCATTGTAAGAATAGGCACGATATATGACCATTTTGTCAGGAGAAACCAAGGCGATTCTTACCCCAGAGACAATATTACCTTTAGGTCCAACCCGTGATGCTCCGTCAAAATATAATTGCCAGATGTCATTTTTCAAAGTCATATTCCAATCCACGACTTCATCTGGAATATCCTCATATAACTTTGATGTTTCAGGTATAGGATGAGCAGCTAAGAAATCAGCTAATGCTTGACCCTTCACTGATTTTTGAGGTATATAAACCATGTCATAAGGAGTGAGCAACATCGCCCAGGTAGCTAATCTAGAGTTAAGAATGCTCGGTTTTCTCATCAATACCCGAATGGGATTTATTCTGCGGATGATATGGATAGTCTGTCCTGTCACATAATATCTTGTCTTTTGGACAGCAAAAACCAAGGCCAGACATTCCTTTTCTACAGGAGTATACCTGTGTTCTGTTCTGACCATCATTCGGCTAAGATAATAAATCGCTTGTTCATGCCCCATATCGCTATTCTGTACAAGAAGAGCACCAAGTGAATGATCCAAAGCTCGAACATATAGCAAAAATGGTCTTCCTATCACTGGAGGTACCAAAACAGGGTGATTTGTAAGGTATTGCTTGATGTCATTGAAGGCTTTCTGACACGCTTCATCCAAAATAAATGATACACCCTTATTTAATAGACGGGAGAAAGGTTGGCATCTTCCAGAGAGATTGGATATAAATCTCCTGATATACGCAATGCGACCTTGGAAGCCACGGAGTTCTTTTAAATTGCGTGGAGGACGCATTTCAAGAATTGCTTTAACCTTATCAGGATCAACATGGATACCCTGAGAAGTAATGACAAATCCTAAAACTTGCCACTGGAAACCCCTAAGAAAGACTTAATAGGGTTCATTTTCAATTGATGTTGGCACATCAATTCAAATACTGTCTTCAAGTCTTGAATGTGATCATCTTTTGATCGACTCTTAACAGCAATGTCATCTACATAACATTCTACTGTCTTTCGTAGATGTTCTTGAAAGATGTTGCTCATGGCCCGTTGATACGTGGTACCGGCATTTTTTAAGACCAAACGGCATCACCGTATAGCAGTAAACCCCAAGGGGTGTACGAAAAGTAGTATGCTTCTCATCTTCTGGATGCATCTTAATTGATTATATCCTGAGAATCCGTCCATGAAAGACATGCGTTCAAAACCGCATGTATTGTCTATCATGACATCAGTAATTGGAAGTAAAAATTCGTCTTTTGGACAAGCTGCATTAAGATCTCAAAAATCTATGAAAACTCGGACTTTTCTGTTCTTCTTCATAACAGGAACAATGTTGGCAACCCAATCGGGGTGTTGTTCTTCACGAACAAAACCACACGTGATCAGCTTTTTGACTTCTGCTTCAATTGCATCCATCATATCTGGTCTAAAACGTCGTTGCTGTTGTTTTACAGGCTTAACATTAGGAAGAATATTGAGTTTATGAGTAGCAATTTGGGATCTAGACCTGGCATATCCTCATAACTTCGTGCAAAAATATTAATATATTCTTTGATCAGTTTTATCAATTCTTCCTTTTCATCTTCAGAAAGATTTTTACTGATGAATATTGGTTTGGGCGTAGTTCCATCTCCAACATCAATCTGGACAATCTCGTCCTCTGTAGCTGGTTGTCGTTATTCAAAACGAAGTTCCCATTGAGTGTCCATCTGTTGAGCCCAAGGATCATTCTCAAATGGTTCAGATTTACCATCCGTTTTGAACCATATTTACTGAGAATATTTGTTCAGATTCATCATAATAGTTTCCTCTAACATATAAGGGGTGAGATGTATCAGATTCGATAAATTGGATTTCTTTCGAATCTGATGATTGTGAAGAGCTAGAAGAGAATTCGTTTTGTATATCGTCATTAAACATGTAGGACGGATCATATCCCAACCCATGACGAGTCTTCTGGTAAAACGAATTACCACATAATGGTAGTCGTCTACCTTTGCCTTGATTGAGACCTTGCATAGTCTTCAAATCATATCCCATGTTCTGGATAATCTTGAGAGATTGTTGACTATATCTGTCAATTCGGATTCTTCCTTTATCTTTATCTCTCAAATCATCTGTCTGAGCAACAGGGATATTTCTAGCCAAGCCAAACACAATTTGGCGCTTGTTTTTCTTATCAGACGGAACCACGAAATAAGATTCGTCGTGACGTCTATAAGTTACACAAGCTTGCGATGAAGTGGCCATAGGAAGAAGATAGGAAGAAGATGTTAGAAACCTTTGAGCATAAGGTCCAACATCGATATGAGGAGGAAAAGAATTTTCCTTATTGTCAGTGTATAAGGTTTCTTCTGTGTCTATGTCGTCTTTATACTGATGACTTTGATTATCAGAAGATAAAGTCATTCTTTCAATAAACTTGACAGCCATATACTCGAAAAGGAAATCTTTATTGATATCAAAAAGTACAGAATGATCAATATTTACATCATTTAGAATTTGACAGTTACGCTTCGGATTAATCACTAGTGGACTATCATCCGTCTTCTGCATAGATTTACAAAGATTGGCCATCAATGGAGGTTCTGGATCATTCGTACAAAAAGTACGCCCTTTGACCTTGATCACAAGAGGTTGAACTTGGCTTTTAGCAGGAACATTCACTGATTCCTCACATGAAGCTTGAGTTCTTCCTTTAACCTTGATCATCAAAGGTTGATTGTTGACAGGTTGGGGTTGGATTTGCCCTTTGACTTTGATATTCAAAGGTTGCTCTTCTAGCGGATCTTCATTAACAGACTGATCTTCGACAAATGATCGATCTTCAGCCATGTCTGATATTTCCTTTACATGTTCTTGTTTGTAGATCCTTGAATCAGAAAAATAGGCTTCGACACCCTTGAAAGGATTGATATCAGCAAACTCAGTCTTTACAACCCCTTGGGAATCCACGTACTTGAAGCATTGGTGGAGAGTTGAAGGCACGATGTTATGCTCATGTAACCATGGTCTTCCAAGAAGGATGTTGTAGGATACGTCTGAATTAATAACATAGAATATTGCCATAGTTCGAAGATCACCAATCTGAATCTTCAGACGAATCTTCCCCAGTGGTTTGCTCTTTCCAGAGTTGAAACCAACTATCGTAGTACTAGTGTAAGTCAGATCACAAGTAGGAATCCTCAATGGTCTTAGTATACTTTGAAGAATTATGCTAATGGAAGACCCAGGATCAATGTAAATTCTGTCAACTTCAATGGATTCAATATACCCAGTGTAGCACAATGGCCTGTCATGCTTATTATGCTTCAACAGCATATCTTCTTGTGTAAAGGTGATGTTGGGAATTGCTTCCATCACACTATGACATTGTGGGCATGACACTGGTATATTGTCAGCAGTCTTAAGTTGAGCTAAGCAGGAATCAGCTTGCAGCAAAGCTTCACTCAAAGTTTCACGACATTCTTTAGAAAGGCGAAGCAACTCGAAGATAGATAATCTAGCCGGAGTATTAGCTAACTAGGCTAGAATATCAAATTTATAGGGTTTCATCACCACCCCCTGACTGGAAGTAGACTTCAACGGGACGTCGAAGCGTACCGTCTTCTGTTTCCCCTTTTCAACCACAGAAGGAGCAAGAGACGGTTGAGTTGATGGTGTTTCAACACTCTCTGCTTCTTTGGAGGATCCCTCATAATCTTTGTGGTACTCTTTTCCAGATCTTGTACCAGCAAAAGTTTCTTCTTCAGACTCAGAAGAAGGAAGTACCATATTGCAGGATTTAATCTTCCTTTTCTTAGCCTTCTTCTTGTGAGGATTGTTATGAGGAACTTCAGAACCCAATCCAACAGTGGATTTTTGACTTTGAATTTGTAAAGGCAGTCGTATTCCTTTATCATAATTCAAACCTTCTGCCTTTTGAAAGTCATAACCCATCTTCTTCATGAGAAGGACAGATTGCTGACTGTACAAGTGAGTAGGCAGTGGACTTTTAACAGGTGGTTCCACAGAGGAAGAAGAAGAAATCTCTGTAACTACAGGAGAATGATGAATAAACGTCTCTGTAGCTACGGGAGGAGAAGGATTCGGGATACGAGGAAAAATCCCTGTAGGAGCTTTTTCATAAGCAGCAAAGACATGTTGTGCCCTGTATAAGGGAACACTATTCATGGCTAGCCACTGCTGATGAGTAAGCTTGAGCTTGGCAGGAGGAGCCAGACTTGGAGGACATATGTTCAATCCTCTCAGTCTATCTTCCAAAGGAAAGCCATCCCATAGTGATCCAAATCATCAGGATCTGAAATAACATGAGAAATTATGTTGCAGGTTTTGACTTCTTACCTTTCTTGGATTTTGAAGTTTTGCCTTCATCTTCCATTTCAGGTACTAAGTCAGGATGTACTCACATAATTTCACCATTCTTTAATGTAAGAGGCATCAATCCTTCATTTTCCTCCCTAGCAGGCGGGATATTCACAATCTTCATCGTCGCCTTCGGGATTAGGATAATTCTATCTAGTACTTATTGTGGAGGAAAATCTCCAAATTGAAGAAAAACCATATTGGTTGTAACTGTATGGTCATCATTGGTTAAAGCGATAGCACCACCATTTATCAGCCCTTGGATTTTCTTCTTCAAAACATAACAAGCACTGGTAGGATGATTAATGTATCTATGATAGATACAATATTTGGGATTGTCGGTCAGATTCACCTCATTAGGCCTCTTTGGCTCCGGAATCTGGAGTTTGCCACTCTTCACCAGACATTGGAATATCCCTGGGATATCACTTTCGTCAAAAGAGTATTCTTCTTTTGGCCTGGAAGATTTCTGATTATTCGGCATCATTTTATTCTTGGAAAGATTGACCATAAGAGTGTCTTTTCCTTTCATATTACGATTGCCGGAATTATTACCAGGATTACTTTTTTTTCCTTTATCCTCAGAGGCGAAAATCATCCCATGTTCACGAGCCAACCTACCATTGGTCTCGGCAGAAACTGCTGCTATGATAAACGAAGCCCAATCTGTGAATTGGGAACCCGTAAAGACAGCAATAGATGGTCGCAGATTCATCTTACATGTATCAATCAGCGCTGAATCTGGCATACCAGGGGGCATCTTTAGAGTCGCCTGTCAGAAACGTTCAATGAACGTCCGAGTATCTTCTTTCTCCTTTTGTTTGCTTTCTATTAAGGAGGACATGTTCATGTCCATACCTCCTTCATAGAAGCGAGAGAGAAACATTGCCTTAAATTCGTCAAAAGACGAAATGCAATTGTCGGGTAAACTATGATACCAGCCGTAAGCTGAACCCGTCAAGCAACCAATGAATACTCGAGTAAGAAGAGCATCATTTTTCTGCAAATGTACAGTCATAATATCAAAGTAATTGATATACTGACTGGAAGAAGCCTTTCCATCAAACAATACCATTAACTGTGGCTTGAATTTCGGTGTAAAGGGTACATCATTCCAATGAGGAGGAAAAGGTTGCTTAATCCCTAACCTCTGGAGTTGATCCTTTTGCTTCAAAACTTCAAACTGTGCTTTAAGCTCACGCACTGCTTGAATGGCTTCACTAGTTTACGGAAGCACATTTGATTGAAAAGTTGTTGGTTGTACCGTAATCCCCACCGGAGATGGTACATCTTCTGGAATGATGGGATATAGAGATGCAGAATTTTGGTTAACAGTAGGCTCTTGGATATTCAAAGGTATATCAACCCTTTGGCTATCTTGAGTTGGTGCTACTACCTGTATCGGTGTTACTATTGCCGGTTGAGCAGTTTGCTGAGCCGTTATTATTTGGTGCATGCTTTGCATCATGTTAAGCATGTCTTTTAATGATTGCTCAACGGCAGTGAGACATTGTTCTGTATTAACAGATGACGTCACTGGTTCATCTCCAATAGCCTAGGATTCAACCTCTCTTGAAGATACCGAGGGATTAGTATAGAAGTATTAATCGATACTATCAGTTTCGGACTCAAGAGATTGAGTACCCCCAGCTTCAGAATCAGTAGTCTGCAATTGTCTTTGTCTTCTTGATCGAGTATTCTGATATACTCCTTCAAAAGAATCAAGAAGTTTGTTGAATTGTTATTGACCTGGGGTTTGGGACGTGTTCCGTCTAGGACGTCGTCCTCTGTTGGTGTGAGATGCCATATTGACTGATGCATATGACAACTCATCAGCTTGTTGTTGGGGCGCATTAAAATTCAATCGATTAAAAACTGACCGTTTGGAAGCCGAGCAACAACATTTGATCAAAATCTGGTGACACTCACAGTGATGATTTTCTTGGGGGAGTGTCACGAGAGATTGTCTATTTTTACGCTTTTGCATTAGCAATTCACGTAAATCAGAAGGAGTAGAGGGAGTAGTCTTCTTTATTATATTTGGGGTAGCAAAACGTTTAGTCCCTTGTATATAAAGAAGATTACTGGCTGCATTCGCAGAACCAAACTGTACATTTCTATGCGTTTGGAGTTGTGTGCGCAAATCTTGAGATTTTTGAGCACGAAGGACTCCATTTTCGTTGCGTGTGATTTGTAGGTTTGGTACTTTGCGTAGAGCAGTATAAGCAGGTTATTGGTGTAGAACTGAAGCTTTACCAACAATATTTTTACGCTGTATGCATTTAGGTACATTCACATTAGATGTAAAAACATCGTTACGAATTTTATCTACACTGTCACAGACAAGAGACTTATCTTTACGCGTAGAGCGTAAAATTTGATTATCTACCACATCACAGATGGAAGATTTTCCTTTACGCGAAGAGCGTAATTTTTGTGTGTCTACCACGTCACAGACGGGAGACTTATTTTTACACTTAGAAGCACAAGCATTAGAGTCTGCCTCATTACAAATGGGAGACTCGTTCTTATGCACTGAGCGTAAAATTTGGTTTTTACCCACTTGGTGTAAAACATCATTTTTACGCACCGGGCGTAAAACCTGATTATCTTCACCGTCACAGACGGGAGATAAATTGCCACACTTAGAGTGCAAGGCTGAAGTAAGGACTGCCTCGTTAAGAACGGGAGCCCCTACGATAGGAGTGGGAAGAATTCTCTTGCCATCAGAAGCAACAGAGATATCAGAAGCTATTTTGGATTTAGGAATCTAAACTTTTCGTGCTTTGCGAGATTTTTGAACATTGGAGCAGCGAGAACCACCCCCAGTTCGGAGCATCTCTTCATAAGTAGTCTAGTCGAAGTGTACAACCAGAGTCTTCTTTGTCGATCCAATCGACACATCATCATATTGAGCAATTGCCTCCTCGTCGGAGGAGAAGGTCGTCTCCAGCAGAGTCGCCATTTTTGTTTCACTTAACAAAATGCCTGAAAAACGGATTTTGAAAATAAAACGAGAAAAAGTACAAGAAGTACAAATTTAATTCTGGGAAGTATTGCTATGGAAGTCTGATCTGTAAATGATCACTTTGTTCCTTGGACCATACGATGATGATGAAGATCACTGCTAGAAGATGAACAGTTGGAAGAACTAAGTCACCAGAAAGGTATCGACGCACTTGGGCACTGATGGCGAGGCCGAATGCTTTCCTGCTTTGCTTCACTCTGTTCTGTAAGGAAAGTTGAAGAAGAATGCTCCAAAAAATCAAAGTCTCTGGGCTCTGATCTCTATGTATTCTCTCCTCTCTCTGTCTCTCTGTGTCTCATGAGAAAAATAAGTCTATTTATAGACTTGGCTTCTTGTGCGTAAAAACTCAACAAAAGTTTTATCTTTACGCTAATAACTGCCACCCATGACCGAAGTCATCCTCTGCATACGTTAACACGTGTCCTATCATTTCAATAAGAATAAGATGCACGTACACACGTTCTTCGAGATGTGTGGCATGAAAGCCATGTAGGCAAACCACGTTCCAAATTGGTGAAGAAGAATAGGGCATAAAAACAACCCAAAATACTCTGAGCGTAAAGTAGTAGACTAGGCGTAAAATAGCCCTGACATGGACTTCCCGCGTAAAGTGGTTGTTAAACAACCTTGAGCGTAAAAGTAGCCCAAATAAACTTTATGCACACGTCAACTTTTGAGCGTAAAAAACTCACACAGTCTCCATGCGTAAAAGAAGCCATACTGTGAGCGTAAAATAGCTCAGTCTACATACTAAACGACAACATTGGTCTCTGTGTAAAACAAACCCCTTCGAATTCTGTGATATATGCCATCATTAAATCTTCATGTCAGACTTTGCATTAAATGCAAGACTTGACAGCTTTGTCCAGCGTAAAGTGGTTAGCCTGTCTTAGGCGTAAAACCACTGGCTTGACCCTGGCGTAAAACCATTGGCTTGACCCTGGCGTAAAGCGATTAGCCTATAACAATAGATCATGTTGAGTGGAATGCTTCTATCTCTTTGACTCATTCCATGAAGCACTTTTTACGCTCCTACATATATATATATATATATATATATATATATATATATATATATATATATATATATTATTTATTTATTTTTTATATATATTATATATATTATTTATATATATATATATAAATATATATATATATTTATATATATATATTATATATATATATATATATATATATATATATATATATATATATATATATATATATATATATATATATATACATATAAAAAAAATATATATATATATATACATATATAAAAAAAAATATATATATATATATATATATATATATATATATATATATATATATATATATATATATATAAAATATATATATATATTTTATATATATATATATATATATATATATATATATATATATATATATATATATAAGACTCGATCTGCTACAGGTAATTTCTCTATTACATCTGCTTGGAGATAGATCAGGGTTGCGAAGCCTATTTTGCCTCATTTCAAACATATATGGAATACCTGTATGCCATTCAAGTGGTATATTCTTCTCTGGAGGATACTGCACTTAAAATTACCAACTAATGATGTTATTCACAGATTGGGTTACAGCTTACCTCTTCATGTCATTGTTGTCGAGAAGGATCTACAGAATCAATAGCTTATATTTTTCACAATAGTGAAATGGCTCAGCATGTTTGGGCAACTATGCAGACACTATTATCAGCAAGAGAAAAATCCCATACTTTGATGCAGAGGCTCCAGCGATGGTGGAAGAAGAAATATCAACATGTGAAACAGTTGGTAGTAGGGGCAATATGTTGGGTTCTTTGGAAAAATCGTAATAAATGGCGCTATGAAGGGTATGATTTTTCTAAAGAACATTTGGTTACCGAAGTTCGTCGGCAAGTCAGGAAGAGATTAAACTTATGTAAGCATTGTAAGGGGATGAGTTTTAATCTGTAGATCTCCAGTATGACTTCTGATCATTAATAAAATTTATTTTCATGAAATATATATATAAATATATATATATATATATATATATATATATATATATATATATATATATATATATATATATATAAAATATATATATATATATATATATATATATATATATATATATATAATATATATATATATATATAATATATATATATATATATATATATATATATATATATTTTTTTTTTTATATATCTATATATATATATATATATATATATATATATATATATATATATATATATATATATAACCTTATCAACTACTGGCCAAAACCTTCTATATATAAAACTTATATATATACCTACAATATTTATGTATACTATATGCTACTATATGCTACTATAGGCTATATCTATATACCATATACCATAAGCTATAGGATCACGCAAGGACTGGACATATGGAATGCAGAACTGAACCTATATGCAGGACAAACAATGAGGATGGCTAATAGCTAAGGTAAGGGTCTGACACAACATTCTAATGTCTGAACTTGGAATGATTTGTCTGCACCAAGGTTATAGGACAGAACAATGTGGTTTGATCATTCCTCTAGAATAGGGAATGATACCTGTAGAAGATGACTAAACAAATAGTTCATGCAAAGATACATTAATTGCCCCAAAAAAATGATACATGGAATGCATCTGTACTGGTACTGTAGGGTAGAGAGTGCATATTAGGATGATGTGATCTGATGTAAATAGATATCTAAATTAATATATAGGGCTAACTGGACTAAAACACATGCTAAAAATCTGTACAAGGTGAGTAATAGACTGAATATACATCCAGTGGACAGATATTTGACTAAGGGTTTCCTATGCTCTGTAAATTGGATCTATTATATGAAAACAATGTGGAACTATAGGACTGAACCGAAAGTTCAATATTGAACAGAGCTAACTGAAATATAGATGTGTCTGATACTCCTCAAGTATCAGCCGATTGTTACATAAAGATTTGGACAGAACATGAATAAGTAAAATTGACTGAATATGAAAGGATGTGGAGGATAGAATCAAACAAGTTTTGGACATCAGTTAGAAAAGACAGAACAATGGTGTGGATATGGAACCTAAGGATGAATTTAGGATTGTCCCAAATGTTCAATATGAACTATCATCCAAAGGAATGTGGAAAGAACAATGAATGTTGCATATGACCTGTACATATGCTAAGATTGAAACAAAATAAATGGGCTGCACAACACATGGTCAGAACATGAATGCAGGACAACATATTTATAGGGAAAACTAAACTTAATGTTCAATTATGGCCATTTGGAATGACTAAACAATATAGGTAGACAGATGGACAGATCTAATATAATACTAGAATATTAACCAACTGAACATTAGGGTAGCACAACAAGAATATAGGGCAGAACCAAAGTGATGTGGGCTAATGCAAGTATCCAAGAGTACTAGAGGTTGAACATCTAAATAAAATGTAGGAACATAACAGGTAAATGGGTTGAAGAAGGTAGGTAGGACAAAACTTATCTAATGTGGACTAATACCTTAGTGAAGAGAATTGATACAAACATTTAGATAAGGCATGGACTAACTACTTCATACAACTAAACAATTTAGTAAGGACTGAACCCTGTATATGAAGACTAATACCTCCCTTGATAGGATTGAACATCAAAAGAGGACATCCAATTTGCAGGAATCTGAACATTCGAGGATTGAACTCGAATGATGCAAGGGTTGATACTTAAATACAGGACACATATTTACTTATACTGGGGTGGACAACATGTGTGTGGACTGAACAACACATATGCTAAATAATCTCGCTCGAGTTCCTAACCCTCCTCTCACTGGACTGTATCCTTGTGATGCAGTGGACAGACATAAAGGAGTAGCAGGGGACAGAGTATTGAATGAGGGAAAGGTACATGTGACATGGGGAAATAATGGAGTATAGGTCTGAACCTTAAACTAAATAAAATTGAACTATATTAAAAATGGACTGAATAATTATATGGCAGTCACAGAACACTATGACAGACAAGGTTTCACATTCCCAAACCCCCAAATTCAATTAACCCATTCAAAAATATTCTAAATCACTAGATAATATACCATAGCTAACCATTAGTAGATGCAAACCCAAAACTACATTTAAAACTTAAATTAGAGTATCAAATACCCTAATGGCCATTTCATCAAACACTTGGTGTGCGTATCCGATACAGTCGTGATATGCACTCCAATTGGATCCAAACTTGACCCAAAGCATGCCTACATGCTCTACAACACTAGCACGACCTAATCTCCCAATTTCACAAATCCTGTAATCCTAATTTCGGATTTCTCCCAAATCAAATCAAAATCAAAAAAGAAAAACCTTCAAATAGGAAGATGAGAGCCTTAACTCCTCTCTAGAGGCCCCCTAATTCAATGGGGGGGTCCTAAATGAATGCATCTACACTAATGAAAGGGAAATTAGTGGTTTAGAGAGCTCTTACCAATTAGGAGATGGATTCCTAATGCACAAATCCCTATATCTAGATCTCCTCCAAGCTCCAAGGGCCAAAGTGCTCAAAATGCTCTCAAGCTAGCCAATAGAGTCTTTTCCTCTTCAAGTGGAAGAGAATGCAATTGGTTTGAAGGAATTTGGATACAATTTGGGAGTAGGGGGAATTTGGTGGAGAACTACAAATTAGGGTTAGGGTTTAAATAAAAAGGGGGAAAAAGGAGGAGTGCTTGCTATTAATAGCAAGAGGACAAGGGGTGGCCGGCCATACATGGGTTGGGCTAGGGTTTGATTTATGGAAAATTGCCTAAGAGGCCCTTCCTATTTGTCATGTCAAGCCTTTTAGGTAAAAGCCCATTCTAACTTAGTGTTTTAGTCAATAAATTCTAAATGGTTCCTAGTTAGATTAGAGGCTTGACTAGCTAATTATAAATGAATCTAATGTTGTCTATTCTCATTAACTAAGTTTTCTTTGGTCATGACTAACATTTAATAAAGGTTGTTCTAAGGTTTTACCAAAATAATATCATTAACACAATTCAATTAATTGAAAGATAACTAAAATAATTAAATTCATAAAAAGTCAAAAATATTCTTATTCTAGAACATGGTAGTTACACTCTGGGGCACGCATATCAATTCCCATGCTTCTATAGTCGTACCGAGAAGCATTGTATAGTAGTTCTCCATCAGATTCGGATCTTGTTTTGAGATTGTTATTCCCGAAACAAATCTTAGATGGAAGATCATAAATAGACAGAGTGATTCTACAAACGAATTTGCTCATACACACTGTATATGAGGAATCTTAGAGAATTTAGAACAAAAGAATTTGCTTCTCTAAATATATTGTAGCCTCTTAGAAGAAGACAGAGGAAAATAAAGATGCAACTATGCTGAGGTGATGAAGATCACCGTTACTCAAAGCAGGATTTGCCCGTAGCGATCTGCTCTCAGGACCCGGCAAATTCATAAAGAATTACTGGAGCGCTCATAGTCAACTTTTATGACTCAAACGGGCTCCCTGGATCTTATTTTTTTGTCCCATTACAAAGGAGGCCGCACACGATTCATGCCCAAATTCTGGGTGCGGTTCGTGACACTTGCTCTTTCTCCAAAAGTCATACGTCAAGTCTACTCATGCACCAGATCCTAGGTGCATTCAGGCAAATCATCCTGCAACAAATAAAAGATCTTTGAGCAATAAGCACGTACCACATGGCATTGACTCAGTTCTGCCTACGAACGGGTGCTAACCATCTAAGATATCAACAACAAACGAATCTCAACAACTGCCACGTGTCAGCTCCTCCACAGCCCAACAATGCAGTTTCAAATAGATTCTGTTTAAGCTTCCTGGCGCAGCGCCCCTGTGCCCAACAAAGTCATACGTGTAGCATTCCTACGTGCAAAAGCTCCGTGTGCGCATGGACGAATCATTTTATTGCCTGTAAATAGAAGGATCATTCCTTCACATCTCCACTTCATCGAACTCTATAATCTCTTTAACAGCTTCAAACTCGGAGTTCATCCAGACGTTCAGAGAGCCCGAGATCGTTGTCAGATCGTCAACGGAGTAAAGAATCAACTCTCCATCGCCATGGTTCCCAAAAAACAAAAGTGTACTATAAGGATTCCAACAAAATATTATATTGTACTATATTTAGTTTGATTATTTATAAAAGTTTCTTCAGTTACTTTTTCAATGGCAAAAAAGCTGGCGACTCTGCTGGGGACCACTTTCTTTTCCAACAAGAAGGTTGTGTCATAATCTGACGATAGCAAACTCAGCTCCTCCCAGAAGATACTGTTGGCTCATTGGTCATGGTCAAACCTAATTTTAATAATTGATCAAACTCTGTCTCGATATACGGAACAATTCAGATGTATACTCAAGATGTTTTGGATACTGCTCAAGATCGAAGCTATATTTGCCACTTGAGACTGTATTTCCTTATGCAATATAATTTTTATTTTTATTGAGTCTAGGAATACATTGTACACCAAGTCGTACTGGCAAGTAGGCTATCCAAAATCGTTTTTCAAAATTGACCTATTTTTTTTCAAAATTGACCTATGTTTTGAAAAATATCTATTATTTACAAAAGCCTCTGAAGGATTTCAAAAAGCCCAAAATATTTTTCCTAAAATAAACCTGACCAACCCTGACAGAACTCGGCCAGAGTTCGGCCAAGGTGAACGTTATATGAACGTTGGTTTTTGAACTTTGTCTCCCTTCAGTTGCGGTTTGTTACATAGAATTCTGTCCGAATTCTGCCCGAATTCTGCCAGAGTTCTATCTTTGGAAAAACTATAAATAGAGAGGAATTCTGATCATTTCAAACCACTCATTCACTTTCATATCTTCTCTTCTAAATCTTACGTTTCTTCCAAAGAGTTTTCAAAAAGTTTCCATTTTTATATCCCAAGCCAGTTACAATTCTCTAGTCAATTTGCCGGTACGGTATGGTCTAGAAAATTTCAGAGAAATTGTAATTAGAGGCTTAATTGAACAAAGACTCTTCAAAACTGAAGTTGGTTGAGTTCTTCGTATCAAAGCTCGCGTCTGTAGAAGTTGCAAGGACTTCGTATGAAAACTTACGGGATTTTCCAATAGTGGATTCAACTGGAAGCTTGAGTTCTTCCGACAGGACTAGTCCTCACAAGGGGGAAACCAGTATAAATCTCTGTGTTTGCGTTTGCCTTTTGAACTCTTATCTTTACAATTATTACTTTGTGATTATTATTATTTCTGTGATCTGAATGCTAACAAAGTTTTTAATTAGCAATATTCCGCTGCCTACTCTATTCACCCCCCTCTAGAGTATTCTGCTTTGCGATTTCGTTCCTATAATTGGTATCGGAGCGGATTATACAGGTAAAGCAAGGTAAAACTGCAGTTATTTATTTTTAATTGTTATATAGATCACAGCATTACACATGGCAACTGTGAAATTCACAAGTGAAGGTCAAGCCACAAACAGACCTCCACTGTTTGACGGTACAAACTATACTTATTGGAAAACACAAATGAGTTTCTTCTTAACATCTTTTGATTTTGACTTATGGTATATAGTTATTGATGGCTACAAAAATTCTCCTCGTATTACTGTTGAGGGAGTTTTAGTTGAAAAACCCCATAATAAATATACCGGGGATGAAAAAAAGGCCAGTCTTGACGCACGTGCTATTAACACTTTATTTTGTGCTTTAGACAGAACTGAATTTAACATGGTGTCGACTTGCACAATATCAAATGAGGTGTGGAAACTTCTCGAAGTAACCCACGAAGGAACAACACAAGTCAAGGGGTCAAAGATTAGCAGACTTACTCAAGAGTACGATGCGTTCAAAATGAAGCCAAATGAATCCGTCACTCAGATGTTTACGAGATTCCTAGATATTGTAAATCCTTTGTCTTCATTAGGCAAGGAATATAGTGACCATGAGAAGATTCGCAAACTTCTATGAGCTCTCACAAAGAATTAGATTCCAAAGGCTACAGTAAACATTGAAGGAAACGACCTCTCAACAATGTCTCTGGAAACACTCATGGGTAAGCTACTCACTCACAAGTTAGAACTTTAAGACTTTGAAGATGCTACACCAAAGTAAAAGTCAGAGAAGTCGATCGCTTTGAAGGCTCAATATAAAAGAACTGTCGAAGTTGATTCTGACGAGAGCGACTCTGACTCTAAAGATCAAGCTCATCTGGTAAGAAAATTCAAGAAGTTCATGAGATTCAACAAAAGAACAAAAGACAGCAACAATGAGGAAGATCCTATTTGCTACGGATGTAAGAAAAAAGGACATATAAAGAAAGATTATCCAACAACATCATCATCAACAAGAAAAAGTAGCAAATATGACAAAGGCTACATGAAGAGATCTACATCAAGGAAGTACGCCATTACAGGCATATGGCATGAAAGTGAAGCCAACGATTCAAAAGACGAATAATCAGATAATGCTGCAAATATATGCTTGATGGCTTGCGATCAGGTAATCACTAATCCTCTGTTTGATCCTTATGATGATTTCACCTTTGAGCAACTAGGAGAGGCTTTCAGTGACATGTTAAATGACTACAGAAAACTGCGTAGTAAATATGAAACCTCTAAGAAGGTACTCAAAGAGTATAAAGGTGAGATATGAAGACTTATCGACCAACTAGCTGATGTTAGAAATAGTGATACTTCTATTGAGTCTGGTGAGGTTTCCTCTATTAAGCTGTTGTTACACGAGACTATCAAGTTATCCGAAGAAAAAGACCAAACTGTCATCCAATTAAAGGAAGACCTATCTAAGGAAAGAAAGAATCTCCATTGTGCACAAGTCAGAATGGAAACACATACATCTGACTATACTAGATTATATGACAGCTCTAAAAAGTTGGAAATTAGTTTAGGAAAATGGCCTGAACACTACAACAAATATGGCCTACAATAGCAGTTTTTCTATAGCGTTCAAGTGTCCCCGCTATAGAATGTTATCAACAATAGCGTTCTTTCTACAATGCTATAAAAATATCTATCTATAGCATTTCCTAAATGCTGTAGAATATATATTGGTGCCAATAATTTTTGCTGACTTTGGTTTTGGAGGCAAACCAAAATATTTCCCTCAAAACCAAAATTTGGGAGACACATTGTACCAAATTGAAATTCTTATTACTAAACCTAGCCTCCCCGCCTTTCCATTCTATCTCCCGTGCCACTATTTTCTATCCAATATTTAGGTCAGCGGATTGGGGGAAATAGGTCATCTTCTCCTCTAAAAATTCCTTCTTTTAAATTTCCTCTTTTTCTCCTTCTTTGTGATCGGTCAGCCATCGGTAGGATTCTGCTCCTCTCCTCCTTCTCTAAGCCATCAGTAGGATTTTGCTCCTCTCGGTAGGATTCTTCTCCTCTCCTCCCTATAGTAAGCTATCGGTAGGGTTCTGCTCCTCCTCCTCCTCCGGTTATTCTCCCCTCTCCTCCTTTCTAATATTTTTGTGTTTAACAGATGCTCCATGAAGTCCTTTCTCGTCCAGGAAGGAGATCCCACCGGCCGGGACCTACGGTACATCTCAAAACCCTAATTTTTTTTATTATTTTTTAGAAAATTTTGCAATTTTTTAGCCGAATTTGCTAATCTGCTCCATTGTGATTAATTTTTTTGCCTTTCAAATCTACTTGAGAATTATTAATTTTTAGGGGTTAATGACTTTTAGTTTGTGCATTATATTGGTGTTGTAGAATCTCTTGAAATTAAGATGTGTTTTACATATCTGTTTATGGTGAATATATCTTCAAACAAAGTCCAATATTAATGAATCCAATCATAATATCAACCTTAATTCCTTCTAGGAAGGTGAAAATCCAATTCTTGACTGATTTTTATGGATGTAAGGGGAACTTTCCTTTTAATTCAGGAAAAATTGGGGTTTATTAGTACACAAGGGAGGTGGAAACCAAGGGGGAAGGATTATCTAAATGAGTTATCAGTCTTATAGATATGTTTTCAGGTTTACCGAAGATTCTTCGAGGTGTTTTTCATGGTAGCAGTCTGTTTTCTTATGTATTTTGTGGTGCATTTCACATGTTGTCTTGCTTCCCTCTAGTAATGATATTCATATCTTAAATTTTTAAGATACTTAAAAGATTTACATAAGAAAGTGAATAAATATAGAAGTGAGGAGACAAGATATTGTCCGATACATTTCCAACAATAATCGGGCTCATATTAGTTTTGGAGAGTTCTTGCTTCCTAGGCTCGCTCGCCAGTCATGCATGACACAGCAACATAACTTATTCATTGAGCATGCTAGAGCAATTACACTAATTACACAGAAATTGATGTGTCTGTGCAAAATTTTGTTCAAAAGAACAATATGAAGAAGCATGAATTGATAGGGTAGCAGATTGTTTTCGTACTTATATTATGGTGCAGTTCACATATTATCTTGCCTTCGCTTGCCTTCCCCTTAAGTAATGATATTCTTATCTTATTTATTTTGTTTATGGAACATGTACACCACAGGTGTCCAGTATCAATATGTAACTAATTCCCCATTCAATAATATTTTATTTTTCAATCAAATAAATTTATGTTGCGATAAAAAGAACATGATACTTAGTACCTTGTGTCCTGTCCTGTCTATATATGTTTCTTTCCTTGTTTTACCAATTGCTCCAATGTTAAAAACTAGGACTTGCTCTCTTCAAACTGTTACAACTATGTTACCAATTTGACATGGCATTGATACGGTCACCACAACACGGACATGACACTATTCCTAGCATCTCCCTTCTGCATTTTGGGACGTCTTTGTCGTGTGTCTAGTACGAGTCCAACACGACAATGAATTTTAAGAATCTCCATGTTAAAGGCTTGGTTGATCTTGATGCTTCATATTACATTTAATTGCACTTGAAATTTATGTAGAATCAATTATGTAAGATAAAGATGTTCCATCTTCTACCTTTAGCAAAGCATCTTTGAAGCACAAGAGACTCTAAAAATCGGTGTCATGTCTGTGTTAAGCCGTGTCTGAGACGTTTCAGTGACACATACACTCCATTTTACACAAGGACATAAACTTTTAGGTACAATATTGAGATAAAACAAAATTTTGCAATAAACTGTCAATTCTGAATCATTTTAATGCTAAAAATTATAGTCTTAGTATCCTTAATGAATGAGTAGTTATTGGAAGATTAACAATAGAGTTAAGTTGGTCATGCAGTTATGGTTGTTTGAGTTTTCTACTTATAATTTGAAGAAACTTAATGCAAAAAGGACAGAAAACAGAATATCAATGTTAAAATTAGGGACTTGTTTTGTTCAATCTTTTCTTCCTATGTTCAAACTATCTATATAACCGACCATATTATAAAACTTTATTGTTGACAGAACATGTCCTTTTTGGAGGTTGTTTCTGCTTATTTTTCTTGGAAAGCGGTCCAAGTCTGTTTGGTACAACAACTTATCAAAAAACATCTCAATAGTTAGTTTAATTTTGGGGAAGTTTTTGACAGAAGTCACTTCACACTATATATGACTATTCTTTTTCTTATTTTCTTAGTACCTGTTTCAAATAGATGCGTGCATGAAGGTTATACTCTTTATCCACCTTATTTTGTTAAACAATTTATTTTCTTAGTACCTGTTTCAAATACATCTACTCCAATAACATTGCTTAAATAGGCTACAGACGTTGCAGGGTAGAGGCACAACCTTGCAACAGATGACATGTTGAAAGTACTTGTTTCAAAAACTCTTTAAGCCTTTTATGCACTTTTTTGTAGAAACTAGCTATGCTACTTAGCCAGTGCTTCATCATGAATTTTAACAAAAGTACCTATTAAGTAAATTGTTATTCAAATTTAGATTCTGGTTATAGGTCTATATAGTGTGTAATCTACCACAAAAATATAGTGTGTAATCTACCAACAATGTAAATCAAGAGAAGTGAAGTACATCTTTCCTGTTATGGACTTAATCCAGTGTTGAGAACATAAGATACTGGTATGATGTGTAAGATTATGTGGAAGTAGTTATTTCAGGGTGAGACAACCAGTGACTTGAGAGTGCTATCATTTGTTTGAGTGTGTATATGTAAAGGATACAAGAGAGGATAGAGTTGTGCATTGATACATAGAGGAACCCCCAACTCTTATACTAGTATGCCCACTGTAGGTAAACATATATACACACACATATCCCTAACTGTTGACTGTTACACATGTCACACCCCGATTCCGTAGAATCGATAGTCGTCCCCCGGGCGTGATGCCGTGCGAACCTAAGTTGCGATCACACAAGGCATAGTCATAAGGTTATCCGAAACACAACATCAAGTTAGAGTACGCAGAGAAATTGATTGATACATTTGAAATAGAAGTAAACTTTTTCATTGATAATAAAACTTCATTAACATTGACTTCATTACATTCATTACCGCACGGGCTACAACATGACTCGTCTTACAAAATGAATGTCGATGAGATAGTCATTCCATACATTATACCCCTTTATACAAGCAAAAACCATTACACATTTCCACCTGCTATCGTGGGAAGTCGAGTCGCCATCTTTTCTTTTGGACTGAGTGCGGGTCTTCTTCAAAAGGAATCCAGAACACAAGCCTTCACACGCGGACGAGGCTTCAAAAGGGTTCACGTCGCCTTGAGTTTCAAGTGGCACGCCCTTCATAGTTTGGGGTACCTGCGTAGAGAGCGAGGATCAGTACATTACACTTTGTATTGGTGTGTGGCTATTTCAGTTCCAAGCTCTCATTTGGTTGAAGAGTTTATATGACTTAGAGTATGAATGTTTCTAACCATCCTAATAAATTTCAAACAAGCATATGACAAGCATAATAAAATTTACGTTAAAACTTACCCACGGCAAACCACGCCGTGCCTTATGAAACTTACCATGTTCTTCCCTGTCAATTATTAATATTTATCATATCAAGTGCAAAATGCATGTGTGATTGGTCACTGGCATCACAAGTCATCCTGGACGTATAGCTTTGTTAATCGAGATCCTTTTAACGCAAGTAGCTAGCTCCGTTGCAAGTCCCCGCTTAACCTGTGCTGAAACCTGATGCACGACTATACCCTGTTTCCTCCTAGGCAGAAATGGTCCCGTGGCCTCGGGTTGCCGCTCGAAGAAACTATCGCCTTGTCGACAAGTTGTCCATAACAGTGTGAAGATATATTTTCCTTTTTAGTTATTAAGACATAGCCTACATTCTCTTTGAAAACTCAATCCTTTTTATCGTATTCGTGCCCTTGCATTTATCCTTTCATTCGTACAACATTATCGATTTACCTAGGAAGGAGGTCGAGAAGAGAAGGGTCAGCCACTCACCATGTGTTTACTTCGGCGAGAAAACTTGTTGGTCGCGCTAGACGTCGCCTACGCGATTACCTGAAATCGCACAAGCTCCCGATTAGAACACTGCATTATTCAAGGAGTTCGATAGGAAATACTAGTTCGAAATGCAAGCCATAAAAACCATCTAAAACATTCACGAAAATGAATTCAGAAAACAAAGCCAAAACCAACGCAAGCGGCGTAAAAAGCAGAGCAACGGGAGGTCTCTTCCGACTCAGCCGTAGAGTCAATCCTCGAGGCGCAACCCACTGAATATGGGACTTGGTTCCGAAGAAGACATTCCATAATGAGGAATGGATCTTAATTCAATCGTTCCCGTTCGATCGACTCGGTCGATCCCGACCTATCGGTCCCGACCGAATCGATAGCGACAGTGTTCCTTTCTCGTGCACCCCGTGGACAGAGTGCGGGGCACGATGTAGGGACGGGGCACTACACCATAACCAACTAAGAAAAAGTTTCGTCCTCGAAACTTAAAATAGAACCTACCTCTACGAGAACAATGAAGGGAACTTTTCCTTCATTTCTGACTCAAGCTTCCACGTCGACTCTTCAACTGAATGGTTCCTCCAGAGGACGCGGACGAGGGGAATAGCACGGTTGCGGAGAAGTTTATCCTTGCGCTCCAAGATTTGCACCGGCTCGTCGACATATAAAAAGTCTGCCTTCAGGTCCAGCTTACCCAAATCCACAACATGGATCGGATCATGCACGTACTTCCTCAATTATGATACGTAGAAGACATCATGTACCTCTGACAACGAAGGCGGCAAGGCGATTTGGTAAGCTACCGGGGTGACTCGCTTCAATATTTCGAACGGGCCAACAAATCTTGGGCTCAATTTCCCCTTCGCACCGAACCTGGAAACTCCCCGTATGGGCATGACTTTCAAGAATACATGGTCGCCTTCCGAGAACTCGAGGGGGCATCGGTGCGTGTCGGCATAGCTTTTCTGTCGGGTTTGTGCTATCTTCAATCTCTCCCGTATTAACTTGACCTTCAGCACGGTCTGCTCCACCAGCTCCAGACCAAGTATCTGCCATTCCCCGACTTTATCCCAGCAAATGGGCGATCTGTACTTCCGACCGTACAAATTTTCATACGGTGCCATTTGGATGCTGGACTGATAGCTGTTGTTGTATGCAAACTCGGCCAGCGGTAGATGGACATCCCAACTTGACTTCAAGTCGATCGCACAAAGTCGTAACATGTCTTCGAGAATTTGGTTCACCCGCTCTGTTTGGCCGTCAGTCTGAGGATGATAAGCTGAGCTAAACTTCAACTTGGTCCCCAACGCTGAATGTAGACTACTCCAGAAGCGCACTACGAACCGTCCATCCCGATCAGAGATGATAGAAACTGGGACCCCGTGCAGCCGAACTATTTCATCAAGGTATATCTGAGCAAGTCGGTCGACGCTCCAAGTAACTTTGATGGCGATAAAGTGCGCTGACTTGGTTAGTCGATCGACGATGACCCAGACGGCGTCGTTTCCCCGCGGTGTCCTCGGCAAGCCAACAACGAAGTCAATAGTGATGTAATTCTATTTCCACTCAGGAATGGCGAGGTTCTGCATCTTCCCTCAACGACAAAGCACTTGCTCGCCTCATGCCCAAGGGAACCGCACTTGGCACATCGCGATGATGAGTTATGTCCCTGGTAACCGCCACGGTTCGGACGCTTTGACGCGTGATTGTTGCCTCCCGTATAGCTAGGATGTTTGTGATTGGAGTGGCGCACAACGTCGTCAGCACCAAAGGATACAGTTTCTCAAGGCGGAGAGCGTGATTCAGAGCCTCGCCCACGGTCTTGTACTCCGGGACCCCAACATGCACACCGATAGAGTGTCGCAGACCCACTTCGAACGGTCGCACATGGCACTCCTCTTTAGGCAGAAATGCACTAGATAACTTTGACAACTTGTTGAATTCTGTGGCGTACTGTTCTACTGTCCGATTTCCCTGTCTCAACTTCATGAATTTATTCTCCTTCATTTGACAAATGGCTGACAGAAGGTACTCGACTTCAAAGGCTTTACGAAACGTAGCCCAAGAGATCGGCGCTGAGTTGTTGTCGCGTCGGATCGCTCGCTTATGCACGGCCCACCAGTCGTACGCGTTCAACCGTAGCTGAAGTTGTGCGCAGGCGACTTGCTTGGATTCTTCAATGCCGAGCAGCTCGAAGTGATCTTCTAGCTCTTCCAACCATTCGATTGCCATGGAGGGACCCTCGGTGCCGCTGAAGAAAGTGCGGTACGCATTCTTGAATTCTGACACTTCAAAGTTGTACTTTTTCAGTGTCGCTGGTTGACGCTCGGGCTCCGCCTTGTCGACTTCAATGGGTTGGATCGTCGGCCCGGTGGCAGTAGGTGCGGTGATGGTAGGCACAGTCGCAGAATTTCCGTTGGCCGCCATTGTTTGGACGATCTGCTGCAGGGTATCCAGCTGCTTTTGTTGAAGTTTCGTGTGTGCGTCGAAGCGAGCTTCGAACTGGGCCTGTCGTTCTTTCGTCTGTTGATGTTGGTTCTCGGACTGGTTTCGCTGTGCCTCCATCATGCGTAGCATCCTTTCGATGGTATCGTTAGAAGGTCCGCCCCGCGATTGATGCAAACTACTAGAGCCGCTAGAAGCGCTCTGTTCTTGCTCGGCCGTGGGTTCCGTCACTTCTGCGATACGAAGGCAACGCATCAGTCACAAATTATTACGGACTCATTGTATGGAACAACTTATCTCATCGATGCGAGGTCAAAGGATGTAAAGCCGTGCTCTGATACCATTATGTCACGTCCCGATTCCGTAGAATTGATAGTCGTCCCCCGGGCGTGATGTCGTGCGAACCTAAGTTACGATCGCACAAGGCATAGTCATAAGGTTATCCGAAACACAACATCAAGTTAGAGTATGCAGAGAAATTGATTGACGCATTTGAAATAGAAGTAAACTTTTTCATTGATAATAAAACTTCATTTACATTGACTTCATTACATTCATTGTCGTGCAGGCTACAACATGACTCGACTTTCAAAATGAACGCCGATGAGATAGTCATTCCTTACATTACACCCTTTTATACAAGCAAAAACCATTACACATTTCCACCTGCTATCGCAGAAAGTCGAATCGCCATCTTTTCTTTTGGACTGAGTGCGGATCTTCTTCAAAAGGAATCCAGAACACAAGCCTTCACACGCGGACGAGGCTTCAAAAGGGTTCACGTCGCCTTGAGTTTCAAGTGGCACGCCCTTCGTAGTTCGGGGTACCTACGTGGAGAGCGAGGATCAGTATATTACACTTTGTACTGGTGCATGGCTATTTAAGTTCCAAGCTCTCATTTGGTTGAAGAGTTTATATGACTTAGAGTATGAATGTTTTTAACCATCCTAATAAATTTCAAACAAGCATATGACAAGCATAATAAAATTTACGTTGAAACTTACCCACGGTGAACCGTGCCATGCCTTATGAAACTTACCATGTTCTTCCCTGTCAATTGTTAACATTTTTTATATCAAGTGCAAAATGCACGTGTGATTGGTCAATGGCATCACAAGCCATCCTGGACGTATAGCTTTGTTAATCGAGATCCTTTCAACGCAAGTAGCTAGCTCCGTTGTAAGTCCCCGCTTAACCTGTGCTGAAACCTTATGCACGACTATACCCTGTTTCCTCCTAGGCCGAAACGGTCCTGTTGCCTCGGGTTGCCGCTCGAGGAAACTATCGCCTTGTCGACAAGTTGTCCATAACCGTGTGAAGACATATTTTATTTTTTAGTTATTAAGACATAGCCTACATTCTCTTTAAAAAATCAATCTTTTTTCCCGTGTTCGTGCCCTTGCATTTATCCTTTCATTCGCACAACATTATCGATTTACCTAGGAAGGGGGTCGAGAAAAGAAGGGTCAGCCACTCACCTTGTGTTTACTTCGGCGAGAGAACTTGTTGGTCGTGCTAGACGTCGCCTACGCGATTACCTGAAATCGCACAAGCACCCGATTAGAACACTGCATTATTTAAGGAGTTCGATAGGAAATACGAGTTCGAAACACAAGCCATCGAAAACATTCACGAAAACGTATTCAGAAAACAAAGCCAAAACCAACGTAAGCGGCGTGAAAAGCAGAGCAACGGGAGGTCTCTCCCAACTCAGCCGCAGAGTCAATCCTCGAGGCGCAACCCGCTGAATATGGGACTTGGTTTCGAAGAAGACATTCCATAACGAGGAATGGATCTTAATTCAACCGTTCCTGTTCGATCAACTCGGTCGATCCCGACCGAATCGATAGCGACAGTGTTCCTTTCTCGCGCACCCCGTGGACAGAGTACGGGGCACGATGTAGGGACGGGGCACTACAACACACCCCAACTTATGTTATTTGAACTCCATTTTTCTTAGGGGTAGGTCTGAGCTTGCTCACAAATCCCCTTAACCTTTTTAGGGTGAGTTTGAAAAAAAAAGAGTTTTGAAAATAAAGTTGGGGGCTGCAGGAGTTAGGCATCTAATGTATCAGCTGATTCATATGTATTATGTTGTGTTATGTAAAATGCTTACTTTCTTTCTAATTCCTTGAAATTTCATCTAACGACTAATAAGTTGAACCTTTCTTTGTTTTTCAGGTTCCTCATGACCAAAATCTACATTTGTCCATTTAATGTGGTTCTCAAGGATGTAAGCTAGAAGGAAAGAGTAGATAGAGCTGCATTTTGGCCTACAGATATTTTTTATGGAAATGGAATGGTTCAGTTGAATTTTGGACTAGCGTTAGGTTATAAACATTTTGTACATCTTGAAAGTTTTAATAAAAAATGTATGAATTTATTTATTTTGGCAAACCTTTTCTATATCTTGGTTGATCGAAATGGAAGTTGCGATTGAAATTGTTGAAATCAAAATTACGATTCAGCATGAATTTTAATTGTATGTGATACAAAACAGGTTATTCAAATATAAAATTGTGTAACAGATTTATAGTACTTAAACTGCTACAAAAAATGGACAACGTTCAGAAGCGCGATAATAAATCAACATCATTAAAGAACGCTATACACCATCTACAGCATTCATGAACGCTATTATTCACCAACAGCATTCAAGAATGCTATAGACCATCCACAACATTCATGAACGCTATATTCCATCTACAGCATTCATGAATGCTATAAACCATCCACAACATATACGAACGCTATAATCCATCTACAGCATTCAAGAACGCTATAATGTTATAGCGTTCACATGCCTTGACTTACTATAGCGTGGGCAATTATAGCGGACATAATATGCTATAGAAGGCTTTCTATAGCATTATGCGCATGCTATTGTAGGCCATATTTTTTGTAGTAGAAGTTGCTGCTTCTATTCTAACACGTGTCAATTACCAAATCATCAGAACACACCCAAACAAAACACTGTCAGACCAAACCACACCAAACCTATGCCCAAGAAGACTAATAGGCATGCATTTTTCTATACTAGAAAACCAAAACTTACCAATCATGCACCTCACACAACTTTCAACACTCAACATACAAAATGTCATTATTGTGGCCTCATTGGTCATATATCCTCTGCATGTAGAATCAAAAAGTTAGTAGATTTAAATCTTTATGCATGGATACGAAAAACTAACCTGTCAGGACCCTACAAGAAATGGGTACCCAGAGTTTCATCTGCAAACTATTTTGTAGGTGGAACGCCCTTCACATGCTAGAAGCAAATGGATCCTCGACAGCGGTTTCTCACGGCACATGACCGGTGATGCTTCATTATTCGCAATACTGTCAAAGAAGAATAAAGAAGGATACGTCTCCTTCGGTAATAATTTAAGAGGGTACATAATCGGTATCGGTGACATTGGTAAGGCTTCCTATCCTGTAATTAAAGATATATGTCTAGTTACAGAGTTAAAATATAATCTGCTCAGCATAAGCCATTTAGCTGATCACGGGTATGGTATTAACTTCGTCAAAGACAAATGTACTATAGTTGATAGCTCAACTGGCAGTACTATCTTTGAAGGTATCAGGAAAGACAATATATGTGTTTTCTATCTGTTAGAAGATGCTAACAAAACAGGTAGATGCTTGATGGCCAAAAGCATTGAAAGTCAACAATGGCATATGAGACTCGGTCATGCAAATATGGACACAATTTCAAAACTATCCATAAAGAAGTTGGTACGCGGCTTACCGGACATATCTTTCAAAAAAGATACGGTATGTAGCGAATGTGAAAAGCACAAAGCTACCCGATCCGTCTTTTAATTCAAGAATGCTGTAAGTACCACTAGACCTCTATAATTGTTACATATGGACTTATTTGGACCCAGTAGAATTGCTAGTCTAGGTGGTAAGTTATATGCATTTGTCATTGTAGATGATTTCTCTAGATACACATGGGTATATTTTCTTGCACGCAAAAACGATGCTTTGTCAGAATTTGTCACCTTTTGCAAGAAAGTACAGAATGAAAAAGGTTTCATGATTACTCGCATTCGTAGTGATCATGGCGTCAAATTTGAGAATGCAGAGTTCAAGCAATTTTGTGACACACACGGTTATTTACATGGGTTTTCTTCCCCTAGGACTCCACAACAAAATGGAGTTGTGGAACATAAGAACATGACTCCATCTGAAATGGCTAGAGTAATGTTGAACCAGTTTAGTCTACCTAGTTACTTTTGGGCTGAAGCTGTCAATAGTGCGTGCTATATTCTCAATAGGGTTCTAATTCGACCTATATCGAAGAAGACTCCCTATGAGTTATGGTTTGATAGAACACCCACTGTTTTATATTTTAAGATATTTGGTTGTAAATGCTTTATTCTTAATACTAAAGACAATCTGAGTAAATTTGATGAAAAAGTCGATGAAGGTATATTTTTAGGTTATGCGGCAAAAAGCAAAGGGTACAGAGTCTTCAACAAGAGAACTGTAAACTCCCTAAATTTTAGATATATTTTAATTAATTTTTACTTATGACATTTTTACAGTATTTTTAAATTATATTTTTGGTTTGTCAATAATTTGGTAGCAAAAGCTACATTATATGTATATATTATGTAAATGTTTACAAGTTTATTCGCTAAACATTCTGAAATTTTTTTTTTATCATTTTGAAATATTTTTAATAAACCTTATTTTTACAGTATCATTTTATAATTTTAAATAGCTTTTATTATGATTTAGCTAATAGTTCCAAGCAAATGTGTATATTGTACTTATTAGTTATTAAAACGTTTTAGAAGTATTTTTACAATTTTAGAAATTTATTTATTAGATTTATTTTAGTGTAAGTTATATATATATAAAGATTATATATATTAAGTAATGTAAATGAATAAGGAAAAGAAAATAAATAAAATAAAATAAAAAAAGAGGACAGCAGCTCACGAAAAATTGCCAAGGCAATTTCTCGCGAGCGGCCCATCTCAGGAACCCGCGACCCAGCCTCCCATTCAACCGTGCATATATATATATATATATACACAAAAAAAACCTAACCAATACATCATCGCCCCGCCAACCTCGCACGACCCTGCCAGCTACGCGCATCTGCCCGATTCGCCATCGCCGGCAGACTTCGCCGGAGTCACCGGATAGAGCTGTCAGCCACAGTAATATCAACAACAGCACAGCTGCTCTCCGTGCCGACTTTGAGGCGAGCGTGCGTCCCCCTCGCTCGACCAATATCCAAACCGATCACACCGGTATATACACAACCCTAAACTCTATAACTTCCTTCAAATACATTTAGTTAGATCGTAGTATACGCATCATAGATCGAACCCAAACTTAACAAAAATATATTCAAAATTGAACAATTTCATAATTACTGACCACATGTTGGCAGCCAAATTTCTATCAAACCAACGATTGACTTGAAAAACAAATTGAAGGAGATTTTAGGCTACTTATAGGACTTCACAACACTTTTTGTATATTTTGATTTCGTCAACTACGCGCCGAGAAATCGAATCCCAAAAATCAGGAAAAACCATAATATTCTGTTTTCAAAAAACATAGAAAATTTTCGATATGACGTGCGTCCCGCCAAACTGGGCGTTATAGTCACGAACCGAAAGCATCGAAAGGTGCGTATCGACTTCGCGGACATGTGGGATTTGACGGAATTCAAATTGGTCGCGTGTGCGCGACAAATTTGATACGTATCCGTCAAAATTTACCGTATCGGCCCCTTTGCAATTTTCCCAATTACTTTGTGCACGTTCGTCAAATCAAAACGAAACTTACGCCTGCAGGACCGTATCATTTTCTGGTCCTGTATGCGAAGTTTGGTCCGATTCTGAAAAGGTTGATCGGAACTCCTATTTGGCAGGCCCGCGACCCGCTCCAACGGATAATTTTGTGCACGACTCATCAAAATTCAAAATTGGACATACCGTTGGGTTCTTCTCCTCAAACTGGACCTGTAGACATGTAGTTTGACGACTTTAGAGACCGTAGGTTCTGGCACGCATTTCGGTACAAAATGGGTCCAACGGCGGACATCATTTTGACCCAAAATTATGATTTTGCCCCTGTTCCAGAATTTAACTTTTGGACAGGCGTTTCCTAGATATATCTTATATTTTGGACACGTTCGTGGTGTTTATTTCAGCATCTGAGGACATATGCAGGATTTGGCTTTCATCGCTTTGTTATTGTAACGGTTCGAGCTATTGGACGTCGCCTTTTTGCACACAACCTCAGACAAGATACCTTGCCATTATACTGTTTATTTTCAGTTTGTATTTTATTACATATCACTGTTCATTTATTTCCAGTCCTTACAGTTCTTGATCTACTACCTGCTCAGTGATATTAGCTTACTTGTTATTATCCTTTGATTGCATATGGACCTAGAGTTAAGAGACTACCGTTTGTAGTGTATCGCATATACCTTGCACAGTTGTACCACGAGGATGTATGAGATAAGTGGCATGTAGAGGTCCTTGCATCTTGGCTGATCACCAGTGCGCATGCGTTAGAACTAACTGCTAATAGGAGCATGTTAGGAGACTTAGCAGTTAGTAGAGAAACATGGTCATGGATGCGACTTAGATAGGTACATTAGGTGGGAAGGATAATACCTGATGTATGGGCTTCGATTGCACTTCCCTTGTAACCCGAAAGCTCTGTGGGAGATATGGGTATGATTAGCCTCTCAGGTTAGCCACTGTCATTTTTCAACGTCATGCGCTTAGGTCACTGTTGCCCAAGTGGGGACCATACCAGATCCCATTTACAACCAGGGCTCATGCGTCGAAGGATTGTTTCTTAATTGTATGTTCACTTTAGTACGGTTAGGCTATGTTATTTATGTCTTGTCATTTTCTTTGATTGTGGCATATTTTATATTCAGTATTTATATTGCATGTTCTTCCTGTATCTTGTTATATCCCTCTGAGGACCTGGTGATCTCTCCAAGTGTGTGCTTTGTGACTTTTTGCAGGTGTTCTAGCCAAGGCCGTGATCTTCTCCAGTCCTTCGAAGATGATTGCCCTTGGTTCGTCTTGTCATTTTCATCTATCCTTTCCTTTTATATTTCTCTATTTTAAAATAGTTGGTAGTGGATTTGTCTCCGTCCAACTACATGTATAAGTGACAACTTATTTATATCATTATTTTCTTGATTTTATGGATGAGATATAGTTATCATGCTTCTACTGTATTTCACAGCTTATGTACACGTACGAGATTTCCATATATTGGAGTATACTTCGTATATGTACAACTGGCATGGATACGTACTTAGTCCTATGTATTTTGGGACTGGGGCGTTACATATTTTTGTGGTGGCCCATGCAGGTCAAGTTCGTCACTTCGGTTACGTTACTGTACCGATGTGAGTCTGCAGATAGGATTAGGATATAGGAATCTCATCTAGAAGCTTGACTTCCTCCCTTGATTCCAAATCTCGAACTCTCATGCGACTACCTTGACTTCCTTCTGCTTGATTTCTTTTCTACCATAAACCTTAACTTTTCCTTCGTGCACGATAGAAAGGTTAAGTAGAAAACTCATACTAGTCACATACGTATTATTTCTCAACCATCCTATTAGCTGACTCTTATAAGTTGGGTAGTATGTCTCACGGCCTATCACCCCGTGTTCTTATAATCCATTAATGAAGTATAACTAGGTGACACTGAATATATGCTAGTGCAGGAAGATACGATTACCTAAAATATAGAGATTTTAGTAGCCCATACTCCATTGGTCAACCACGGCCTGATACAAGAGACAGTAGAACGACTATATAAGCAGGAACACCGGACAAGACTTAGATCTTTGTGAAACTTGAACTCTTTATTACTGTTTTCATCATTATTTCCCATACTTATACTTTGCACTACCATAAATGATGTCGCTATTTATAGCCTAGTTTTGCAAGCTTATTCTTTATCGAGTTTGTTCAGGACATATGTATACCAGGGACGCCCACAAGCATACTGTCTAATTAGAATCAATGTGTTATGGTATGATCAACCATAGTGCACTTATTTCGCTCTTCATATGATTATCCCACGCGGATTGAGATATAAAGGTATCTAGAATCTCATCCGCGACTGCATTGACAAATCCTCTTGAAGTATACATTTGCCTTTGAATTGCATAATTGTATTCGATGACATATTTCTCGAACTCTTTATTGCTTTCGTCTTTCACTAATTTAGAAGGACGAACGCTCATATTTGGTAGATAGATACAGAGTATTCCCCTATGGCCATGATAGTTGTATACACAAGTGTAGCTACCATCGGCCAGCCATGTGACTGCAACCTTGCCTTAAGTTACTCGTTCTCCCCTCGACCCTAATACTACTATCACGACCTTCTAGTCATTTGAATTTGATAAGGATTAGAATCGTACCCTTAGTCGAAATACCGGCCAAGGCGACTATATTTTCTTAAGGAACCAATTATTGTAGTCTCTGATTATTTTCTTGATCCTTGCTTTAACTAGCAACCCTTATGCCTTAACCCAATCCTTACTCGACCAAGCCCATAGTTTAGCAATAAAAAGAATAGACCAAAAAACAAGGACAAACAATGACTGTGATAGACACCCATTCTGAGATTAGGGATTCAACAGGTGTCAATCTAGGTATAAAATTTTATTATTAAAGGCGTTACTTAGCATTAGAACAACACACTAGCTTAGCCAATACCATAGCATAATACCCTGTCATATTATGATTTACCAGTTAACCACATTAATGCATGAGCACTATTTGCAACTCCATCAGGAATCTTATGACTATATTCTGACCGGCTTAACACCACTAGAAGTTTACGACTTAGCCGGTAGACATCTTTCATATGATGTGTCATAGAGTTCGTTACCCCATCGATAACTTTCGTATATTACGGAACAGTGGTTCATTATATTTTATCGAATCATGTATCATGGTACGCACTCGTTTTCCATTTATTAGAATTCGTGGTACGATCCTCGAATTTGATTCCTATCTACCGTATCACAGTATCCGTTACATCGTGTCTTATCCTTTATTATCAAAAGTCGAGGTACGATGCCACAACTTTGAAATTTTCTAACCTCATTAGTCCTAAAACCATGTCCTAGTCTCTAGAGTGAATAGATTGTAAGCCATTCTTACTTTTAGGAACTATAGGATCACCGATTGATTGAAATTGGTTCTCAATAGGATGATAAATTAGTGACTCGTGAACTCCTACCTTCTTTTTAGATCTTTTGGGTGTCCCTTACCGTGATTTTGATATTCCGAGTGTAATACTAGCTGTTACCTTCCAACAAAATTTATATGCAAGACCTAGACGAGTCCACCTTCAAGTAGACATATCATGTCCCACTCAAACACATCTCTTTGTACTCTATTTTTATGATACGACTTTCAGGTCATAAGGGACTAGCGATAACCCTTACCATAACACCGATGTACTTTCTGACTGCAGTTAGAGATCCAATCTTGACTCAAATCTTTTGGCCCAATATATGGTTGTGGTCTACTCGAAGCCCTCTACACACATGCCACTAGTGTATTATTCAATTGAGTCTTCTTGTGCTACTCAAACACAAAAGACACAGAAGGCCTATCCTCGGGATCTAAAAACCTGGTTAACCAACCCGGCTGAAAATTAGGCCGACCACTTAACTTGGAACCTATATATGATTACTCTAACCTACTAGGAATAGCTCAGATTGATTTCATAGCATCTCGTCCAGTCAATATAGATTAAAACCTATGATTCATTCAATCAAAGATCGATGGCCTAATTAAGGAATCCATTAAGACCCAGTTAAACCCATCCTTGCATATCGTCATATTTGGGCTGTAAAAACCAAATTTGATGAAATGGATCCTTATACCTATCATGTAGTCCCTATCTCGTGGTCCACTAATTCTTCTTCTATAAATTTTGTAATCATATCTCTTGTAGCCTATGTTATGAGATGAAATGGAATCATGTTGTACCAACTTATTTTTTTGTTATGCTTGACTATGATCTTCCTACTGTCTTGATGAAATATGGTCAGTACATGGGCAATGTAAATGAGTAATACTTAGGCTTCCTATAGAGCACATGATTACGATCAAAAGTAACTCATATCCTCAATATCTTCTTGAAATTTGATCTTCTTAGAAGTCCTGTTATCGTGCTTTCTATGTTTAACCAATTTCTATAAGTTAGGTAGTACCTTAAACTTAGTGTACTCTCTTTATCTCTCTCTTAGATATAGGATAACATTTGTAACCGTTGTACCATCTGTTTGGAGGTTACGATGTGATCTTCGTACTGCATTTATAATCTTTGCTCGTACGTTTAGATAACCACAACGAAAGATAGAAACCTTGCTTCTTTAAATTTCGTTCTATTACATAATCGTGTTCTTAGTTTCATTTTTGAGAAAGGAATTTCCTTAGGGTATATACAAGCCTCTCTGGAACGCAAGGTTCTTGGATTAGCAGATGATTGAGGTAGACCAATTCCACTTAGGCTAAAATTTTAGTGGTTCATAACGTCCATTTTTATCCGTACCAATCGATACCTTCTACCATGACGTGCATAATTGAAGTACAACACTAGTCTTTTCCTTCCAACAAACTCCATACCCATGAACTAGACTAGTCAAACTACACAAATGACATGCAGGTCATACGCAAATCCACCTTCTTGTACCCCTTTCAATTACGCCACAAGTATGACTCGTTTTTTTTCCCTTAAAACAAACCATATATGACTATTTTTGTTTTATTTGATTTTAACCATACAAAAATTTGACCTATTCCATCGAAAAACTAAACACCCATGGTCCATGCAAGACACATCACACCTATGACATATGTTTTTTATTCGAGCAAGCACATGCCTCCTACACAAAACCAAACACTAACCCACCCTTACTAGTCATTATGATTTAAATATTTTTAGACCCTAACCTAATCAAAATCCGTAACAAGGTTCTGCACAATCATGGACTCTCATCCCTTAGTTACCTATGTTAGGTGAAGACTGAAATTTTGTTGAATCAACACATTTTAGTTATATTCGAACAAGCGATTCCTACTATCTTGTTGAAAGCATGGCCGATAGGAATGAGGTTAGATGGTAATAATCCTCTTACACAAGCTATTGACCAAGAACACCATATTAATATTGAGGCTTACTTAGAATCCAGGACTGTAGTCAGAATGTGCCCAATATTCTTGTAGCGCTCCTTAGAAATTGTCCTACTCAGAAGTTTTGTAACAACGATATGTACGATTAGCCAACTTTTATAAGTTGGGTAGAGTCTAGACTGAAGATACCCCATCCTGCAGAATACTACGCGAATTTAGATCCTTTTACAACTACCACCTCCATCGTTTCGAAAATTGAGTTACGATATGACGTACTTGCCCTCCGACGTACCAAATCTAGTCACCTTATATTTTATTATATATTAAGATATTTTTAATTTCGAGGACAAGATTTTTATAAGTTGGGTAGGACGTAAACTCCCTAAATTTTAGATATATTTTAATTAATTTTTGCTTATGACATTTTTACAGTATTTTTAAATTGGATTTTTGGTTTGTCAATAATTTGGTAGCAAAAGCTACATTATATGTATATATAATGTAAATGTTTACAAGTTTATTCGCTAAACATTCTGAATTTTTTTTATCATTTTGAAATATATTTAAGAAACCTTATTTTTATAGTATCATTTTATAATTTTAAATAGCTTTTATTATGATTTAACTAATAGTTCCAAGCAAATGTGTATATTGTTCTTATTAGTTATTAAAAGGTTTTAGAAATATTTTTACGATTTTAGAAATTTATTTATTAGATTTATTTTAGTGTAAGCTATATATATAAAGATTATATATATTAAGTAATGTAAATGAATAAAAAAAGAAAAGAAAAAAGAGGATAGCAGCTCACGAGAAATTGCCAAGGCAATTTTTTGCAAGCGGCCCATCTCAGGAACCCACGACCTCCCATTCAACCGTACATATGTATATATATGCACACAAAAAAACCCTAACCAATACCTTGTCGCCCCGCCACCCCCGTACGACCCTGCCAGCCGCACGCATCTGCACGATTCACCGTCGCCGGCAGACTTCACCGGAGTCGTCGGACAGAGCCGGCAGCCACAGTAACATCAACAGCAACACAGCTGCCCTCCGAGCCGAATTTGAGGCGAGCGTGCGTCCCCCTCGCTCGACCAATATCCAAACCGATCACACCGGTATGTACACAACCCTAAACTCTACAACTTCCTTTAAATATATTTAGTTAGATCATAGTATACGCATCATAGATCGAACCCAAACTTAACGAAAATTTGTTCAAAATTGAACAGTTTCATAATTACTAACCACATATTGGCTGCCAGATTTCTATCAAACCAACGATTGACTTGAAAAACTAATTAAAGGAGATTTTAGGCTACTTATAAGACTACACAACGCTTTTTGTATATTTTGATTTTGTCAACTACGCGCCGAGAAATCGAATCCCAAAAATCTGGAAAAACTATAATATTCTGTTTTCAAAAAACATAGAAATTTTTCGATACGACGTGCGTCCCGCCAAACTGGGCGACGTGGTCGTGAAAAGCATCGAAAGGTGCGTATCGACTTCGCGGACGTGTGGCCTTTGACGGAATTCAAATTGGTCGCGTGTGCGCGACAAATTTGATGCGTATCCGTCAAAATTCACCGTATCGGCCCCTTTGCAATTTCCCCAATTACATTGTGCACGTTCGTCGAATCAAAACAAAACTTGCGCCAGCAGGACCGTATCATTTTTTTGGTCATGTATGCCAAGTTTGGCCCGATTCTGGGAAGTTTGACCGAAACGCCTATTTCGCGGGCCCGCGACCCGCTCCAACGGGTGATTTTGTGCATGGCTCATCGGAATACAAAATTTGACATACCGTTGGGTTCGTCTTCTCAAACTAGACCTGTAGACATGTAGTTTGATGACTTTAGAGATAGTAGATTTTGGCACGCATTTCGGTACAAAACGGGTTTAAAGGTGGACATTATTTTGACCCAAAATTATGATTTTGCCCCTGTTCCAGAATTTGACTTTTGGATAGGCATTTCCTAGACATATCTTATATTCCAGACACGTTTGTGGTGTTTATTTCACCATCCGAGGACATATGCGGGATTTGGCTTTCATCGCTTTGTTATTCTGATGGTTCGAGCTATTGGACGTCGCCTTTTTGTACACAACCTCAGGCAAGATACCTTGCCATTATACTGTTTGTTTTTAGTTTGTATTTTATTACATATCACTGTTCATTTATTTTCAGTTCTTACAGTTCTTGATCTACTTCCTGCTCAGTGATATTAGCTTACTTGTTATTATCCTTTGATTGAATATAGACCTAGAGTTAAGAGACTACCGTTTGTAGTGTATCACATATACCTTGACACAGTTGTACCACAAGGATGTATGAGATGAGTGGCATGTAGAGGTCCTAGCGTGTTGGCTGATCCTTAGTGCACATGCGTTAGGACTAACTGCTAATAGGAGCATGTCAGGAGACTTAGCAGTTAGTAGAAAAATATGGTCGTCGATACGACTTGGATAGGTACATTGGGTGGAGAGGACAATACCTGACGTATGGGCTTCGATTGCACTTCCCTTGTAATCTAGAATCTCCGCTGGAGATACGGGCATGATTAGCCTCTCTGGTTGGCCACTGTCATTTTTTAACGTCATGCGCTTAGGTCACTGGTGCCCAAGTGGGGACCATACCAGATCCCATTTACAGCCAGGGCTCATGCGTCGAAGGATTATTTCTTAATTGCATGTTCACTTTAGTACGGTTAGGCTACCTTATTTATGTCTTGTCATTTTCTTTGATTGTGGCATATTTTATATTCAGTATTTATATGGCATGTTCTTCCTGTATCTTGTTACGTCCCTCTGAGGACCTGGTGATCTCTCCAGGTGTGTGCTTTGTAACTTTTCACAGTTGTTCTAGCCAAGACCGTGATCTTCTCCAGTCCTTCGAAGATGATTGCCCTTTGTAACACCCAGTTTTCCAGATGAGGGTATTTTTGAAATTTTTTAATTATAATTATTATTATTGATATTTAATTCATATTATGATTTTTAGTGATTTTTAATAATTTTTAAACTATTTAAAAACTGCCTTAAGCCATGACTTGTGATTTTGATGTGCTGTTAGTGAAACCCTAGTGACTACATGACCTAGAGCCTAACCATGTCATTAGTATGATTTAATTATCATTTTTAGCCTAGGAGTATTTAATCATTTTGGCTTATTTGAATTTTAATCAATTTAAATAATTGGTGAATTTTAGTTTGACTTTGACTTGTTGAGACCTAGTGGACTAGCCTAGAACCTAACCCTAGCTATGGTAACCCTAGTCTAACTTAGGTTAACCTACTTTTAGTCATTAGAGACTAATTTTGGAATAGGAGGATTAGTTTGAGTGAAATCATTTCATGATTTATGGTTTAATGAAATGACTTGTGATTTCATGACTCAATAACTTATGACTTGGTCCATGGCCCATAACTAGAAGCCCTAACCCTAACCAAACCCTAAATGACCAGCCACATAGGGATTCCCACCCTATTTAAATACTTATTCATTAGGGTTGCCTCTTTTTATCATTCCAACACTTGGAGAAAAGAGAGGTATTCTTCCCCTTCCTAAAATTCCCATTTATTCATTTGATCTCCTTTTTCATCCTAGTCTCTTGCATTTGGTTCTAATTTTGTATATTTTATAATTCTGGAGGTAAATCTCAGCTTTGGGCTCATTTGGGACATTTGGCCATCAAGAGGAACACCCCCCACTTGGAGCTTTTTCATGCTATTTGCACCTATAGGTAAAACTCCTCAAATTGATTTAAATTGCTGTTTTCTTTGCATTTAGGGCTAGATCTAGGAGTCCCCTAGATGTCCCTGGAATTTGGGCACAATTCGTGTCAGTTTCGTGTCCGTATCGGACACGTATCCATTTGATAGGCTAGGTGTTCGATAGAATACCCCTTAGGAATTTATTTTCGAATTTTGAAAATGTAATTACATGGATTGGTAGATCTTAGTATGTGCATTAAATTTTGTGAAGGGTGTTAGGTATTTCTGTGTTATTTCGTGTCTGTTTTTCGTGATTGGACACGCTGTGCACACACGTACACTGTGTCCTGCTACTCGGGCACAATAACTCCCTGTGTAGGACACGTGGACACGCCATTTTTTGTGAGGATGATGGGGCATAGACTGACATCATCCTCCCAAAAGATGGGGCCCTATGGTTCAGTATGCGAGGAGAAATCCTCCTCGCACTGGTCGTACTGGCCGCGCGCGCGCTGTGCACGCGTGGTTTCTAGCCACTGACACGGCTCTAAAGCCGACACGACATGCACCTAGGACACGGTGCAGGGGCATACACGTGTAGCCCTATAGTTAGCGAACACGTAGGTACGAGCATGAGTCGTGTCGTGCCCCGTGTCACGTGCAGGACATACGTGCACGATGCAGCGCACTGTCTGTGCATATGTGCCTGTCTGCGTGTGTTTGGACACGCTCGTGTCCACTTGGTGGGACACGAATGACTCGTGGGACACGGGTACAAGTGGTGGATGGTTTACCAACCATTTATTGGTCATTTTAGCACAATTTTGGTGTTCAATTTCGAATTTCCCGTTTTCACTGATACCATGTATGATTTTTGAAATCCTGAACTGATTTCAGTTTAAATTGATTTTAATGATGTTCTAAATTGCCACATTGATACATACATGTGTAATAGGACTTGCTAGATTGGTGTTACATAGTAGTTTTGGTTTTTGCACTTGATAATGGATTTTCGTAGTTGGAATGGTATGATAGGGCTGACTGATACATGATTTCAGCCTATTAATTTCTGATTTAGTTTTTCCCTTCTAAGACTAATTTTTATTTGATGATTGAATGACATGTTCTGATACCATGGTTTAAAATTATTTCAGAGTTCAACCTGTAGAGTGATCTATTGTTTTAGTCCATAAATTATGATGTTAATACTTGTAATTAGTAACTTTGTGTGATGTCACATATTGGAATTTATAGGAGTTGGATTGATTTCAGTTTTCAATGTTGAACTGAATGTAGACTGAACCCCCTACTCCCTTGTATCCCCTATCCACACACACTCTTGCACACTGAAATATGAGAATTTAGAATGGTATTGACACTCACCTATACACCCATGTACTCACATCCTCTCCCTCACCATAGACAGACACACTCTCTCTATTAGAAACTGAGAACTAATACCACACACACATACAAAACTGAATTTTGACACTATGACACTTTGTTCTACAACACACACTTATCTACACCATGCCACATTCCCGAATTCGATTTCTGAAACTTCACTTCTACATAACTGTCTTTTTATTCTCAGAAATTTCTGAGAATTGTCACTGATTTCAGTGACCACACAACTGATTTGAGCACATGTTCCTCTACTCATTCATTGACACATCCCCTTGACACTTGGGCTCATACTTGCCATGACACTCGACCACCCCCTTTTTTCTCCAAAGCCTGTGATGTTAGATATATATTCAGGTTGCTTGTGTAGGCCTATATATATATTCAGGTTGCATGTATTATAGATATGTAGGTGGATTCATTTGGGTGTTGTGGGCAGTAGAGTGTGACAGTAAATATCAGGTATTTCGAATGTGGGAGGTCTGCTATAGGCAATTGTCATATATCTGGACTGTGTTTCAATTTGGGTTTTAGTATCAGAGGTGGGTATTGGATTGTGGATAGCCTTGCACAGTAGCAGTAGAAGGAGCAGTGGGCAGGGTTAGTCTTGGGTTGTTGGCTTGCATTGCAAATTAATTTCAGTAGCAGCAGCAGATAGCATTGCAGTAGAAGCAATAGCATAGCATGAGAACTGTAGGGGAGACAGCATTGGCCATTGGCCACGGCAATTATAGGTTAGGATGTTGCCAGTGGGTTAGTATATCAGAGGTTGGGGTTCATGTGTGTTTCAGTTGGGAAGGAGGGTTAGGATGCTAGTTTATGGGTTAGAGTTAGTATCCTAGTGTCTAGGATGTTAGAGTATTACTGTTAGCAAGTTAGGATTAGTTAGTGTTAGGATATGTTAGTGCACAGAAGGGGTGACTGATATATATTTTATGTGTTCATTTATATATTTGTATGAGTTAGAATAGGGGATAATGAGAAGGGGAAAGGATAACTTGTAGGCTATAGCTATTGTGGTATTTTATTGTATATGGTTGTATATGTGAATTATATATGGGTTATCCTAATAGCTAGATTTGAGTGTTGTAATGGGGTTTTGATACCCCAATAGCCTAGCCCACACACTACATTTTTCCTGTCACTCACACACATGTACAGGTATTTCTCTATCACTCTATATGTATACAACTGCCTTTGCATCTTGTATGAATGTATGTATATACTCATAGATATATAGTTGAGTGATATATATATATATGTTGGTTTAAGGCTAAGTTGACTTGGGGGTTATTCACATAGATGTTTAGAGTTTAGCTAGTATATCTCTAGATACCATAGAGTTGCTTGGTCTCATATTATATATAAGGGGATAAGGTTAGATTATGTAAATGTGTGTAATGTCCTATATGTATAGGATATAGGTATTTGTGTTATACCTTAGCACATGTGTTAAAGTTGAGTTAGAGTTGAGTCTAGTTAATGTAGAAATTGAATAGATAGTTAACCCTAGATGAGCATTGACCAATATTGAGCCTTTAGTCCAAAGTTGACTTAGTTTGACCTAGACAGTTGACCAGGTTGACTTAGAGTTGACTTTGACCTAGAATTGACTTAGAATCATGTAGATTGCATCGTATATTTCATTTATCTCATTTTAAACATATTATAACCTGTACTGCTTTATTTAGGACATTGTGACTCTGGTGCAGGCATCTGATATTATACTACTCTTCTCAGAGTAGCAGGCGAGTCCATTCTCTGATAGTTCTTTCATTTACTTGTCAATTACTATACTTCAGTTGTAGTTAGTTTTATGTGATTCTTATAACACATATGGATATTTCTGGATTCATGTATGTGACACACATACCATCTGTCTGGCCTTTATTTCTGGAACCACTACTGGCATCACCTTTTGGAACCACTACTAGCATCACCTACTGGAATCACTACTGGAACCACCTACTGGAATTACTCTGGAATCTTTTGCTGGTATCATTATGTTTGGCTGGACTCATCTCGATTCTCGTGTTATTTTTTGGATTCACTTGTACTTATGGGCAGGGAAATATTGGAATAGGCATGTGAACATACCCAAATACTGGAACCACTCCCTTGGAATTATACTGGAACGATAGCCATCGCATACTTGGTCGAGTATACGGTGTGCCGTATTACCTACAGCCGTTCACATGTCGATCTCGATATTTTAAAACACACTGTTAGAGTATAGGCTGGACTCACCCTGGAACCTTTGATCACCAACTGGACTCACCTTATACCGGACTCATCTTGTACTGGAACCACCTGGTATCAGATTCATGTTGTCTGGATTTATTTGGGTTTTGTACTTGTTTACATTTACATTCTGGACTTATTATGTTACTTTAGTTCAGCTAGATTTATTTTACAGTCTTCATTGCCATCATTCTTCTCTAATTTTAGTTACTTACTTTCCTTGTATCTTATCTGTTCTCCATACCATCACCTGTATATAACTGCCATATTCATCAATAAAACTGTCTATAACTGCTTTATAGTTCTCTGTCAATTAATTGGGATTTCTTGATGAGTTGTACTCATTTCTGTCCTGACTGGACCTGTTGAAAATATTACAGATAACTGCCCTGAGGACATTGCCCTACTTGCCCTGGAGCAGGAGATGGCTTAACTACCTATGGCCCCGACACTCAGGAGTGATCGGGAGACTAGCTAGTCGTTTCGTTTAACTTTCATGTTTTAGAACTGGAGTTGTATGTAAGTTGAGATTGTAGTTGAGATTTTCTGAGTTTATATTATTTTAGTTGTTGGATTTATTTCTGTTATTAGTCTTAGTTTTAATCTTCTGTGATATCTTATCGTTCTTAGACTGTGATTGAGATTCATTATATCTATACTTGTCCTTCATTCGGAGTTGAGATTTGACAAGTACATTATATAATTACGTGAGTTGTTGATTAGATAGTAACCTAGGACAGCGTTCTACCGCCGATACTGCGGCGTAGGCTGGGCGTCGTTACGTATTCGTACCCTCACAGTGGGTGCGAGTCGTGACACATTTTTAGTGGTGGCCCATGTAGGTCGAGAGTCGTATTAGTGCGATATCGTGGTAGTACGGCGATTTAGTTGTACTGCTGCGAGCCTGCGATAGGATTGAGAGATAGGCTTTACCGGAGAGGCACTCAATCACAGTTAGGGCTACTTGAGAAGATTCCTAGGATGACCCTTGAGAATCTCATTATAAACTGTCTCAAAATTTGATTTTGACAGTATCTGTCTATCTTCCTTGTTCATCGTTGAATTTGATTCTTGGTATTCATTATTGACTTGATTTTATACCAAGATAACATTATGGGCTAGGTTGCCTCAGTCATAGAATCTAGAGTCTTCTACGGCCATATCAGTTGGTTGGGCGATGAGATAGAGTCCGATTTTGGATGTATTTCTCGGGTGTGGAAATTTTAAGTTTTCGCAGCCAAGCTAGCGGTAATGCAAAAATTTTAAATACCATTATTCTAGATGTATGTACATTAGTTGTGGACTCTATAGATTATCGCAGCCATACTTACTGGTGTGACAAGGATTCTGGTGACATGGTTCTGGATAGACGGGTATGATTATTAGATTGCAGGATAGATACCATATAGATGGTACCCTAGAGAATTTGAGTGGAATATCAGGGTAGATAATACTTGAAAGGGAGCGAGGCCACCTGTAGCGCAGCACCGTGCCCCGTACCAACAGAGGGATACACCCCAGAGGGGCAGGGCTTCTGTGCTGACAGTCGAGTAGACCGACGCTACGGGTGACGGGTTAGCAGGTCTGTCTTCCTGTTCTTCTTTCCATCTTATTGTGTGATTCCATTAGTACCTGCCAGGATATTGCTTGTGATTGCCTAGATAGCGGAGCTACCCTATTCGAGACCGTGAAATCATGACCAGTAGGATTGTGTTGCATCGACTTTGATTTGCTGGGGGTTTGACCTAGTGGGGATGCGATCATTTTAATTTCGAGGACGAAATTTTTCTAAGGGGGGTAGGATTGTAACACCCAATTTTCCAGATGAGGGTATTTTTGAAATTTTGTAATTATAATAATTATTATTGATATTTAATTCACATTATGATTTTTAGTAATTTTTAATAATTTTTAAACTATTTAAAAACTGCCTTAAGCTATGACTTGTGATTTTGATGTGCTGTCAGTGAAACCCTAGTGACTGCATGACCTAGAGCCTAACCATGTCATTAGTATGATTTAATTATCATTTTTAGCCTAGGAGTATTTGATCATTTTGGCTTATTTGAATTTTAATTAATTTAACGAATTGGTGAATTCTAGTTTGACTTTGACTTGTTGAGACCTACTAGAACCTAACCCTAGCTATGGTAATCCTAGTCTAACTTAGGTTAACCTACTTTTAGTCATTAGAGACTAATTTTGGAATAGGAGGATTAGTTTGAGTGAAATCATTTCATGATTTATGGTTTAATGAAATGACTTGTGATTTCATGACTCAATGACTTATGACTTGGCCCATGGCCCATAACTAGAAGCCCTAACCCTAACCAAACCCTAAATGACCAGCCACATAGGGATTCCCACCCTATTTAAACACTTATTCATTAGGGTTGCCTCTTTTTATCATTCCAACACTTGGAGAAAAGAGAGGTATTCTTCCCCCTTCCAAAAATTCCCATTTATTCATTTGATCTCCTTTTTCATCCTTGTCTCTTGCATTAGGTTCTAATTTTTGTATATTTTATAATTTTGGAGGTTAATCTCAGCTTTGGGCTCATTTGGGACATTTGGCCATCAAGAGGAACACCCCCCATTTGGAGCTTTTCCATGCTATTTGCACCTATCGGTAAAACTCCTCAAATTGATTTAAATTGCTGTTTTCTTTGCATTTAGGGCTAGATCTAGGAGTCCCCTAGCTGTCCCTGGAATTTGGGCACAATTCGTGTCAGTTTCGGGTCCGTATCGGACACGTATCCATTTGATAGGCTAGGTGTTCGATAGAATGCCCCTTACGAATTTATTTTTGATTTTTGAAAATATAATTACATGGATTGGTAGATCTTAGTATGTGTATTAAATTTTGTGATGGGTGTTAGGTATTTCTATGTCGTTTCGTGTCTGTTTTTCGTGATTGGACACGCTGTGCACACACGTACACTGTATCCTGCTACTCGGGTACAATAACTCCCTGTGTAGGACACGTGGACACACCATTTTTGGCGAGGATGATGGGGCATAGACTGACATCATCCTCCCAAAAGATGGGGCCCTATGGTTCAGTGTGCGAAGAGAAATCCTCCTCGCACTGGCCGCGCGCGCGCGCTGTGCACGCGTGGTTTCTAGCCACTGACACGGCTCTAAAGCCGACACGACACGCACCTAGGACACGATGCAGGGGCATACATGTGTAGCCCTGTAGGTGGCGAATACGTGGGCATGAGCACGAGTCGTATCGTACCCCGTGTCACGCACAGGACAAGCGGGCATGCGTGCACGACGCAGCGTACTGTCTGTGCACATGTGCGTGTCTGTGTGTGTTTAGACAGGCTCGTGTCCACTTGGTGGGACACGAATGACTCGTGGGATACGGGTACAAGTGGTGAATGGTTTACCAACCATTTATTGGTCATTTTAGCACGATTTTGGTGTTCAATTTCGAATTTCCCGTTTTCACTGATACCATGTATGATTTTTGAAATCCTGAACTGATTTCAGTTTAAATTGATTTTAATAATGTTCTAAATTGCCACATTGATACACACATGTGTAATAGGACTTGCTAGATTGGTGTTACATAGTAGTTTTGGTTTTTGCACTTGATAATGGATTTTCGTAGTTGGAATCGTATGATAGGGCTGACTGATACATGATTTCAGCCTATTAATTTCTGATTTAGTTTTCCCTTCTAAGACTAATTTTTATTTGATGATTGAATGCCATGTTCTGATACCATGGTTTAAAATTATTTCAGAGTTCAACCTGTAGAGTGAACTGTTGTTTTAGTCCATAAATTATGATGTTAATACTTGTAATTAGTAACTTTGTGTGATGTCACATATTGGGATTTATAGGAGTTGGATTGATTTCAGTTTTCAATGTTGAACTGAATGTAGACTGAACCCCCTACTCCCTTGTATCCCCTATCCACACACACTCTTGCACACTGAAATATGAGAATTTAGAATGGTATTGACACTCACCTATACACCCATGTACTCACATCCTCTCCCTCACCATAGACAGACACACTCTCTCTATTAGAAACTGAGAACTAATACCACACACATACACAAAATTGAATTTTGACACTATGACACTTTGTTCTACAATACACACTTATCTACACCATGCCACATTCCCGAATTCGATTTCTGAAACTTCACTTCTACATAACTGTCTTTTTATTCTCAGAAATTTCTGAGAATTGTCACTGATTTCAGTGACCACACAACTGATTTGAGCACATGTTCCTCTACTCATGCATTGACACGTCCCCTTGACACTTGGGCTCACACTTGCCATGACACTCGACCACCCCCTTTTTTCTCCAAAGCCTGTGATGTTAGATATATATTCAGGTTGCTTGTGTAGGCCTATATATATATATTCAGGTTGCATGTATTATAGATATGTAGGTGGATTCATTTGGGTATTGTGGGCAGTAGAGTGTGACAGTAAATATCAGGTATTTCGAATGTGGGAGGTCTGCTATAGGCAATTGTCTTATACCTGGACTGTGTTTCAATTTGGGTTTTAGTATCAGAGGTGGGTATTGGATTGTGGATAGCCTTGCACAGTAGCAGTAGAAGGAGCAATAGGCAGGGTTACTCTTGGGTTGTTGGCTTGCATTGCACATTAATTTCAGTAGCAGCAGCAGATAGTATTACAGTAGAAGCAATAGCAGAGCATGAGAACTGTAGGGGAGGCAGCATTGGCCATTGGCCACGGCAATTATAGGTTAGGATGTTGCCAGTGGGTTAGTGTATCAGAGGTTGGGGTTCATGTGTGTTTCAGTTGGGAAGGAGGGTTAGGATGCTAGTTTGTGGGTTAGAGTTAGTATCCTAGTGTCTAGGATGTTAGAGTATTACTGTTAGCAAGTTAGGATTAGTTAGTGTTCGGATATGTTAGTGCACAGGAGGGGTGACTGATATATATTGTATGTGTTCATTTATATATTTGTATGAGTTAGAATAGGGGATAATGAGAAGGGGAAAGGATAACTTGTAGGCTATAGCTATTGTGGTATTTTGTTGTATATGGTTGTATATGTGAATTATATATGGGTTATCCTAATAGCTAGATTTGAGTGTTGTAATAGGGTTTTGATACCCCAATAGCCTAGCCCACACACTACATTTTTCCTGTCACTCACACATATGTACAGGTATTTCTCTATCACTCTATATGTGTACAACTGCCTTTGCATCTTGTATGAATGTATGTATATACTCATGGATATATAGTTGAGTGATATATATATATATGTTGGTTTAAGGCTAAGTTGACTTGGGGGTTATTCACATAGATGTTTAGAGTTTAGCTAGTATATCTCTAGATACCATAGAGTTGCTTGGTCTCATATTATATATAAGGGGTTAAGGTTAGATTGTGTAAATGTGTGTAATGTCCTATATGTATAGGATATAGGTATTTGTGTTATACCTTAGCACATGTGTTAAAGTTGAGTTAGAGTTAAGTCTAGTTAATGTAGAAATTGAATAGATAGTTAACCCTAGATGAGCATTGACCAAGATTGAGCCTTTAGTCCAAAGTTGACCTAGTTTGACCTTGACAGTTGACCAGGTTGACTTAGAGTTGACTTTGACCTAGAATTGACTTAGAATCATGTAGATTGCATCGTAGATTTTATTTATCTCATTTTAAACATATTATAACCTGTACTGCTCTATTTAGGACATTGTGACTCTGGTGCAGGCATCTGATATTACACTACTCTTCTCAGAGTAGCAGGCGAGTACATTCTCTGATAGTTCTTTCATTTACTTGTCAATTACTATACTTCAGTTCTAGTTAGTTTTATGTGATTCTTATAACACGTATGGATATTTCTGGATTCATGTATGTGACACACATACCATCTGTGTGGCCTATATTTCTGGAACTACTAGTGGCATCACCTTCTGGAACCACTACTGGCATCACCTACTGGAATCACTACTGGAACCACCTACTGGAATTACTCTGGAATCTTTTGCTGGTATCATTATGTTTGGCTGGACTCATCTCGATTCTCGTATCGTTTTCTGGATTCACCTGTACTTGTGGGCGGGGAAATATTGGAATAGGCATGTGAACATACCCAAATACTGGAACCACTCCCTTGGAATTATACTGGAACGATAGCCATCCCACACTTGGCTGAGTGTGCGGTGTGTCGTATAACCTACAGCCGTTCACATGTCGATCTCGATATTTTAAAACACGCTGTTAGAGTATAGGCTGGACTCACCCTGGAACCTTTGATCACCAACTGGACTCACCTTATATCGGACTCATCTTGTACTGGAACCACCTGGTATCAGATTCATATTGTCTGGATTTATTTGGGTTTTGCACTTGTTTACATTTACATTCTGGACTTATTATGTTACTTTAGTTCAGCTAGATTTATTTTACAGTCTTCATTGCCATCATTCTTCTCTTGTTTTAGTTACTTACTTTCTTTGTATCTTATCTGTTCTCCATACCATCACCTGTATATAACTGCCATATTCATCAATAAAACTGTCTATAACTGCTTTATAGTTCTCTGTCATTTAATTAGGATTTCTTGATGAGTTGTACTCGTTCCTGTCCTGACTGGACCTGTTGAAAATATTACAGATGACTGCCCTGAGGACATTGCCCTACTTGCCCTGGAGCAGGAGATGGCTTAACTACCTATGGCCCCGACACTCAGGAGTGATCGGGAGACTAGCTAGTCGTTTCGTTTAACTTTCATGTTTTAGAACTGGAGTTGTATATAAGTTGAGATTATAGTTGAGATTGTTTAGTTTATATTATTTTAGTTGTTGAATTTATTTCTGTTATTAGTCTTAGTTTTAATCTTCTGTGATATCTTATCGTTCTTAGACAGTGATTGAGATTCATTATATCTATACTTGTCCTCCGTTCGGAGTTGAGATTTGACAAGTACATTATATAATTGCGTGAGTTGTTGATTAGATAGTAACCTAGGACAGCGTTCTACCGCCGACACTGCGGCGTAGGCTGGGCGTCGTTACGTATTCGTACCCTCACAGTGGGTGCGGGTCGTGACACCCTTGGTTCGTCTTGTCATTTTCATCTATCCTTTCCTTGTATATTTCTCTCTTTTAAAATGGTTGGTAGTAGATTTGTCTCCGCCCAACTACATGTATAAGTGACAACTTCTTGAGTTGATTTATATCATTATTTTTCTAATTTTGTGGATGAGACTTAGTTATCATGGTTTTACTACATTTCACAGCTTATGTATATGTACAAGATTTTTATATATTGGAGTATACTTCGTATGTGTACAGCTGGCATGGATACGTACTTAGTCCTAAGTATTTTGGGACTGGGGCATTACAAGAACCATGATCATCGAAGAATCAATTAATGTCAAGTTTGATGAACTAAATCAACATTCAGTCGATGATGATAATGAAGACGTGATTACACCAAGTACAGCTACTGCAAAACCTTCACACAAAGATGCAGAACCTTCAAGCAAAGAAGTCGGAACCAGCAATCCTGAGGATACGCCAAAAGAGAAGAGATTCTTGGCAGATCATCCAAAGGACTTGGTAATTGGTGAGATTACCAAGGGTGTAAGTGCTCGTTCCTCTAATAAAGATATAGCATCTTATGTTGCTTTTGTTTCACAGTTTGAACCCAAAAATATTGAAGAAGCATGTAGTGATAATTTTTGGTTAGATGCTATGCAAAAGGAATTAAACCAATTCGAATGAAATCAAGTTTGGGAATTGTTCCCAAGCCCATTGATCATCCGGTCATTGGCACCTGTAATGCCTGTGGTGCGTATTATGTATTTTGGAATACATGTACGTATTTTATCTTGTATTGCATGATTCCTTGCTTAGTTTTCTTTATGGCTTGGTTTATTCTTGGTTCGGGTTGGCTTGGTTCGGTTTGGGATTGCTATTGGTTCATCATGGACCAAGGGGTGAACCCCCTACCTACCACCACCACTACCATTTATTAACCCCACTTCCTTCTCTCTCTTCATTACTCTTCTTCTTTCCTCCATTACTTTTTCACCTACCAGAGAGAGGAAGACAGAGGTCTAGGCAAGTGTAACTTATTTCATGGAGGAACTCTAATTTTATTGCTTCATTCTCTTCCTTGCAGCATTTTAACTAATTTTAATACTTGGCATTTTTACTTTCCATGGCCAGATTCTTGTAGATTTAAGTTTATATTATTTTTGGATTTCCTGGGTTTTGATCTACTTAATCATGTTATTTCTAAGTTTTGATGGTTCCATGTTGTAGAGAATTTCGTTCTGTCCCATTTTGACCTATGGAAGTTCGAATTTGGGCTCCGGATGATGGAGTTATGGAGCTTGAAAACTTGGCCTTCTTGGTGTTCTTCTTCTCAGAAAATGGAGAAGATGAACTGTGTTAGACTTGACTGCATGGCAATTCATGCGGCAAGTGAATTCCAGCCGCATAAGATTCATTCTCTTCTAACCGCATGAACCCGGGTCTGTGCCAGCCGCATGGACTCACTTTTCGTTAGCCGCATGAGTGCCCCTCACTCCTAACCGCATGGGATTCGATCAGCTCTCAAACCGCATAAGGGCCGATCCCCGCTGGCCGCATGGGACTTTACTTGACCCGGCCACATGTACCCTGGCTCGTCCCAGCCGCATGAGAACCCCCTTTCCTTGAGAGCCGCATAGGCATTGATCCTCTATAGCCGCATGGGATTTGCTCACCACCCAGCCGCATGTGCGCAGCCATGCCGAACCGCATAAATCCGACTTCCTCGATGGCCGCATATACTGCAGTCTTCTTCTTACTGCATGAGGACCCGAGCCCTCTCAACCGCATGACTCTGAATTTCCTAGCCGCATAAGTTTTCCGCCCTTAGCCGCATGAGTACCCTCCCCTTCCTCCAGCCGCATGGGTTGCCCCTTCTGCCTGCTGTATGGATTCATCTCTCGTTGGCCCGCATGACTCCTCCCCACGCCTTGTCTTATTATTTTATTATTATTGCTATTCATTATTTAGTATTATTAACTCATGCCTTGTAACCCTCAGTGTAATTGGGTCTCCTGATTGAATGCTTGTACTATGATGCCTTGCACATATACCTGAACACGAAAGTAACCCGTTGTGGTACACTCCTGACAAGTGAACATGACATGACCTGATAGTGGCCCGTCGTGGCGCACTCCTGACCAGTGAACTTGACATGATAACCTGACATATTATATCGTGATAAGCTGTTGTGACGGCTACCTGACATGACATGACCTGTATAAATGACCTGGACATCGTGGGTGATTGTGCTTGTACAAATAATCATGTCATGTCTTGCATCATGTCTAGGAGGGGACTCCTGAGTACCACGGTCAGGAGTACCTACTGAAATGGACTAAGGCTAATAACTAGATTAATACATTAGTCATAAAAAGATCTCCCAGCTACAGGCAATCCCGTTACCTGGGCGCGCCTGGGATCTGTAGCCTACCGTCGAGTAGGGCACATTTCCAGCACACTGTCATGTGTCGCACCCTTCAAGCTACCTAAGGGTACATACATTTTTTGGACGATGTATCCGCCTGAATTCAACCCCTAATTTTTGACCTGGGTAACCTTGATGGTCTGCAGGGCTTGTGGCTGTAGAATAATCTCACTACATCTTGCTAGTAACTAGGCCTGTGATAACCCTAGTTAGTTAAAGTATCAAGCCGTAATTCTTGCTTGGCCGTGAAATGATTGGATGGAGTCTAACCAGTCTAGTCTTGTTCTGATTCTGTTCCAGATTACTGCATGACCAGAATGCCTGTATTTATTTTACCGATAAATGGTGAGAATTCCAAGTTCGGTTTAGACGAAGGGTTACAATCTCGGTCCTTGTTTGCTTTAAGGATTGTAACATGGCTATCTGAATGGTCCCATGGTTATCTCATCGTATATCACCCTGTGATGCTTTTCTTAAACTCCTGTTTTATTTACTACCTTATTACTATTGTGCTAATTGCTGGTTTTAGTTCCTAAGTGAAGCTTCCTTTGTAGCACTTGCTCTTTCTGGGGTCTGACCCAGCTGGTTTTGTATGGCCAAATTTCGGAGCAGCTCCAGAGGATCTACCGACTTTCCAGCCCGATGGTGGCGACTAGACGTAACTAGGGCAACGAGTGGGTTTATTTTTGATCTCCCACTTTATTGTAAAAATATTCTTTTGAGGCGTTTAGCCGACGAGCACATGTTTAGCTCGATTGTACTTACTTATTGTCTGCCTACGGGCTGTAACATGATTGACAGATCCTAGGGTTGATCATGTATGACTAAACTCTTGCTAATCCTAACATTTTGTAACGACTAGCTTCATGATCAACTGAATATGTAATGTTTGGGACTCCTTACTATTGTATATTTGGTGATCTAACATCTTGTAATATTTACTTACTTGTTTGTGATTGAGACACTAGGCATGTTCATGACCTTAAGAGACTGTTGGCTTGTAGTTAAACCCTCATGTATCTAGACAGCCGTGACCGTATAGAGAGATAGAATCCATTTCATATACGTAGGTGGCTATGTCTGCCCCCGCTCTCCAGTACTCTGGTTCTGGGGCGTGACATGGTTTAAGTGGTGGCCCATGCAGGTCTTGTAAATCAAGATATGTGAGGGTTTACCGAATAGATGTCTCAATCAGTATTCGCCTTTGATCCCTACTCGTATCATCTGAATCCCTGGATTCTTGTCCTGATCATATGCTTGTATCGTTGATCTGTCCTGGTCCTTCCTTATTGTTCCCCATGTCATCTTCTTCAGCGGCATTGTTTCTGGACCTGCTGGTCAGCAAGGTGGAGCTCTTCCCGCAGATCAGCAGCAACCCGGAGATCAAGCCCAGCATTCGGGAGTAGCCTCCAGAGTCGTGCCTTCTGGCGGAGAGCCACCAGTCCAGCCAGTTCAGCCTGTCGAGCCTGATGATGGCACTTTAGTAGGACTCGTCAGGACATTGATAGCTTTCCAAGATCGTCGAGGAGATGCCTAGCACCAGGCAGTGACGGATGCTTTGACCAGAGGAGGTCATCAGGGTAACAGCGCGGCCAACAGCTTCAAGCGCTTGAACCCTCCATTCTTCGACAGTAGTGAAGATGCTATCATCGCAGATGCTTGGCTCCAGGATACAGAGGTGATTCTAGAAGCAGCCAGGACCCCAGAGAACGAGAAGGTAGCCGTGGTGCGCCTGCAGTTGCTAGATCTTGCCCGCAGCTGGTGGGCGGCTCAGGCCGTTGGTTTAGTAGCACCCATTGCTTGGGCGGTGTTCAGAGGGAGATTCCAGACCAAGTATTTTGAGGCTGTAGCTCGGTATGATCTACAGACGAGGTTCACCAATCTGAAGCAGATGGACAGAACGGTCGACGGATATGCGGCCGAGTTTTCCAGGCTCAGTCGGTTTGCTCCCACCTTGGTGGCAACCGAGTATGATAGAGCCCAGCGATTTCAGCAGGGGCTTCACCTGGAGATACTATTGGCGGTTGAGTAGTTTGAGCATAAGACTTTTGTTGCAGTCTTGAGAGCAGCTAGGAGGCATGAGTATACCTCCCAGAGGATTGTGGATAGGGTCGGAGGTCGGAAGAGATCCCACTGCCAGATGAATCAGTCTTCAGCCCCAGCCCCGGCAGCCAGGGCCTTAACTATTGGAGCTCCGAGGCGAGCGGCCTCAGTAACGTCGGTTCAGCATTCAGCCCCGACGTACCCTCAGCAGCAGCAGAAGCAGACTTCCGCAGTAGGATGTTCTCATTGTGGAAAACCAGGCCATGTAGTGGCAGAGTGTCGTAGGGCTCAGGGATTGTGTCTGGCTTGTGGAGCAGCAGACCATAGGGTTGGATCCTGCCCGAATAGGGGTGGTTCATTATCGTCCAACCTTTCTAGCACTTCGGTGAGAGGACCAGCTCCGGTCCAGCAGCAGCAGTATCCATTGCCGAGGCCCTTGCCGCCTCAGTCCCAGGTATTCCACAGCAGAACCCCCAACAGCATGTTCAAGTCCAAGCCTTGAGTCAGAATAGGCAGCGAGGATTTCAGCAGAGGGGACCAGCATCCCGAGGGTATGGTCAGGCTATGGTGATGACCGTGGAGGAAGGATTGACACCAAGAGAGGTAGTGGCAGGTACTATTTTTGTCAACTCCTTTCCAGCTTCAGCTTTATTTGATTCTGGTGCATCGTATTCTTTTATGTCTGCACGATTCGCGACACGGATAGGATTGGAGCCCGAGTCATTATCAGTAAGGCTCAATATACTTACTGGTAACGGACTTATGGAATTCGATAGGGTGTTTTCCTCGTGTCGGATCGTAGTTAGTAGTAAGGAATTTCCCGCTAGATTGATAGAGTTCCCGATGGCCGATTATGATGTGGTCCTAGGGATGGATTGGTTGAGAAACCAGTATGCTAGAATAGACTGCCATGTTGGTAGAGTTGTTTTTAGCATTCCAGGCGAGCCAGAGTTTTCCTTCTCCCGCGACGAGGTTGAGCCTTCTCCTTCAGTGTTGCGGATGGCAGTAGCAGCAGTGTAGTTGCCCCGGATAGTCGAAGAGTTTCCAGATATTTTCCCAGAAAAACTTCCAGGTATGCCGCCAGAGCGAAAGATCGAGTTCACTATCAACTTGATTCTCGGAACAGCCCCAGTGTAAGAGAGAGTCTACAGGATAGCGCCGTCAGAATTGGAGATATTGTACAAGATGATTGAAGAACTCAGGACCAAGGGATTCATTCATGCTAGTGGATCGCCTTGGGGAGTCCCAATGCTTCTTATGAAAAAGAAGGATGGTACGTTCAGGTTATGTGTTGACTATCATACCTTGAACTCAGTGACAATCAAGAACAGATACCCTCTTCCGAGGATAGATGACTTGTTTGATCAGCTCAAAGGGGCAGTAGTATTCTCGAAAATCGACTTGCGCTCAGGATATCATCAGATCAGAGTCAGAGAGCAGGACATCCCAAAGATAGCTTTCAGGTCTAGGTATGGGCATTGGGAGTTCCTTGTTATGCCATTTGGAGCGACTAATGTGCCGGCTGTATTCATAGATCTCATGAATCATATTTTCATGCCTTATCTGGATCAGTTTGTGATTGTGTTTCTAGATGACAACCTGGTCTATAGCAGGAGCGAAGCAGAGCATGAGCAGCATCTCCGTGTGGTTCTTCAGAATCTCAGGGAGCACCAGTTATATGCCAAGTTCAGTAAATACGAGTTCTGGCTCGATCGCATTTCATACTTGGGTCACATCATCACCAGAGGAGAGGTAGAAGTGGATCCCCAAAAGATCGTGGACATTGAGTCATGGCCGTTGCCCAGCACAGTTGTAGAGGTTCGTAGTTTTTTTTGGATTGGCCGGCTACTACCGACGGTTTATTTCAGATTTTGCTCGGATTTTAGAGCCATTGACCCAATTGACCCGCAAGGATGTGCAGTTTGCTTGGACAGCAGAATGTCAGGATTCATTCGAGAAGTTGAAGCGAAGCTTGATGACGGCTACCATTCTCGTGCTTCCAGATGGAACCGAAGGATTCTCAGTATATTGTGATGCTTCAGGCAGAGTCCTAGGATGTGTTCTGATGCAGCATGGGAAGGTAATAGCTTATGCGTCACGACAACTTCGTGATCATGAGAGGAATTACCCAACCCATGACTTGGAGCTGGCAGCAGTAGTATTTACACTTAAGTTGTGGAGGCACTACTTGTACGAAGATAGGGTAGAGATTTTCATCGACCATAAGAGCCTGAAGTATATTTTCACCCAGAAGGATCTTAACATGCGTCAGAGGAGGTGGCTGGAGCTTCTTGTGGAATATGATGTCAACTTGCAGTATCATCCTGGGAAGGCCAACGTCGTTTCAGATGCATTAAGCAGGAGAGCCAGAGTTTATTTCCTAACGGCGCAACCGGAGCTGTTAGCAGATCTTCAGAAGATGGGTATTGAAGTTGTTCTCCCTTCCAATGTAGCATTGATGGCCAGTATGCAAGTTTGGTCCACTATAGTCGAGAGGATCCGGATGGCGCAGTCAGCAGATTCTAAGCTTCAGCGACTCAGAGCAGAGTGTGAGGCAGGCCGGCGACCCGAGTTATGCATTCATAAGGACGGTACACTTAGGCATGGTAAGCGTCTTTGTGTACCCAGTGGAGATATCAGACAGGAAATCATGGCAGAGGCTCACAGTTCACAGTATTATATTCATCCGGGCGGTACAAAGATGTACCGTGATATCCGTCAGTACTTTTGGTGGAATGGCATGAAGAGGGAGATAGCCCGGTTTGCCTCTCGTTGTTTAGTCTGCCAACAAGTTAAGGCTAAACATCAGAGGCCCACTGGACTTCTTCAGCCCTTGCCGATCCCAGAATGGAAGTGGGAGCATGTGACCATGGATTTTGTGACCGGATTGCCTAGATCCCCAGCTGGTCGAGATGCTATTTGGGTTATAGTTGATCGGCTCACGAAGGTAGCTCACTTCCTCCCGTTCAGAGTTGGTCAGTCGATGGCTCAGTTAGCAAAGATGTACCTCAGGCAGATTGTCAGGTTACACGGAGTGGCAATCAGTATCACCTCGAACCGAGATTCAAGATTCACGTCTCACTTTTGGCGTAGCTTGCAGGAGAGTTTGGGAACTCGTCTCCAGTTCAGTTCAGCATATCATCCGCAGACAGATGGTCAGTCGGAGCGTACAATCCAGACTCTTGAAGACATGTTACGATCCTGTACACTTGACTTCGGTGGTTCGTGGGAAGATTACTTACACCTGGTGGAGTTCTTGTACAACAACAGCTTCCAAGCCAGTATCCAGATGGCACCGTTCGAGGCACTGTATGGTAGGAAGTGCAGATCCCCGCTAGCATGGGATGATATCGGAGAGAGACAGATGCTCGGCCCAAAAATGATTGCCCAGACAGTTGAAGTGGTCAGAAGAGTCCGGGATCATCTTCGAGTTGCCCACGATCGCCAGCGCCATTGGGCCAATTCTCATCGACGCCCTCTCGAGTTTTCTGTCGGTGACCATGTATTCCTGAGGATTTCGCCTAACCATAGCATCATTCGTTTCAGCGTACGGGGAAAGCTTAGTCCTAGGTATATAGGGCCATTTGACATTCTGGAGCGAGTAGGAGATGTATCTTATCGTCTCGCTCTTCCACCGTCGCTAAGCGAGGTACATGACGTGTTCCATGTATCCCAATTATGACGGTATATCCTGGACCCGAGCCACATCCTGGATCATTCAGAATTGGTTGTTGGTACCAACCTTTCGTATGAGGAGAGGCCTGTGTCTATATTGGACCGGAGAGAGAAGATACTCAAGAACAAGACTATCAAGTTAGTCCGAGTTACTTGGGGTCATCACTCTTTGGGGGAGTCAACGTAGAAGCGTGAGGATGACATTCGATCGCGGTATCCCGACTTGTTTGACTCTTGAGGTATAATGTCTTCCTTATGCCTCATGCCTTCGATTCCTTGCTTGAATGAGTGATTCCCTGCCTAGCTATAGCTTGCTTGTGATTTATATAGCTTGTCCTCGCCTCTCTAGCCTCTTAATTAAATTCCGAGGACGGAATTCTTTTAAGGTGGGTAGAGTTGTAATGCCTGTGGTACGTATTACGTATTTTGGAATACGTGTACGTATTTTATCTTGTATTGTATGATTCCTTGCTTAGTTTTCTTCATGGCTTGGTTTATTCTTGGTTCGGGTTGGCTTGGTTCGGTTTGGGATTGCTATTGGTTCATCATAGACCAAGGGGTGAATCCCCTACCTGCCACCACCACTACCATTTATTAACCCCACTTCCTTCTCTCTCTTCATTACTCTTCTTCTTTCCTCCATTACTTCGTCACCTACCAGAGAGAGGGAGAGAGAGGTCTAGGCAAGTGCAACTTGCTTCATGGAGGAACTCCAATTTTATTGCTTTATTCTCTTCCTTGCAGCATTTTAACTCATTTTAATACTTGGCATTTTTACTTTCCATGGCCAGATTTTTGTAGATCTAAGTTTATATTATTTTTAGATTTTTTGGGTTTTGATCTACTTAATCTTGTTATTTCTAAGTTTTGATGGTTCCATGTTGTAGAGAATTTTGTTCTGTCCCATTTTGACCTATGGAAGTTCGGATTTGGGCTCCGGATGATGGAGTTATGGAGCTTGAAAACTTGGCCTTCTTGGTGTTCTTCTTCTCGGAAAATGGAGAAGATGAACTGTGCTTAGACTTGACAGCATGGCAATTCATGCGACAAGTGAATTCCAGCTACATAAGATTCATTCTCTTCTAACCGCATGAACCCGGGTCTGTGCCAGCCGCATGGACTAACTTTCCGTTAGCCGCATGAGTGCCCCTCACTCCTAACCGTATGGGATTCGGTCTGCTCTCAAACCGCATAAGGGCCGATCCCCGTTGGTTGCATGGGACTTCACTTGACCCGGCCGCATGTACCCTAGCTCGTCCCAGCCGCATGAGAACCCCCTTTCCTTGAGAGCCGTATAGGCATTGATCCTCGATAGCCGCATGGGATTTGCTCACCATCCAGCCGCATGTGTGCAGCCATGCCGAACCGCATAAATCTGACTTCCTCGATGGCCGCATATACTGCAGTCTTCTTCTTGCCGTATGAGGACCCGAGCCCTCTCAACCGCATGACTCTGAATTTCCCAGCCGCATAAGTTTTTCGCTCTTAGCCGCATGAGTACCCTCCCCTTCCTCCAGCCGCATGGGTTACCCCTTCTGCCTGCTGCATGGATTCGTCTCTCGTTGGCCCGCATGACTCCTCCCTACGCCTTGTCTTGTTATTTTATTATTATTGCTATTATTCATTTAGTATTATTAACTCATGCCTTGTAACCCTCAGTGTAATTGGGTCTTCTGATTGAATGCTTGCACTATGATGTCTTGTACATGTACCTGAACATGAAAGTAACCCGTCGTGGTGCACTCCTGACAAGTGAACATGACATAACCTGATAGTGGCCCGTCGTGGCGTACTCTTGACCAGTAAACTTGACATGATAACCAGACATGATATATCTTGATAAGATGTTGCGACGGCTACCTGACATGACATAACCTGTATAAGTGACCTGGACACCGTAGGCGATTGTGCTTGTATAAATAATCCTGTCCTATCTTGCATCATGTCTAGGAGGGAACTTTTGAGTACCACGATCAGGAGTACCTACTGAAATGGACTAAGGCTAATAACTAGATTAATACATTAGTCATAAAGAGATCTCCCAGCTACAGGCAATCCTGTTACATGGGCACGCCTGGGATCTGTAGCCTGCCGTCGAGTAGGGAACATTTCCAGCACACTGTCATGTGTTGCACCCTTCAAGCTACCTAAGGGTACATACGTTTCCTGGACGATGTACCCACCTGAATTCAACCCCTAATTTTCGACCTGGGTAACCTGGATGGTCTGCAGGGCTTGTGGCTGTAAATAATCTCACTGCATCTTGCTAGTAACTAGGCCTGTGATAACCCTAGTTAGTTAAACTATCAAGCCGTAATTCTTGCTTGGCCGTGAAATGATTGGATGGAGTCTAACCAGTCTAGTCTTATTCTGATTCTGTTCCAGATTACTACATGACCAGAATGCCTGTATTTATTTTACCGATAAATGGTGAGAATTCCAAGTTTGGTTCAGACGAAGGGTTACAATCTCGGTCCTTGTTTGGTTTAAGGATTGTAACCTGGCTATCTGAATGGTCCCATGGTTATCTCATCGTATATCACCCTGTGATGCTTTTCTTAAACTTCTGTTTTATTTACTACCTTACTACTATTGTGCTAATTGCTGGTTTTAGTTCCTAAGTGAAGCTTCCTTTGTGGCACTTGCTCTTTCTGGGGTCTGACCCAGCTGGTTTTGTATGGCCAGATTTTAGAGCAGCTCTAGAGGATCTACCGACTTTCCAGCCCGATGGTGGCGACTAGACGTAACCAGGGCAACGAGTGGGTTTATTTTTGATCTCCCACTTTATTGTAAAAATATTCTTTTGAGGCGTTTAGCCGACGAGCACATGTTTAGCTCGATTGCACTTACTTACTGTCTGCCTACGGGCTGTAACATGATTGACAGATCCTAGGGTTGATCATGTATGACTAAACTCTTGCTAGTCCTAACATTTTGTAACGACTAGCTTCATGATCAACTGAATATGTAATGTTTGGGACGCCTTACTATTGTATATTTGGTGATCTAACATCTTGTAACATTTACTTACTTGCATGTGATTGAGACACTAGGCTTGTTCATGACCTTAAGAGACTGTTGGCTTGTAGTTAAACCCTCATGTATCTAGACAGCCGTGATTGTATGGCGAGATAGAATCCATTTCATATACGTAGCTGGCTATGTCTGCCCCCGGTCTCCAGTACTCTGGTTCTGGGGTGTGACAGCACCCGTTGGGTATTCCGAAACAAACTGAATAAGAATGGTTTAGTGACTCGTAATAAGGCTCGACTCGTAGCTCAAGGATACAATCAAGAAGAAGGTATCGACTACGATGAGACTTATGCTCCAGTTGCGAGATTAGAATCCATTCGCATGTTATGTGCATTTGCATGTTTTTATAATTTCAAGTTATTTCAAATGGATGTTAAAAGCGTATTTTTGAATGGTTTTATAAAAGAAGAAGTTTATGTAGCTCAACCTTCTGGTTTTACTGATTTCAAAAATCTTGATTATGTTTTCAAGTTGAAGAAAACCTTATACGGTTTGAAACAAGCCCCTCGTGCTTGGTACGATCGTCTAAGCTCTTTTCTACTTGACAACGATTTTTCAAAAGGAAAGGTTGACACTACACTGTTTATAAAAATTTTGAATAATAATCTTCTCTTGATTCAAATCTATGTAGTTGATATTATTTTTAGATCCACTGATGAATCTCTTTGTCAAAAATTTTCAAAGTGTATGCAGAATGAGTTTGAGATGAGCATGATAGAAGAACTGAAGTTATTTCTCGCACTGCAAATCAAATAAACCAACAATAGAACGTTCATAAATCAAGCAAAGCACACAAATGATCTATTAAAGAAGTTCGACATGGAAGCAGTCAAACCACTTAGCACTCCAATGGCGACTTCAACCAAGCTTGATATTGATGAACAAGGAAAACCCGTCGACATACATAAGTATCGATGTATGATCGGTAGCTTACTGTACTTAACTGCTAGTCGACCAGATATTATGTTTAGTATTTTCTTGTGTGCACGTTTTCAAGCCAATCCTAAGAAATCACATCTGTGCACAGTTAAGCGAATCTTCCGATACCTTAGAGGTACTTCTTCTGTCGGCTTATGGTATCCTAAAACCATGTCATTTGACCTAACTGGTTATTCTGATGCTAATTTTGCCGAAAGCAAAGTAGATAGAAAAAGTACCAGCGGCAGATGTCATTTCCTAGGAAAAGCCCTAGTCTCTTGGTTTAGCAAAAAAGTAAAATTTTGTTGCATTATCAACAACTGAGGCTGAGTATATCGCCGCAGGACGTTGTTGTGCACAAATTTTTTGGATGAAGCAAACTTTAGAAGACTTTGGATTGTATTGCACACATATACCCATTTTATGTGATAACACTAGTTCTATTAATTTGACTAAGAATCTAAGTCGCTCTCGTACTAAGCATATCGATATTCGACATCATTTTCTTAGAGATCATCAACAAAATGGAGATATAAACCTTGTATACATAGACACACAGAATCAATTGGCTGACATATTCACAAAACCTCTAGCGGAAGATCGTTTCAATTATTTACGTCGAGAATTAGGAATTTTAGATGTCAATAATATTAATTAATTTTGTTTTATTAATTAATTTATTCAATACTCAATAACTGTTTTCGAGACAAGCCTAAAGAGAGTCTGTCTGTCACCATGACTACGGTCGAAGCGAAGCGGTACTTAATTGTTCCTCGGTGAACTCCCGTTAGCTGGGACAGTACTCCTACAGCTAATCTGAAACAGATGCTGAGTAAAGAAAATTAATTTATAAAGTAATATTAATTATATTATTTGAAATTTAAAATTACTAAACTTTAAATTAAATACTTGAAATGAGTTGATGAAAAGGATATGGCCCATAAATTTTTTTTAAAAAAAAACCAAGAGAACCCTAGGCAAATTCGGCCCGAGTTCGGTCCGAATTCGGCCAGAGTTCTGTTGGTGCTGTATGCATTTTAAACCAGAACCTGAGGCCTTCTCCTCTTCATCACTTCCAAAGCAATTTATAATCACAGCAGCAGGCGAAGAATACCCCAAATCCTAGCTATTCTCCACTCCTTTTCTTCCAATCTACGTGGATATTTCCATCCAAAATTTGGATTCGTGCGGAGAATCGCGTCCTCTACAACATACTTAATTCTCGGAAGGTATAACTCCTTCTCTCCTCCACTTTCAATTTTTTTAGGGTTTCTTAGTTTTGGAAAAGAATTCCTAAGGGATTCAATCCTTTCAAGAAGAAGAAGACCCATGCTAGTGAAGAGGCATCGTCTTCTGATTCGAACACGGATTCCCTCTTTTCCCCAGTCCAATCGGGTGATGGCGTATCGGATGAGTTTTATTTCAAAACTCATGACCAAACATTGCTTTGGTATGCCGATTTTGCTATGCGTACTATATGCACCGACGCTCCGATTAAATGGACTATATTTCCTGATCACCGTCCCTTGTTTGAGGCATTAGGTTACACCATCTTGCTATCCTACAATTCTCTATAGCTACTAATGCCCTTAGATTGTTCTATTGTAACTTTGTGTTAGACACTTTTACCGTAAGAACTCGTATTGGCGGGATAGATATCGAGTTCGATGATATATTGCTAGCAGAAATCCTTGGTATTCCAAACGAAGGTGCCCCGCTCGATGACATCACCGACTTTAATTTTCCCGAGGGCACGACTCTTGTTAGTTTCAAGAATGAGCTTTGTGCGCCCGCACGTGCTCGTCCTGGAAAGTTCAAGGCCAATAACTTGAACTTGTTTAACTACGAGTTACATCGCATCATCTATTCCACTATTCTTCCCAAATCTACTTCAAGAGATGACGTCACTGCACTAGAACTTTCTGCCCTTTATCATATTCTTAAGGGGATTCCATTTTCTACCCCTAAGACTATCATTCAGATGATGGGTAGATGTTGCAGAAGAGACCGCAATCTCTCTTATGTGATGCTTATCCCACGCATCTTTCAGTGTTTTGACAAAGACTTATCCACTTGCGCTCTGGACCCTGAGCCTAAGTTTCTCAAGCTTTCTCGTCGTAGCATTGCCACTACTCCTCCACCTCCTGCACCTGCTCCTACTGCACCTGTTCCTCCTCAGTCTCACCCTATAACTTTTGAGGGTATTCATCAGCACCTCTCGGATATGCAGACTTTTATTGTTGACACTTCAATGGAACATGAGTTCCGTGACGTGACTCGGTTCGAGGCTATTGCCAACTCTTTTGCCGATCTCAGATTTGCTCAGACGGGTCACTCTGCTAGCTCTCTTCCTAGAGACCCTTCTGTATCTGGTTACCGCATTGATGATGATGTGGTCCACTCTCTGTTCCAGCCAGGGAATGCTTAAGATTGGTATCATACTTCCGGTGCTACTCCACACACCTCTAGAGCTGGCGCTTCTGGAGCTGGTCCATCTGGACATGCTGGCACTACAGATGATGACAATGACGATGAGGATGATTTTTGATTTGTCATACTTTTGAGACTGATGATTTTTTCTTTTGTTTACTTGGAAATGCTTCGATATTCCATGCTAGTATCAGTACTCTTATTAGTTATGGGGTTATGATTTGTGACTTTTTGTTTGATGGACATGTTATATGCTTTAGTTTAGCATTTTATTCAGTTCAGCTTTTCTTATAACATTATCTTTTATTTATGCTTCCATTTATACTGCCTGTGAAATATTTTCTGCTTATCATATTTCTTTATTGTCTGTGACATTTATACCATGCCTGTGATAAATGTTTTTATATATCCATATTTTTGTGTTTCTTCACTGATTGTTACTTATGTATATATTGCGAGACAGCTTTCTGTTTTGCAATTATTTTGCTAAGTGACAACGGGAGAGAAATAAGATCTAACATCTTCATGAATACAGGGTACAGGTAATGAACAATTTACAGGAACAATTTGGTACATTATATCGGTACAATTTTGATAAAGACCAAAGATGTTATATCGGTCAAGGTTTGTCAATTATCAAAATGGAGAAGATTGTTGGCCCATTGGTCATGGTCAAACCTAATTTTAATAATTGATTAAACTCTGTCTCGATATACGAAACAATTCAGATATTTACTCAAGATATTCTGGACACTGCTCAAGACCGAAGCTATGTTTGCCACTCGAGACTGTATTTTCTTATGTAATGCAATTTTTATTTTTCTTGAGTCTAGGAAAACATTGTACACCAAGTCGTACTGGCAAATAGGCCATCCAAAATTATTTTTCAAAATTGACCTATTGTTTTCAAAATTGACCTATTGTTTTCAAAATTGACCTATGTTTTAAAAAACATCTATTATTTACAAAAGCTTATGAAGGATTTCAAAAAGCCCAAAATATTTTTCATAAAATAAACCTAACCAACCCTGCTAGAGTTCGGCCAAGGTGAACGTTATATGAACGTTGGTTTTTGAACTTGGTCTCCCTTCAGTTGCAGTTTGTTACATAGAATTCTGTCCGAATTTTGCTAGAGTTCGTCTTTGGAAAAACTATAAATAGAGAGAAATTCTGATCATTTCAAATCACTCATTCCCTTTCATATCTTTTCTTCTAAAGCTTACGTTTATTCCAAAGAGTTTTCAAAAAGCTTCTATTTTCAAATATCAAACAAGTTACAATTCTCTAGTCAATTTGCCGGTATGATGCGGTCTAGAAGATTTTAGAGAAATTATAATCAGAGGCTTGATTGAAGAAAGACTCTTCAAAACTGAAGTTGGTCGAGTGCTTCGTATCAAAGCTCGCATCTCTAGAAGTTGCAAGGACTTCGTATGAAAACTTGCAAGATTTTCCAATAGTGGATTCAACTGGAAGCTAGAGTTTTTCCGACTAGACTAGTCCTCACAAGAGGAAAACTAGTATAAATCTCTGTATTTGCGTTTGCCTTCTGAACTCTTATCTTTACAGTTATTACTTTGTGATTATTATTATTTCTGTTATCTAACTGCTAACAAAGTTTTTAATTAGCAATATTCTGCTGCCTACTCTATTTACCCCCCTCTAGAGTATTCTGCTTTACAATTTCGTTCCTACAGATACTAGTGGTATGCCTCGATTAGTAAGTGTACGAGGAGTTTGTAACACCTAGTTTTTCAAATGAGGGTAATTTTGAACTTTTGTAATTATAATTATTAATTATTGATATTTATATTACATTATAATTTTTGGTGATTTTTTATCAATTTAAAACTATTTTAAGTCATGACTTGTGATTTTGATGTGCTGCTAGTGAAACCCTAGAGACTGTCTGACCTAGAGCCTGACCATGTCATTGGGATAATTATTTATCATTTTTAGCCTAGGGGTACTTTGGTCATTTTGACTTATTAGAATTATTTGATTAATTATTTGAGTGGTGATTGTTATTTTTAACTTTGACTAGCTGAGACTTTGTAGGCTAACCTAGATGTTGACTCTAGCTATAGTGACTTGGTTATCATGGTGAGACCCTAGTCTAACTTAAGTCAACCTAAGTTAGTCATTTAGAAATCAAGATTTAAATAGGAGGATTAGTGATTTGGTGCATAGGCTTGAGACTTAGGAATTGGTTCCATGACTAGTGCAACAAGGCCCATAGCCCATTACTGAAACCCTAACCCTAATTATTTCCTTTATGACCAGCCACTAGGGCTCCCCTCCCTATAAATAATCTCCTTATTTAGTTCTTGCCTCTTTTGTATTGAATGAACACATAGAAAAAAGAAAGGTATGTCCATTCTTCCCTAATCCATAGATTCTTCATTTTAATTCCTTTTTGACTCTAGTTTTTTGCATTAGAGCCTAATACTCTCCTATTTTCTGTTTGTGGAGATTAATCCCAGCTTTAGGTCAATTTGGAGTATTTGGCTAGCAAGAAGGAACCCCCCATTTGAAGCTTTTTTTTGCTATTTGCACCTATAGGTAAAACTCCTCAAATTATGCTAATATTCTGATTTCTTTGCATATTAGGTAAGATCTAGGTGTCCCCTAGCTATCCCTAAAGTTTGGGTAGAAATTGTGTCCGTTTGGTGTCTGTATCGGACACGTGTCAAAGTATATAGGTAAGTGTTTGATAGAATGCCACTTAGGATTTTATTTTCGATTTTTGTAAAACTAATTGCATGGATTCGTAGATCTATATGTGTATAATAATATTTGTGAAGACTGAGTTTGTGTTTGTGTCGGTTTCGTGTCCTAAAATGTACTGGACATGCAGCACGGGGGGCTCGGCGGGTGTCCTGCTACCCGTGTCTATTTTCTCCACGTATACGGCACGTAGTGACACCAAAATTGGTGTGTACGTACCCGAGATGACTGACACTAAGCCTATAAAATTTTAGTGGATTTATTGAGTAGTTTAGGAGATATTTGAGTCGTACGGATTTCACACTGTAAGTGCACAATCGGCCAAAGGCTGCTGACATAATCTCTGTGTCTCACCTAGACACGTTTGGGACACGACTTAGGGTGACCTAACCCTAGCCCTAGACCCACTTTACCTATGTGCACGACCACGACACACTTGGTGCTACACACGTGTCCCTACCTCACTCGACACGCGTGTACGATGCTATCAGTGCACAGTTATAGTCTCTGTATATGTGGAATGATTAGACACGATTTGTGTCCAGTTCTTGGACACTGGGACACCCCCATGACACAACCACGTGAGTGTCATTCATTACCAAACTGTTAACCTAGTTATAGGTTTTTATTCGACTTCGAATTAGGAATTCCTAATTTCTCTGATACCAACTGTCATTCAATTCCTAAATTTCTAATATGTTAAACTATTGTGTGATTAAATGGAATATTTATTCACCTAGATACAGCTGAGAGTTAACTTACATGTTGGGTTTATAATTTGGCATGGGAATTTAGTTTTAATTTGCATTGGGCTTTGGATTTGTATTTGACTGATTGCACTGATATTATATGCACTGTTAACCCGAGAATTCACAACTGCCCTACTGAAATTGTTGGTTCAATTACAATGTGATTTCCTATATTCAGCTGGGTTTAAATTGCTATAGAGTTCATGATTTGTGTTGGTTTAGTTCAATATGGACACATCTACACACTGTCACATGTTTCCTGAGATTAACACACTGCTTTCCACATATGTTCATACTGTTTTCCTGTTTTCTGACATACTGAGTTTGTATACACTATTGATTCCTGAGAAGATGAACGGGAATGTGTTCACCGATATGGTGGTTGTGTTTAATATTGTTTTTACTATTTCCTAGGACTATCTAAACTGAGAACACATATAGCCAATGAAGACACACACACACTTCACTGCCTTAAATTTCTGAGAACACAATTGCACACTGATTGTCACACACCTAAACTAAGAAACCTGGAACCTATGACTGAATCTGAGACACTATGTATCTACACACAAAAACTCACAGGACACATCTATACACTGTTACAAGACCTGGGATTTACACATTGTTTCCTGAGAATTGACACCATATCATTTACACACAATTCTGAACTTCCTAATACACCCTGTTCACAGAGACTTATGATGATTTCCCATGCCACACACACATTTATGACATGTACACACCCACTCATGCACTTACACAAATAGTGGAACCTGAGATCACTCACACACCCTTACACACTCTACTGAAATCAAGGATGAGACCCTATGATACACACACATTGATGATATGTTCATTTAACACACTTGCACATTGTCTTCTCCTATACACACACACACAAATATGAATTCATATCCACTGTTATACATTAACACCCATACACACACATTCAAAATTGGAATCTGAGACACCATGTTTACACACACACTTTTGAACTGATAAACCTAAAAACTGACATTCACTCACATGTACACACACACTTTTGCACACATTGATTTCTATGAACCTATACACACACACACACATATGCATTGTTCCTCTATCCCACTCTATGTGTGTATATATATATATATATATATATATATATATATATATATATATATAATATAACCTAGTGTGATATATGTAATATAATATAGATACTTGCACATTGTCTATGTAATTAGTATAAATATATGGAAATTGGTATGTGTATTGCCTATATCATTGTATATGGCACATGGCTTAGGTAGTATAGCCTATGGCATATGGAGTGTATCCACATGAGTGTTGGGTTATATAGACTGGTGTGACTTGTATTGATGTATACTTGCTAGGATAGTCATGGTTAGGCCTAGTAAGACTTGTTGGGTTAGGTTTGACCTAGTTGACTAGAGTATTAACTTGGTTTGACCCAGAGTTGACCAAGTTTGACTTTGACCTAGATTGGCCTATAAATCATGTAGATTGTGTCATAAACTTCATTTACCTTATTTTAAATGCATTGTAACATGTACTGCTCTATTTAGGACATTGTGACTCCGGTGCAGATATCTATTTTCATCAGTTGCACAGGATATCAGGCGAGTATATTCTCTGATAGTTCTCTCATTTACTTGTCAATTACTATACTTCAGTTCTAGTTAGTTATATGTGATTCTCTGTTACAATACGTATGAATATTTTTGGATTCATGTATGCGACACACATACCATCTTGTCTGGCCTCCATTACTGGAATCATTGCTGGTATCATCATGTTGGCTCTATTACTGGAATCATTGCTGGTATTATCATGTTTTGCTGGACTCATCTCGATTCTCGTATCGTAATCTGGATTCACTTGTACTTGCTGGAAGGGGAAATACTTGAGTAAGACATATAGACATACCCCAATTCTGGAATCACCCTACATGCTGGAATCAAACTGGAATGATAGCCATCTAACACCCGGCCGAGTGTGTGATGTGTCGGATTACCTATAGCCGTTTACATGTCGATCTCGGTATTTTAAAACACACTGTTAGAGTATAGTCTTGACTCACCCTGGAATCATTGATCACTGACTGGAATCATCTTATACTGGACTCATCTTGTACTGGAATCACCTGGTATCAGATTCATGTTATCTGGACTTACTTTGGTTTTACACGTGTTTATATTTACTATTTGGACTTATATCATGTTACTCTTGTTCAGCTAGATTCTATTTTTACAGTCTTTATTGCCATGATTCTTCTCTTATTTTAGTTACCTTACTTCCCTTGTAATTTATCTGTCTCTCTATACCATCACCTGAATATAAACTGCCATGTTCATCAATACAACTGTCTATAACTGCTTTATAGTTCTCTATCATTTACTTGGGTTTTCTAGATGAGATGTGCTCGTTCCTGTCCTGACTTGACCTGTTGAAAATTTTATAGATGATTGCCCTGAGGACACTTGCCCTACTCACTATGGACCAGGAGATGTTTTAGCTACCTTTGGTCTCGACACTCAGAGTGATCGGGAGACTAGCTAGTTGATTTGATTTAGTTTCATGTTTTAGAACATGAATTATAAATAAGTTGAGATATGTTTTATTTTGAGATTGTTTTGAGATTATTATTATTTAGTAGTTGGTTTGTTGTCATTATTTAGTCTTAGTTATAAACTTCTGTGTTATCATATCGTGCTTAGACTGTGATTGAGATTCATTATATCTATACTTGTCCTCCGTTCGGAGTTGAGATTTTGACAAGTACATTATATAATTGCGTGAGTTGATTGATTAGATAGTAACCTAGAACAACGTTCTACCACGGACACTACGGCGTAGGCTGGGCGCTGTTACATACTCGTACCCTCACAGTGGGTGCGGGTCGTGACACATTTTTAATGGTGGCCCATGCAGGTCGAGAGTCACATTAGTGCGATATCGTGGTAGTACGACGACTTAGTTGTACTGCTGCGAGCCTGCGATGGGATTGAGCGATAGGCTTCAACAGAGAGGTACTCAATCACAGTTAGGAATACTTGAGAAGATTTTTGGGATGACCCTTGAGAATTTCATTATAAACTATCTCAAAATTCGATTCTGACATTTTATGTCTACTTCCTTGTTCATCGTTGAAATTGATTCCTGGTATTCATTGTTGACTTGATTTTCTGCTAAGATAATATTACAGTCATAGGATCTGGAGTCTTCTATAGCCATATTAGCTTGTTTGGCGATGAGATAGAGTCCAATTTTGGATGTATTTCTCGGGTGTAGGAATTTAAAGTTTTCACAGCCAAGCTAGCGGCAATGCAAAAATTTTAAATACCATGATTCTAGAGGTATATACATTAGTTACGGACTCTATGGATTATCGCAGCCGTACTTACTGGTGTGACGAGGATTCTGGTAACATAGTTCTGGATGGACGGGTATGATTATCAGATTGCATAATAGATACCATATAGATGGTGCCCAAGTATAATTGAGTGGAATATCAGTGTGGATATTACTTGAGTGTCATGGATTAGATAGAGGGAGCTAGGCCACCTGTAGTGCAGCACCGTGCCCCGTACCATCAGAAGGATATACCCCAGAGGGGCAGGGCTTTTGCGCTGACAGTCGAGTAGACCGACGCTACGGGTGACGGGTTAGCAGGTCTATCTTTCCTGTTCTTCTTTCCATCTTGTTGTGTGATTCCATTAGTACCTGTTAGGATGTTTTATGCTGTGATAGATAGTATAGTTACCCTGATCAAGACCATGATATCACGACCAGTAGGATTATGTAGCATGTTATCTATCGACCTTGATTTGATTGGGGGTTTAACCTAGTAGGGGTACACTCATCTTAATTTCGAGGACGAAAATTTTCTAGGGAGGGTAGACTTGTAACACCCAATTTTCCAAATGAGGGTAATTTTGAACTTTTGTAATTATAATTATTATTTATTGATATTTATATCACATTATAATTTTTGGTGATTTTTTTATCAATTTAAAAATATTTTAAGTCATGACTTGTGATTTTGATGTGCTGCTAGTGAAACTCTAGAGACTGTCTGACCTAAAGCCTAACCATGTGATTGGAATAATTATTTATCATTTTTAGCCTAAGGGTACTTTGGTCATTTTGACTTACTAGAATTATTTGAGTGGTGACTGTTATTTTTGACTTTGACTAGCTGAGACTTTGTAGGCTAACCTAGATGTTGACTCTAGCTATAGTGACTTAGTTAGCATGGTGAGACCCTAGTCTAACTTAAGTCAACCAAAGTTAGTCATTTAGAAATCAAGATTTAAATAGGAGGATTAGTGATTTGGTGCATAGGCTTAAGACTTAGGAATTGGTTCCATGACTAGTGCAACAAGGCCCATAGCCCATTAGTGAAACTCTAACCCTAATTCTTTCCTTTATGACAAGCCACTAGGGCTCCCCTCCCTATAAATAATCTCCTCATTTAGTTCTTGCCTCTTTTGTATTGAATGAACACATAAAGAAAAGAAAGGTATGTCCATTCTTCCCCAATCCATAGATTCTTCATTTTAATTCCTTTTTGACTCTAGTTTCTTGTATTAGATCCTAATACTCTCCTATTTTCTGTTTGTGGAGAGTAATCCCAGCTTTGGGTCAATTTGGAGCATTTGGCTAGCAAAAAGGAACCCCCCATTTGAAGTTTTTTCTTGCTATTTGCACCTATAGGTAAAACTTCTCAAATTGTGCTAATATTCTGATTTCTTTGCATATTAGGCTAGATCTAGGTGTTCCCTAGCTGTCCCTAAAGTTTGTGTAGAAATTATGTCCGTTTGGTGTCCGTATCGGACATGTGTTATAGTATATAGGTAAGTGTTTGATAGAATGCCACTTAGGATTTTATTTTCGATTTTTGTAAAACTAATTACATGGATTCGTAGATCTATATGTGTACAATAATATTTGTGAAGACTGAGTTGCTGTTTGTGTCGGTTTTGTGTCCTAAAATACACTGGACATGCAGTACGGGGGGCTCGACGGGTGTCATGCTACCCGTGTCTGTTTTCTCCACGAATACGGCACGTGGTGACACCAAAATTGTTATGTACGTACACGAGATGTGTAACACCCAGTTTTCCAGAAGAGGGTAATTTTAAAATTTTGTAATTTTAGTCTTTTAATAATGATATTTAAATCATGATATAATTTTTAGTGATTTTTAATCATTTAAAACTATTTTAAATCATGACTTATGATTTTGGTATTTTTATAGTGTAACCTTGGAGACTGGTTGACCTAGAGCCTAGCCTTGTGATTAGGGTATTTTGTTTATCATTTCTAGTTGAGGGTATTTTTGTCATTTTTGGGGTTATTTGATTTTATTTTAATTTATTTGAATTTATGGGAATTTTTAGAATTTATTTTGGAATTGTTTGAATAAAGGTTGTCTAGGTTGACTTTGACTAGCAATGACCTTGGTAGACTAACCTAAGAGCTAACCCTAGTTGAGTTGGACTTCGTTAGGTCATGCAACCCTAGTTAGACTAGGGACAACCTATGGTTTAGTCATTTGACTCAAGTTAGAATAGAAGGCATTAGACACAAGTCATGACTTGTGATTTTGAACCATTGTATGACTAGCCCAACCCATTAGGCATGAGCCAAACCCTAACCCAAATCCTTAGTGGCTGGCCACTTAGCCTAGGGAATCCCCCTATAAATAGTCTCCTAGAAATTAGGGCTAGCCTCCTTAGAATTTCTCAAGTTTTGGAAGAGGTGAGTCTCCATCTTCATAAATCCATAGTAATTCCATTTTACCTCCTTTTCCCCTCAAATCAATTGTATTAGATCCTGATTTTAGTTTTCTTGCTGTTTGTGGTGGTCAACCTCAGCTTTGGGGCAATTTGAAGAAGTTTGCTAGCAAGGAGGAACCCCTTTATTTGAAGCTTTTCTTGTATTTTGACACCAATAGGTAAATTAATGTAAACACCATTAAAATTCTAGTTTCTTTGCATGTAGACCTAGCCCTAGGTGTCCTGGTTCTGTAGGTATGCCTAGACCTAGGTTTTGTGTCCTTTTCGTGTCCTAAATGGATACGTATTAGCCTATAGACCTAGGTGTTTGATGAAATGTCCTAAAGGACATTTTGACCTAATTTTAGGATTCTATTTGAATAGAAAATTAGGGTTTGATCTCGCTTATAGGTTTTTTATGTTTTTGTATAGTCTTAGTGTCGTGTCGAGTCCACACGGACACGTGTACACGTGGTCGTGCGCACGCGTGCACAGGCACTGTGCATGCATTGCTGCTCGGGCGCGATTGCGACACGGACACGCGACGTGGACACTTGATACTTGACACACACCAAGGGGCAATGTCTGCCACCCCATATGTCAAGTTGTACGAGATCTCGTGTCGTGTCGGACACGTACGAGTGCGCGCACGGGGAATGCACTGTGCGCGCGGCTGTCACTTTTGGTCACTGATACGCGTGTCCTGTGTCACGCATACGTATCGTGGACACGTGGCAGGGTGTCCTAACCCTAGCCCTACACTAGGTCGACCCTAGGACACAACCACGTGGGTTGTGTCATGTCGTGTCGTGCACACGTGCACGAGGAGTGGCCTGATTTGTGCACTGTTTCGAGTTCTTAGTTGTTTGGACACGTTTGTGTCCTCTTTTTTAGACACAACCACTTGTGTGACACGTACACGTTATGTTTAAACTTTACCAACCAATAGATTTACATTTTAACTCGAATTTGTTGATCTATTCTCCATTTCCCAATAATTCCTGATACTTAAATATCAGTCCCCATTTCCTTCTGTTTCCAGATTTTTGAAAATGAATTTTGACATCATTTTTAACCTACCTAACACTGCTAATTGCATGGATTAAACTCTAATGTAGTGCACCTATGTTTTTTCTAAGTGTATGTTGATTTTTGGTTAAATTGGTGTGGTTTAGAGCTCTAGAAATCTGGAATTTAGCTTATAGGCTGAAAACTGGGTTGGGGACTGTTTTAACTGAGTTCCTTTCTTTTTTATTTCCCTGTATTGTAATGGCTTGATTCTTAAAACTGATAATTGTTCGAGTTACATTCGAATTGGGTTGCTGAGAAATGGGTTCTTCCTAATTGAACTGAATTAAATGATTCCAATGTATAAATCAGAGTTTGTGTCCTTAATGGACTGTGTTAAATGAGTTTCAACCTGAGTAAATCATTTCCCTGTTTTCCTGCAAACACTATCCTGTATATACACACACATCTACACAGTTTTGGCACACACTCTAGGTAAACACACACATTGCTATCATGTCACATTTAAACACACACACACTTGTGTTCCTATCTAAATCTCTGTACACACATACACATATGTGATTTTCACCACTGTTTTTCCTCACACTAACACACAGCCTCCTATCCTAACACACACATTGCACCACCTACCCTTACATGTACCACATCCTAACACATACACAAAACTCTCATGCCTCACTGCACACATGATTCACTAGACACCCTCATATTTCATGCCTTCCCTGTCACACTGATTTCATGTCTCATCTCACACACTCACACTCTCATGTTACACTAACACACACACAAGTTACACTCACATGCTCTCTCACACACATCCTCACATGACACCTACCCTCTTGACACCTCACTTCACTCATGACACACACACACATTCATTCCTATTCTCTATGTATGAGTACACATATACATGTATATATATATTTTTTGATATACATATGTGTATCCTATAATAATGTGTGTGCCTAAATATAAATATATTAGATATAAATATGTGGTGTGATATATACATATAGTTAGCCTATATGCTATGTATTCTTATGTTAGCTTATATAAATAGGTCAACATGTGTATTATTTAGATATAAATATGTGTATCAATATATATATATATATATATATATATATATATATATATATATATATATATATATATATATATATATATATATATATATATATACATATTTAACAACTACGTGGGTTGTGTCATGTCGTGTCGTGCACACGGACACCGTGCACACGTGCACGAGGAGTGGCCTGATTTGTGCACTGTTTCGAGTTCTTAGTTGTTTGGACATGTTTGTGTCCTCTTTTTTGGACACAACCACTTGTGTGACACGTACACGTTATGTTTAAACTTTAACAACCAATAGATTTACATTTTAACTCGAATTTGTTGATCTATTCTCCATTTCCCAATAATTCCTGATGCTTAAATATCAGTCCCCATTTCCTTCTGTTTCCAGATTTTCGAAAATGAATTTTGACATCATTTTTAACCTACCTAACACTGCTAATTGCATGGATTAAACTCTAATATAGTGCACCTATGTGTTTTCTAAGTGTATGTTGATTTTTGGTTAAATTGGTGTTGTTTAGAGCTCTAGAAATCTGGAGTTTAGCTTATAGGCTGAAAATTGGGTTGGAGACTATTTTAACTGAGTTCCTTTCTTTTTCATTTCCCTGTATTGTAATGGCTTGATTCTTAAAACTGAGAATTATTCGAGTTACATTTGAATTGGGTTGCTGAGAAATGGGTTCTTCCTAGTTGAACTGAATTAAATGATTCCAATGTACAAATCAGAGTTTATGTCCTTAATGGACTGTGTTAAATGAGTTTCAACCTGAGTAAATCATTTTCCTGGTTTCCTGCAAACACTATCCTGTATATACACACACATCTACACAGTTTTGGCACACACTCTATGTAAACACACACATTGCTATCCTGTCACATTTAAACACACACACACATGTGTTCCTATCTAAATCTCTGTACACACATACACATATGTGATTTCCACCACTATTTTTCCTCACACTAACACACAGCCTCCTATCTTAACACACACATTGCACCACCTACCCTTACATGTACCACATCCTAACACATACACACAACTCTCATGCCTCACTGCACACATGATTCACTAGACACCGTCATATTTCATGCCTTCACTGTCACACTGATTTCATGTCTCATCTCACACACTCACACTATCATGTTACACTAACACACACACACAAGTTACACTAACATGCTCTCTCACACACATCCTCACATGACACCCACCCTCTTGACACCTCACTTCACTCATGACACACACACACACATTCATTCCTATTCTCTATGTATGAGTACACATATACATGTATATATATATTTTTTGATATACATATGTGTATCCTATAATAATGTGTGTGCCTAAATATAAATATATTATATACAAATATGTGGTGTGATATATACATATAGTTAGCCTATATGCTATGTATTCTTATATTAGCTTATATAAATAGGTCAAAATGTGTATTTCTATATTAGATGGTATAATATATCAATAAGTGTGTATCAATATATATATACACATATTTAACATATCAATATGTGTATTATTTAGATATAAATATTGTCATGAGTCTATGTGTTATGGTTTGGTTCATAGACATGATATAGCCTATGGCCTATATGTGTGTCTGCTTGACTAGTGAGCCTAGATTAGACTTGTATAGCCTTGTTAGACCTAGTATAGACTTGCTAGACTAGTGTAGACTTGTTTGACCTAGTTTGACCATAGTTGACCAAGTTTGACTTCTAGGGTTGACCAGAGTTGACCAAGAGTTGACTTTGGTCTAGATTGACCTAGATTCATGTAGAATGCATTGATTTGCATCTTATTATCATTGTAGACTCATAGTGACTTGTACTGTTCTATAGGAGACAGATATCACTCCTCGGACAATATATATTCTCCAGATTTACCGGATACAGGCGAGTACATTCTCTGATCATTTCATATCCTGCTTAAAATTATTTTCTGCATTAAATTACTTTACTTGATACTGTCACGTTGGTCACACGGATTAGTACTATATGGATCCCTTCTTGAGATGTTATCCCTTCAGGGAGCATCGGGGTACTCTATGTTCTGTGCGTTTCACTTACATGGTGTATCACTATGCTTCTTTGGTTCTTTGATCACTTGTGACATATACTCATATGATCACAGAGTCTTCTTTGAATCCTTATCCCATTTATTGGATTTCCCGGAAACCCCATTTATGGGACTACTATGTACCACCCTTCGGGGACTTATCACCCTTTGGGGGCTTATCACCCTTTGGGGGCATATCATCCTTTGGGGGCTTACCACCCTTCGGAGGCTGTTACATAGAATCATAACATAACCTGGTTGGATCCTTGTGTATTAATTGGGGGTACGGGGGAGTATACATAGCCATGTGAAAAATTCTAAAGTAGAATAGCCATGTACGCCTCTTTAGTATAGCCATGTACAATCAAGCCGTTCACATGTCGACTTTGTACTCTAAATCACTAGTCACTGGTAGCTCTTTACTTATAGTAGATATTTCTATTACAGTTCTCTCTCTGTTTACATACTGCATTTCTTCAGTATCTATATCTTACTTTACTGCATGATTATATTTTCTAACCTGCTATGAACTGTTGAGATGTATTGTGCTCGCTCCCGTCCTGACTGGACCTATTAAAAATTTTACAGAAGATGATGAGGAACCCTGCACCCCTTACTTGGAGTTTGCCTAGATAACACTCGCGACCTGGACCCCTGGGGAGGTTCAGGCAGCTGCTGAGGAGGATACCCCTTGTTTAGTGGATAGCTTAGACTGTTCTTTCTTTTCGTGTTTAGTTGTTGTCTTTATTTTCAGAGTTGTATATTTTAGAGATGTTGAGACTGGTAGTTGTTGAGAGTTTGTTATTTCTTTCTGTTGTACCTCAGCTGAGGGTTTTCTTATCTATTTATCGTGCCATATTCCATCTCTAGATTGTGATTGAGTTGTACCTCTGTGTTGGCCTCCTTATGGAGAGTATTTCATGTTAGTTAGTTATAGTTCATAACCTAGAACAGCGTTCTACCGTCGATACTACGGCATCGACTGGGCGTTGTTACGTACTCGTACCCTCACGGTGGGTGTGGGTCGTGACAAGATGACTGACACTAAGCCTATAAAATTTTAGTAGATTTATTGAGTGGTTTGGGAGATATTTGAGTTGCACGGATTTTATACTGTCAGTGCACAGTCGACCAAAGGCTGCTGACACAGTCTCCGTTTCTCACCTAGACACGTTGGGACACGACTCAGGGTGACTTAACCCTAGCCCTAGACCCCCTCTACATATGTGCACGACCACGACACACTTGGTGCTACACACGTGTCCCTACCTCACTCGACACGCGTGCACGTCGCTGTAGGTACACAATTATAGTGTCTGTGTATGTGGAGTGATTAGACACAATTTGTGTCCAGTTCTTGGACACTGGGACACCCCCATGACACAACCACATGAGTGTCATTCATTACCAACCTGTTAACCTAGTTATAGTTGTTTATTCTAATTCGAATTAGGAATTCCTAATTTCTCTGATACCAAGTGTCATTCAATTCCTGAATTTCTAATATGTTAAACTATTGTGTGATTAAATAGAATATTTATTCACCTAGATACAGCTGAGTGTTAACTTACATGTTGGGTTTATAATTTGGCATGGGAATTCAGTTTTAATTTGCATTGGGCTTTGGATTTCTATTTAACTGATTGCACTGATATTATATGCACTGTTAGCCCGAGAATTCCCAACTGCCCTACTCAAATTGTTGGTTCAATTACAATGTGATTTCCTATATTCAGCTGGGTTTAAATTGCTATAGAGTTCATGATTTGTGTTGGTTTAGTTCAATATGGACACATCTATACACTGTCACATGTTTTCTGAGATTAACACACCGTTTTCCATATATGTTCACATTGTTTTCCTGTTTTCTGACACACTGAGTTTGTATACACTATTGATTCCTGAGAAGATGAACTGGAATGAGTTCACTGATATGGTGGTTGTGTTTAATATTGATTTTATGATTTCCTAGGACTATCTTAACTGAGAACACATATAGCCAATGAAGACACACACACACACTTCACTGCCTTAAATTTCTGAGAACACAATTGCACACTGATTGTCACACACCTAAACTGAGAAACCTGGAACCTACGACTGAATCTGAGACACTATGTATCTACACACACAAACTCATAGGACACATCTATACATTGTTACAAGACCTGGGATTTACACGAAGTTTCCTGAGAATTGACACCATATTATTTACACACAATTCTGAACTTCCTAATACACCCTGTTCACAGAGACTTATGATGATTTTCCATGCCACACACACATTTATGACATGTACACACACACACTCATGCACTTACACAAAAATGGAACCTGAGATCACTCACACACCCTTACACACTCTACTGAAATCAAGGATGAGACCCTATGATACACACACATTGATGATATGTTCATTTCACGCACTTGCACATTGTCTTCTCCTATACACACACACACAAATAAGAATTCCTATCCACTGCTATACATTAACACCCATCCACACACATTCAAAACTGGAATCTGAGACACCATGTTTACACACACACTTTTGAACTGATAAACCTAAAAACTGAGATGCACTCATGCCATGTACACACACACTTTTGCACACATTGATATCTATGTACCTACACACACATATGCATTGTTCCTCTGTCCCACTCTATGTGTATATGTATATATATATAATATATAACCTAGTGTGATATATGTAATATAATATAGATACTTGCACATTGTCTATGTAATTAGTATAAATATATAGAAATTGGTATGTGTATTGCCTATATCATTGTATATGGCACATGGCCTAGGTAGTATAGCCTATGACATATGGAGTGTGTCCACTTGAGTGTTGGGTTATGTAGACTTGTGTGACTTGTATTGATTTATACTTGCTAGGATAGTCTTGGTTAGGCCTAGTAAGACTTGTTGGGTTAGGTTTGACCTAATTGACTGGAGTATTGACTTGGTTTGACCCAGAGTTGACCAAGTTTGGCTTTGACCTAGATTGGCCTAAAAATCATATAGATTGCATTATAAACTTCATTTACCTTATTTTAAACTTATTATAACCTGTACTGCTCTATTTAGGACATTGTGACTCCAGTGTAGATATCTATTTTTATCAGTTGCACAGGGTATCAGGCGAGTACATTCTCTGATAGTTCTCTCATTTACTTGTCAATTACTGTACTTCAGTTCTAGTTAGTTATATGTGATTCTCTGTTACAATACATATGGATATTTCTGGATTCATGTATGCGACACACATACCATCTTGTCTGGCCTCCATTACTGGAATCATTGCTGGTATCATTAAGTTGGCTCTATTACTGGAATCATTCTGGAGTCGTTACTGGTATCATCATGTTTGGTTGTACTCATCTCGATTCTCATATCGTATTTTGGATTCACTTGTACTTGCTGGGAGTGGAAATACTTGAGTAAGACATGTAGACAAACACCAATTCTGGAATCACCCCACATGCTGGAATCGAACTGGAATGATAGCCATCTCACACCCGGCCGAGTGTGTGATGTGCCGGATTACCTATAGCCGTTTACATGTCGATCTCGGTATTTTAAAACACACTGTTAGAGTATAGTCTGGACTCACCCTGGAATCATTGATCACTGACTGGAATCATCTTATACTGGACTCATCTTGTACTAGAATCACCTGGTATCAGATTCATGTTGTCTGGACTTACTTTGGTTTTACACTTGTTTACATTTACTGTCTGGACTTATATCATGTTACTCTAGTTCAGCTAGATTCTATTTTTACAATCTTTATTGCCATGATTCTTCTCTTGTTTTAGTTACCTTACTTCCCTTGTACTCTATGTGTCTCTCTATACCATCACCTGAATATAAACTACCATGTTCATCAATACAACTGCCTATAATTGCTTTATAGTTCTTTGTTATTTACTTGGGTTTTCTAGATGAGATGTGCTCGTTCCTATCCTGACTGGATCTGTTGAAAATTTTACAAATGATTGTCCTGAGGACACTTGCCCTACTCACTATGGACCAGGAGATGTTTTAGCTACCTTTGGTCTCGACACTCAGAGTGATCGGGAGACTAGCTAGTTGACTTGATTTAATTTCATGTTTTAGAACTTGAATTGTAAATAAGTTGAGATATGTTTTGTTTTGAGATTGTTTTGAGATTATTATTATTTAGTAGTTGGTTTGTTGTCATTATTTAGTCTTAGTTATAAACTTCTGTGTTATCATATCGTGCTTAGACTGTGATTGAGATTCATTATATCTATACTTGTCCTCCGTTCGGAGTTGAGATTTTGACAAGTACATTATATAATTGTGTGAGTTGATTAATTAGATAGTAACCTAGAATAGCGTTCTACAGTCGACACTGTGGCGTAGGTTGGGCGCTGTTACGTACTCGTACCCTCACATTGGGTGCTGGTCGTGACACGTTTCTATCTGACGGTAGTACGAGTCCTTCGAAGCGGATGCCAAAGCCGGAAAAAAAAAACTCGTCGAGGCTGGGTGCCCAAAGGCGATGTGCCGAACCCCACAACTGAAGGAGCTGCTCCGGCACAACCATCCATTCTTGCTGATGTTCTGAGCAAATAAGACGTTGCTACTAGGGTAGCACATCTGCCCGGGAAAGATAGTGCTAACTGCAGCTCCCAACCCGCTTCTTTCCAGTTGAAGAAGATGCCCCGACGGAACAAGGGCACAGCCACTCTCCCGCGCATGGGCTCTACTGTACTGGGAAAGTATGCTGTCTTTGACATAATCACTCACTGTAAAACCAAAAGGGAAAAGTACATGCTAGTTGGGAAGGAATGCCTTTGACATAAGCACTTTGTCTTTGTACTAGCCTTGCTCATTAGGAAGGACCAAAACTAGTACAAAGACAGAGTGCTTTCCCCATTGGGGAGTACAGGCTAGTACAAAGACAGAGTGCTTTCCACATTGGAAAGTACAGGCTAGTTGGGAAAGCATTCTGTCTTTGTACTAGCCTGTACGAGGAAAGCACTCTGTCGATAAGGAATGTCTAGTTTTGGTCTTTGCTATACAAAAGACTCGTCATTACATAACGGGTCAGACTATCCATGTCATCTCCAGGGTCAATCCACTCAGGGTTCTCATGACAAAGACAGGAGTGCTGAACTCTTGATTAGCTATATGGGCAATACTGCTATCACCATACGATATGGTATTCGTCCCAAAAAAAATTATCAAGGGCCAAGCGCTGGCTGACTTCTTAGCCGCACATCCGATCTCAGAATCATCCAAACTCTATGAAGATATTCCGGATGAGGTGCTGGAATCCAACATTGCCGAAGAGAACTCCTTCTCGCGGATGTTCTTTGACGACGCTTCAAGAACAGGCCCCAAGGGTCAGATCATCGCAGGAGTGGGGGTAGTCTTGGTCTCTCCAGACAACCTAGTCATCCAGTGTGCCTATTCCCTCACAGAGCTGTGCTCCAACAATGTAGCGGAATACAATGCCCTCATTTTGGGACTCCAATTGGCAAGATAATTGGAGGTTGAATGTCTAAAGTCCTATGGCAATTCAAAACTCATCGTTAACCATGTTCGAGGATAATACGAAGTCTGCCACGAAGACCTGATTCCCTATCATAAAGCAGCCTTAGCCATCATCTCTATTTTCACTAAGTTCTTCATAGAACATGTGCCTCGGCTACAAAATCTAGAGGCTGACGCTCTGGCTGGCCTCGCTGCCTCCTTGGCGGTACCTCTTGGGACCCAATACTTTGTTACAGTAATTGGTTAGGATTTGGTGTTCCCTAAAAACAATCTATGCATGAGTCGGAACCATACTATGCCAGCAAATGCCGGTGTCAACGTCAAGGAATGGCAATTTTCGTTCATAGAATTTGCAGCCTACGAAATCCTTCCAGACGACCCGAAGGAAGTCATGTCAGTTAAAAGGTGTTCTCTCTGATTTTACTACGATACGGCTACCAAGATGTTGTATCGTCGGTCATACGACAGACTTCTCCTCCGATGTTTATCAAACGAGAAGGCAATCTGTAACGCCCAGTCCTAAAATACGTAGGACTAGGAACGTAAACATGCCAGCTGTATTTATACGAAGTACACTCCAATATATGGAAACCTCGTATGAATACATAAGCTGTAAAATGCAGTAGGACCATAACTAATCTCATCCACACAAAAATAAATGAATAAAAGACATCATATAAAGATAATGAATTGTCTTGATACAATATGTTGGGTGGAGATAAATCCACTACCAACAAGTAAAGGAAAAATACAAAAGAAAAGAAATGAATTTGGCGAGCGAAGTGAAGACGATCAAGCGCAATCATCCTCGAAGAAATGGAGATAGTCACGGCTATAGCTAAAGCACCTGCAAAAGACAATAGCACACACCTGGTAAGATAACCAGGTCCTCAGAGGGACGTAACAAGACATAATATCATGCCATATAAACTGAATAAATATTGCTCAAATAAATAAGTCAATTGAATTATAACATGGTCCAATACACATCTATTGAACGAGCGTACCATTCCCCTAACCAAACAAGGACAGAAGATGGTATACTAATTCACGGTGACGTATCTTTCCATGCTATGAATCCAATAGGGTATCCGGACCCCAACAAGGTTTAATCTTCTCATCGAAGTAGTAAGTCATACCTACAACCAAACAAGGACAAGATGTGACAAACTAATCTGCGACAAGTTATTGTTCCAAGCAATGGTCAGATACAAGTACCCAAACCAAAAGTACTCATACCTAACGGATAAAGGTGCCTATCCATTCTAAGTGAAATGTAGTTAAGAATAATCCTTCCTACGTATGGGCCCTGGCTAAATAGGATCGGCATAGTCCCCCCTTGGGGTACCAGAGGCCCCATCAGTAAGAGCATAACGTTCCGCAGAACGCCAGTGGCCGTCAGTAATCATGGATCATCAACCCCGTATCTCCAGCGGAGAGTCCGGGTCACAAGGGAAAGTGCATCGAAGCCCATACGCTAAGGAATTGTCCTCCCCGCCCAATGCCTACTATGTTGTATCCACAACAATAACTTTTATAACCACTAAGTCAAACTAGCATGCAACCTCTATTAGCGGTTATTCCTATCGCACGGATTGTACGTACTGGTGGCCAGCCAATCACGCACTTTCGTGTTCTACATGCGACACACAACTTCGTGGTATAACGTGTCAAGGCCATGAATGCAACACACAAAGGTGGTCCCTTAAATCTTGGTTTAATGTGTAAGAAAAATAATACATAGCAGGAAGTATAAATGAACAGTAAGTTCTAACAGGTTAAGCCATGTATCATAGTTTATTTTACATAAAGAAAATAATACTAATGCATGAAATATGAGCTAAAATAAATAAACAGCAAATGGCAAGGTGTCTTGCCTGGTAGGTCGCCTGGTGTACTACAATGATCAAGGTGGCACAAACTGCAACTTTAGGTAACTACTACACAAGGTGACCTCGGATGGTGGCACGGACAGTTCCATTGGGTCCAGAAGGGTCAATTTAGTTAGGGCTGACATAGGGAGGAAGGACAGGATTGGCGAAGGAATAGAAATAATAGGCTTGGTCATAGAAGGAGAAAAAGTCAAAGAAAGAAAAAAATGGATAATAATATATACGATTTTTAAAGATATTTTTAATAGCTAAAAACTAGCTTCATGAGTCAAAGATATTCATAGTAAAATACTTTAAAGTCATAAAGATGGTTTTTAGAAGGCTATTTATAATACTCGAAAATATATTTAGCTAAAATAGTTTTTAGATAAATACTTGAAAAGTATAAAATCGTTTTAGGCAAACACTTAAACTTTTAAAATATGGTTTTTGAGAGAGTAAATAAAATCATTTTTGGTAAAAACTATACATTTATTAACTATTTAAAAATCGAGAATTTTCTATACATTAATTGAAACTATATATTTTTTTTTTTTTTTAATTGAAACTATATATATATATATATATATATATATATATATATATATATATATATATATATATATATATATATATACTTATCAATAAAGAATACTTAGTAAAATAATATAAATACTAAAAATTTATAATCAATAATAACATTAAAACTATACAGTTATATATGTATATAATATACTCAAAATAATATTAAATAATGAAAACACTAGAACTATTAAAAATAATAATAATAATAATAAAAATAAAAATAAAAATAAAAATAATGATAACTCACTGTTCCTCCTCGTTTCACGAGAGGAATTAATAACATTAATAATAATAATAATAATAATAATAATAATAATAATAATAATAATAATAATAATAATAATAATAATAATAATATCATAATAATCACCATAAAATAGCTATTTACTAATAATAATAAGAACATAATAATAATTCCACTAATGAATTATTACTGTTATTAATTACATTGTTCCTATTCGTTTCACAGAACCTATCACAAAAGTCAACAAAACATTCAGAAGAAAGGAAGAGAGGAGAGAGAGGGAAGACGAGAGGAAGAGGGAGCGGGGGTCGTAGGCGGAGGGTGACGGATGGAGAGGAGGAGCTGAGAGAGAGGGAGAGGCGGACGGAGCTGAGTCAGGCGCTGCGTGCGGAGGGCGGAGCAGCGTGGGAGGGTGGCCGGCGGCAAGTGCGTCGTGGGGCGGCTCGGGGCTACGACGGTGAATAGAGGAAAGGAACCGAAGAGGGTCGGCGGTCGCGGCGCACGGAGGGCGGACGGTGGAGAGGAGGAGGAGCTGGGAGAGAGGGAGCGGCTAGAACTCGCGCGCGGGTCGATTGGGGGTCGCCGGCGACGCTCGGTGGTCGACGCGGGGCGGATCCGTCCGCGGAAGTCCAGCACAGCGACGGAGATCCGACGGGGCGGCGGACGGGCGGCGTGGCTACCGACGCGATGGCGGGTTCGGCCGGAGTGGGGCGCTGCGGTGGAGGCGGCACCGGCGGTCGACGGCGGTGAATTCAGGTTTAGGGTTTTATAATTTTTGGGGGTTTTTGGGCTGTCGGCGGTGGCCGAATTTTGTGACGATGGTGGTTGTAATACTGGCGATGGTGGCGGTGTGGTTTGGGGTGTCGGTCAGGCGAGGCGATGGTGACGGGGATGCAGCGGTCGGGCGGTGCTCAGGGTTGTCGGCCGGGAACGGCGACGGTGGCTGCGCTGGCCTGACTTTGGCGGCCGGGTTCTACAGTAGGAGGAGGTGGTGTGGGTGGTGAAGGGTGTTGGGTTGGCCGAGGACAGGTGGCCGGGGACGGGGGCTGTCGGAGCACGGGATGGTCTGTGGTACTCTATGGAGACGGGCGCGACGGAGAAGAGGTGCTGATGGGATGATGGGGGTTCGGCCAAGATGTGGCTGGACATGGTTAGAATAGGTTTAGATTAGGAATTTGATTTTGTCGGGGGTGTCCGACATGGAAGAGACGATAATGTATATGTAAAATATGGATTAAGAATTTGGATGGACACAGACACGATGCACGTAGATTTGTAGAGAAAATTGTTGTGGATGAATAATGAATTAGAGGAGTACCTGCCTTTTATAGGATGTGGGAATTCCCAATTGGATAGGGATTAGAAATATTTTAAACCCCAGAAATAGATAATTCGTAATTTAATTTAAATTCAATCAAATTCAAATCCAAATCCAAATACAAATCCAATTTAAATCTAATTAAATTTTTAGTTTAAAATCAAATGGAATAAATCAAATTTCAAATATCTAACTATTTAAATAAATTCATAAATTCAAATCAAGATTTAAATCGGCACAATAATTTTGAAATATATTTTCCAAAAATACTAATAATAATAATTTTGAAAATTACATTATTATTTAAATAAACTAATAAATAATTACAAATATATATGTATGCACAAATAATGTTTTTATAATTATGCTTTTCTAGTATACAATAAAAATATTATTTATTATTAATAATTGCATAAATGTAGGCTTTTAGTAAATAAAATAACAACTTGGTAATGATAGCAAAAATAATTATTATATATTATTTTGAAACTTTAAAATAGGAAAAATGTTTTAAAAAAAAATGTACGCTCGCACATAATCGCACTCGTCGAGCAAACTCGAAAAACGAATTTCCGCGCGCGACGTACAATACAAAAAAATTAATCATTACCAAATTTATTTTTAAAAAAAATAGTAGAAAAATTTAGGGGTTTTACACAATCGAAGATCTTCGGGAGGCACATGATGGTGCATGTGGAGCTCATCAACCTAGGCTTAAGCTATAGGATCGACTCCGATGCATGCGCTATTACTGGCCTATCATGATGGCAGATGCTGTCGAGTACGCCAAGAAGTGCCATGCCTGTCAGCTGTACGCTGATTTCATACATCGACCTTCAGAGTTCTTACACCCTACGGTCGCCTCCACCATTTGAAGCCTAGGGTATGGACATGCTTGGACCAATTACCCCTCTATCATCCAAAAGGAATTGTTTCATTTTGGCCATCACTGACTACTTCTCCAAGTAGGCAAAAATAGTACCTCGATCAGAGATAAAAAGCTCAAAGGTGATCAGCTTCATTAAGCATCATGTCATCTACCATTTTGGGGTACCCTGGTGGATCATCTACGATAATGGTCCACAATTCATAAGCGATGCATTTAGCAGGTTTTGTGATAAGAATCGCATTCAAAGCGTGGTATCAAGTGCTTACAATATGTAAGTAAACAGATTGGACGAAGCAGTCAACAAAATAATCATCAAACTTTTTAAGAAAGTCATGTCGTTTAACAAACGCGACTAGGATGAGAAATTAGACGAATGCCTCTGGGCCTACCGCACAACGGTCCGGACTCCGACGGATAATACACCGTGTTCTCTGGTAAACGGGAGTGAGGCCATCCTTTCTCTCGAAATTCAGATCCCCTCTCTACGACTAGCCATTACAAACAAGTTGACAGAGGAAGACAACCAACATCGTCGGTTGCAAGAGTTAGAGGCGCTGGACAAAAAAATTCCATTTGGCTCAACAGCGTATTGAGCTATATCAAGCTCGCATCTCTCAGGCTTACAATAAGAAAGTCGAGCAAAGGACCATTCAAGTGGGTGACCTTGTCCTATTAGTCAGAAGGCCAATGGTGATAAATCATAAAACACCAGGGAAATTCGAACCCAAATGGGAGGGTCCCTTCATCATAGAGATAATGTACTCTAATGGTGCCTACTGACTCGTAAAACCTAACAGGGACTTGTTTATGATGCCAATCAATGGTAAGTTCTTAAAGAAGTACTATGCTTGAAGCCCTTCGACATATACTTTAACATCCCTAGCAAAAGTCTAGAGCCCAGCTACTCTAGGACATTCCCTCACCATTTCCTAGAAGAAAACATCCAAGTCCACATCATCTCTGAGTTATTTCTTATATCCCCGTGAAGCTTAATCATACCACCGAGTAAGATGACGCTAAAAGGAAAGTTTACCATGTCCACATTACCTCTAAGTAAACATCCTCATTCAATAACCCCTATGTTATTATATTTTACCCATAGAACATCCATGTCCATATTACCTCTGAGTTATTCTTTATATCCCTATATAGTCTATTCTTACCACATCCACATTACCTTTGAGTAAGAAAACTCTACCACAAACCCCATATTTACCATGTCCACATTACCTTTGAGTAATATGTTGGTTAACTTTCTCAACTTATCATCTATACTTAAAATCATGGTGCGTTAAAGATGATAAGTCCACATAAAGTTCCCAACGGAAGTACCTAAACATATCACGTCCATATTACCTCTGATAGGATTATTACACCAAAAACCATAAAAAAATTGCACCTAAATAGCTCTACTGTCCATGCTTCTTGTTCAAAGTATTTCAAAACTTGTCCAAGTTTTTAAAACTTTGAAGGGGGTCTTATAGAAGCATGTAAAAAGGCATATTGCTTTTAGTCCCACATCGAAAAGGAGAAGAAGAGGAGTCTCGTTCCACTCTATATATAGAGCCCCCTTGCTTCCTTTGAAAGGGGCACCAAAATAAAAAAGTAAAGGGAGCTCGTTGAGTCCAGAGAGCCGTTTACAAAAAGTTAACTAGCGTTCTTTAAGAATTTGTTGGTTCCTGGAAGCGGATCATAGCTTTGAGCAATAATGCTTCTTTTTGGTTGGCTACAGGTTCTTCACTTTCCATCTTGGCATGGAAAAGTTGGATTCTGAGTACTATGAGCCTTCACAGGCTAGTACGAAGAAATCCAAGGCGGCACAGGCTATGCGCTGTCAAAGTGCTATGCCAACAAGAAGCCAGAAACGTGCATTGAATGTCATACGCGCGGCTAATGGTAAGCTGTATAGAGTTGACTCAGGTGCTTAGGCACCTGGAATGGGTCAATTCTTAAAGTCTTCCTCCCACTTGGGTGCATCTTATGTGCGTGAACTAAGTCAAGGGAAAAATCTTGTGGTGTCGAACCCATGCGCCTACGTGGGCTGTGCGCATGAAGTGGGTTCGACTCATAATAAGTCCTCATCCCACCTGGGGGTATTTCATACGCGTGAACCATGTAGGCTGTGTGCATGAGGTGGATTCGATTCATAATATGTGCTGCTCTCCCACCAATGATCTGGGTGCATTTTATGTACTTAAACTGGATCAGGGGGCACGTCACTCACATGACCACCCTGACGCTTGGGTTCACCATACGCTTGAAGAGGGTACAAATGTCAAACTCTTCTCATACGATTTACGTAATGTGATCACTCACGTAGATCAAAAGAGATGACTACCATGCACAATGCACCCTCACGGGGCATACTTGTGCTACGATCACCATCATCTGCTGCTATTATAAAACAGTGGTCCCACCATCAAGACAGTCCATGTTCCAGTAACTACAACTGCTGTACCTATCCGACATCGTCTCAGAAACATGATGCTAATTGAAGACTTTTTTATTCAAATAGAAAGACTACTAAAGCCTAGTCTAATCTCTATGGATAGGAACATCACTATGATGTCTCAGCATAGGCACGTCTCTTCCTTGTCGCTATCGAATCACTTCCTTGTTAACGTGTAAACCACTTCCTCGTCAACGCACAGGTGCATTTGTCGCCCTGTGGCTCATCCAGCATAACGAAGTTCGGGGCACATCGACCCCAAATCTTGTACTTAACTTGGCACTCGACGTTGTCTCGTAGAAGAACACAACCATTAAGGTGCACGAGCACAAAATATTCTGACCAAAGCTAACTCGGTGCATCTCGGTCTTCTGTAGGAGTTTGTCGTTAAAATCAAAGCTTCTTTGAACGAGGAGATCCACAACCTGCAACAAGCCATCTTTTTTTTTAAGAATGAACTTGGCTGATCCTCCTCATTGGCATTTTGTACGCAACCTCGACGAAAAACTTTATGTACTTTGTGCTTCGGCTAATGCTTGAGGTGTTATAGAAGGAGGCGTCGGGATTCCCATGTGAGCCGGAAGGATGGTGGAACTCGGTGATGGTGCGAGGTCTTGTCTCGACGGAGAAGCCGTCACCTTACTCGTCGAACCTTCGACCACCAAAGCTTCAGAATTTGAGTCCTTCCGAGGAGACCTCGACCCAGGTACCGCTAGGGTCTCAGCATTTATGGACGCTACCTGACTGCTAACAGTCTTAGGGCCAGGAATCATGATAGGAGAACCCTTCGAAGGACCTGCCACAGTTTTCCAAGTGGTACGGATAGAAGGGTTTTTTTTTCCATAATAGGGCCCTTGCCCTGATCAAGACTTGCCCTAGAGGGCTCACCAACATCAAGGCCCGCCGCATCCAGCTCAAAAATTGCACCTTGTGCTAGGGTAGGCTCTACTATTCTACCTCCTGTCGAGGGAGCAGGTGTAACTTCCACGTTTCAAAATTCTATTTTGAACTAATTTTTCAGTTGTAAAATCGTTTCTTAAATTAAAATTTTTATTTTTGAAAAATAATGTTTAAAATCAATTTTTTCTATTTATTATTATAGTTATTTCAAATTCAGAATATTATTTATTTAATTAATTTAATTTCAGAATTACTTTATGGAGACCCTACTAAGCATTGAGCTTGGATTGGAGCTATAAGTTTTTGGGCCAAAAGATGATTGATTAGTTAGTCTTGGTTAAGTTGCTAGTTAATAGATTAGTTAGTAGGTTATTTACTAATTAATTGTTTTCCATAAAGAAATTCTCTTTATTTGTTGTGTTTCTGGGAAAATTACAACTGTAGGAATCCGATCTAGAAGACGATCGCTTTATCCCTTGGACTATGCGAAGAAGAAAAGCTCTCAAAATTTTGACAGTAGATATCAATGTATCTGTACAATGAATAAAAAAAAGAACTCTATTTATAGAGTCAAAACAGTAACTGAAAAGATAACTACCTCACCACTGGTGTATTTGAAAAGTCACGCAGACTCTAAATACACGCAGGGTTAGTGAGTAGTTACTGGACGTGGCCCGTAACTGTTGGACACATGGCATTAGTGCATGGGTCGTGTGCAAGTTACTGGGCACGCGAGAGAGAGATCGGTGGCATGGCTGCCACGTACTCCAGTTGAAATAAAATTTACGTTGTCTTGCTGAAGGCAAAAATCCACGCAGTTTCGTTGACGCAGACTCGTTGAAGGCGAAATCCACGCAAGCTTTGAAGAAGAATACTTCAGAATTCACGCAGGCTTTGAGAAGAATAACTCAAAAATCCACGCAAACTTGAGGAAGGAGAAGGTTCAGAATCCACGCAAACCGCCAGCTATCTTGATTTGGCACGCTTCATCTGACACAAAATCTCTAACATTGATTATATTGTCAGCCGCATTAAATGAAGATAAGACCCAAAGTCACGCCAACTTGGTGAAGAGTGAGTCTTGAAGATTTCGAAAATCACACAAAAGACGGCGATGATCTCTCGAGTTCTGTGCATACGTGGCATACGAGGAGACGTTTCTCGACTGCTGTGTTGTCAGTTATTATGATTCTGACGAATGGCTGAGCTGTCTCTGCGTGATTTCTAAAGGAGATGGACAGGCAGAACTTAGCGTATCTTTTGTGCTGCTTCTCGGATCACTCTGCGTGACTTGTTCTGATCAACTCAGCGTGACTTTATTTTTGAGGCCTACAAAACCCCCTTCAAAGTTTTCGAAAAATGATAAAATATTTTCGAAATACTTTGAAAATAAAGATGATGAAATGAGTTAAAGTCACGCTGAGATGGCTCCAAAATTTTTCGGAAGTCGAAAAGACTTCGAAGTTCTTTGAAAACATCCAAATGAACTTATTAAATGTCATAATGACTCTTTGTTCTTCGAGACTGATTGCGTCCAATTTATGGTGGAATATGAACTGTCGACGAGATCTGTTATATAAACAGGAAGAGATTCTCAGCTTTGACATTCATCTCTCGAAAATATGACCCCAAAGGAAGCAGCCGAAGAGGAAGCACGCAAGTTGGGCTTTTGTTCCCATGGTGACCCTACTTTTGGGGGCAAAGAACCCGAACCTGTCGTTATCGAGCTCAAGGACGACTCTACGCAGTTAGCCAAGAATCTCTTGAGCTACTTTGGATTGGATGGCTCGTCTTCTTCTGATGGGCGGAGCCTTATGAAGAAGCGTGAAATGCTCGAGACTCTATTGCATCGCCTGGGAGTTAAGAGCGTAGAGGAGTTAGGCATCAAACTTAGCCACTCTGGAAAATAGGGCGTAACTTTCTACGCTTTTGTTGCACTTTTTTGTCTTTTTGTAAGGCCATCAGTGCCTGTTTAAAGAATGAAGTACAACTTTTGTGTTTGATCTGCGTACCTTTTAATGAAGAATATTAATTAGCACTCTTTGACTATTTCCAATGTTGCACGGTCTCCCGAGGTACATGTGACACTCATTCCACAATTTACGAGTGCTATTTATGCGGATCTTTTCCAAGAATAGACCTGTACTTGACCCTTTAAATAGATGGATGAACTCCACGCAAACTCATCTTCCCATTCTTCTTCCTCTCTTCTGAGAATAAATTTTCTATGAGAAGAAAATAGGAAAGCCATGTTGTCTGATGTCAAATCTCTGTGCACGCTACCAGACATGGATCTGTCAATCCTTAGCAGCAAACTCAACGGTAAGTTCAATATACACGCATCGAATTTTTTGTTTGCTAAGAACAAATTCATCTTCCTGAAATGAACAGAATGCATCTGTCTTTGCTTGGCCAGTTTCTGTTGACTAATTTTTCTTTACTGTTTCTTGCAAAATTTTGGCTGAAAACCTTCTTCAGAACTGGCATTGGTGATGTGGATGCTGTGGACAATGTTCTTCTGACACCCACATCAGGGAGCTCATACGCTTTTGACGCGTAAATCAGACAACTCAGAACTCTTCGTGAGATAGAAGGGTCTTCCTTAGATGGTAGGAAGAGCCTTTATACACGAGAGTTGGATGGTGGAGTTAACTCTACTACCGAGAAATCGGGTAGTAGAGTTCCTTTCAAGGCAGAATCAGGAATTGTATCCCAAGGTTTGGATACATTCCTGTCTTCCTTGAGAGGTTACCCCCATCCACCAGTTGTATTGGCAGCAACACGTTTTCGTGTTGCCCTACTCTGTGGTTCTCCTCTCGTCTGAGAGATAAGACCAGAGTTTGATTCCTGCTGGACACCCAGGAATTGCCACAAACAACGAGATTGCCAGAGAAGATCCAAGAAGAAATAGATCTCAGTTGTACATAGAATGAAAATCCAAGATTTGTAATAGATTTCCATTATGATTTTGTAGGAAAGTCTAAGAAAATATAATAGACTTTTTGTGGTGAAATGGGAATGGAAATGACACTTCTTCTATGCTCAATGATTTGTATTTGTGGATGAATTGTGGACATGATAGATAATAAAATCATCTTTTCTGTTTTTAGAGTATATGATATTATCAGAGGTATTATGGACATGATAATATATAGGAACTCGAAAGAAAATAGATTGATTTCTATGCAGAGGTCAAAACATGACAAATGAGTAAGCAGATTCGGAATTGATTCAGAGGTTATGAAAACATGATAAATAACGAATTCCCACTTAATGAACTGATAGAAGATTATGAACGGATGAACCGTTAAGAAACGATGAACAGATGAACTGTCGAATGAATGTAATAAATGAACGGACGAACCGTCAAGTATTAATGAACATGTGAAACGTCGGATGAATGTGAAAAATGAATGGATGAACTGAATATCGGGAAAGAATACGTCCCTTCGATCCTTGTAACCATATGCCTATAAATAGAGCATATATTTGAATAGAAGGATCGCATTTTATCCACAATGTCTTTTGAAGAGAACATAAAGAAGGCTGAAGTCGCCCTTGAAGCTACTGAAGGTGTTAAAGAACATCCACCTCCGCAGAAGAAGGAAATGGGCAAAAGCTCGTCTACTCCCAAGCCGCCAAAAGATATCCTGGACTTCCTGGTCGAACCAGGAGAAACCGAAGAAGAAGAAGCAATGAGGCTGGCTGCCTGTCAATTCTTGGTGCGGTCAGGAAAAGATGTATTCAATTCTTTTGCTGATTATGTATGTGGTCCTCGTCCCAAATATGAAAGGGATCACAGTGATCTTCCATGATGATGTACTTTTTTTTTCTTGGGGATTTGTCTCAAATAAACTCCGTTTAAGGAAACTTTGTTTACGATATATCCTTCCCACTTTATATTTTTGCCTTTATTCATTGATCTTTTGACTCAGAAATCAGAAAGACTAAATATTATTTTCATAAATATGATATTGAGATAGAAAATTTAGAGGTAATGTGGACATGATTTTCTGGATATCAAATTTGTTGAGAAAACGATACAAAGTAGAATACCTATCTCCACTGGGGATAATAGATATCAGAATGATTCTTCGGAAAGAACAATGAAACAGCTGGAGAGTGATAGGAGGACAATCTTGATAGAAATATTAGACGTAGTACTTCTTCAAGAATTTGCCGTTGATGGGCATCATAGTGGCTTTACCATCTAGAGTAGTGAGTTGATAAGCCCCATTAGAAAAGATCTTATTGACAATGAATGGACCTTCCCATTTTGCATCAAACTTGCCCTTACTCATGTGTGTCATAGTCATCGGGCGTCTGACAGTAAGCACAAGTTCTCCTGTCTGAAATGTTCGAATTCTGACTTTCTTGTTAAAAGCCCTTGAAATTCTAGCTTGATAGAATTCAATATTCTGTTGAGCAGATAACCGTTTTTCATCCAGAGCTTCCAATTCTTGAAGTCGAAGACGATTATTATTTTCAGCAGTGAATTTCTTAGCGATTGCTATCCTTAAAAAAGGAATTTGAATCTCTAATGGGAGAACAGCCTCAGATCCGTACACCAGAGAGAAAGGTGTACACTTAGTAGCATTACGGACTGTAGTGCGATAAGCCCACAAGCATTCCCCGAGCTTGTCACTCCAATTACGTTTGTTAGTGGAGACAAACTTCTTTAGGAGTTTGATGATAGTCTTGTTGAAAGCTTCTGCCAATCCGTTAGCTGCTGGATTATATGCGGTAGAAGCAACATTATTGATCCGGTGATCGTCACAGAATCGAGTAAATTTCTGGCTGACGAACTGTGGTCCGTTATCATGAACAATGCGTCGAGGAACACCAAATCTGTAAATGACGTGGTGCTTAATAAAGCTGATGACATTAGACGTCTTAACTTCAGATAAAGGAATAGCTTCGGCCCATTTGGAGAAATAATCGGTTATTGCGAGAATGAACCGATGACCTTTAGATGACGGTGGATTGATCGGGCCGACAATGTCCATGCCCCAAGCTTCGAAGGGCCATGATGCTGCCGTCGGATGTAGAAATTCCGATGGTTGATGTATAAAATTCGTATGGATTTGGCAAGCTTTACATTTCCTTGCATATTCAATGGCATCTGATACCATAGTTGGCCAATAATAACCCATCCGTCGAATACGGTCTTGAAGTTTTGGCCCAGGTTGATGCGCTCCACAAATTTCATCATGTGCTTCACGAATAACTTGTTGGGCTTCATCACCGGCAATGCACCGAAGGAGTAAACCATCATAAGCTCGACGATATAAGGTCTTTGTTGTATGATTGTAATAGAATCTGAGTGATCGTCGTCTGATAGATGCTGCCTCACTCGGATCATCCAGAAGAATATCATACAATACAAGATCTAAGAAAGGAAGTCTCCAATCTTTATCCGTATTCTGATTCTCAGTCGAGTTACTGAAGATGAATTCTATGCTGGAATCGGATGAAGATGATATCGATTTACGACTAAATCTAAATCCTCTTGTTGTGTTGACGTCATGAGATGTTGATTCTTCAATGTCAACTGGAAGTCCTAGAGTCAGGTTATTTTTAAGATGAAATAATTCTCGACTACGAACAACAATCATTTGTTGCCGTCTGATTGGGATAGCCAGCACCGCTGCAAGATTAGCAAGTGCATCAGCTTCTATGTTACATGCTCGCCTAACATGTTCAATGAAGAATTCCTTAAATGATGAGGCCATAAATATGGCCACTCTATGATAAGGAACCAGATCTTGATGGCGAACTTCATAAGTACCCCTGATCTGATTGACAATAAATTTAGAGTCTCCATACGCCTCCAAATGTTGAATATTCAGATGTTTAGCGAGTTGAAGACCAATAAGCAATGCGTTGTACTCAGCTACATTGTTTGAACACGGCTGATCGAGAGAATAAGCTCTTTGGATGGCAAGACCTTCTGGCGATACAAGAACAATTCCAACTCCAGCAACAATATCGCCATTAGGACCAATTCTTGATGCTCCATCAAAGAATAGACGCCAAGTAGGATCTTCTTCAGCAATTTGATTTGAATCTAGGACTTCATCTGGGATTTCATCATAGAGTTTTGAATTTTCTGGAATTGAGTGAGCAGCCAGAAAATCAGCTAAAGCTTGTCCCTTGACTGATTTCTGAGGAATATAGTGCATATCATACTGAGCAAGTAGGATTCCCCAGTTAGCCAATCGAGAATTCAAAACACTGGGTTTCTTCATCATGATCCGTATAGGATTGATCCTGGAGATGACATGAATAGTCTGGCCAATGATATAATGACGTGTCTTTTGGACAGCAAACATCAAGGCTAGACATTCTTTTTTAACCGGTGAATATCGAGGTTCAGCTCCGGTCATAGTGCGGCTGAGATAATAAATGGCCTGTTCATGGCCATTTTGATTCTTTTGAGCGAGTAATGCACCCAATAAATGACTCATTGCTCGAGTATAGAGGAGGAACGGTATTCCTGAGACGGGAGGTACCAATACTGGAGGGCTCATCAGATATTGTTTTATATCATCGAATGCTTTCTGACATTCATCATTCCAGACAAAAGAGACACCTTTCTTCATAAGTTTGTTGAATGGTCTGTAGCGTCCTGATAAATTAGAGATAAATCTCCTGATATAAGCTATTCTTCTTTGAAATCCTCGTAGCTCTTTTAAGGTGCGTGGAGGACGCATCTCTTGGATGGCTTTGATCTTCTCGGGATCCACATGTATACCCTTAGAGGTAATGACGAAGCCGAGAAATTTACTACTAGAGACGCCTAAGAAGGACTTAGTAGGGTTCATCTTTAATTGATGCTTATGCATTAGATCAAATATAGTCTTCAAATCTTGGATATGATCCTCCTTTTGTCGACTTTTGACTGCAATATCATCAACATAGCATTCGACTATTTTCCGCAAATGTTCACGGAATATAGTGCTCATAGCTCGTTGATAAGTTGCTCCTGCATTCTTGAGACCGAATGGCATAACTGTATAACAGTATGTACCAATCGGCGTTCTGAAAGAAGTGTGCTTCTCGTCTTCTAGGAACATTTTGATCTGATTATACCCAGAATACCCGTCCATGAATGACATTCGTTCAAATCCACAGGTATTATCAACCATGACATCAGTGATTGGTAGAGGGAATTCGTCTTTAGGACATGCCGTATTGAGATCGCGAAAGTCTATACATACTCTGATCTTGCCAGTCTTTTTAAGAACAGGAACAATATTAGCCACCCAATCGGGATGTTGTTCCTCTCTAATAAACCCAGAGGTAATGAGTTTATTGACTTCAGCTTCAATTGCATCCATGATGTCCGGACGAAATCGTCGCTGTTGTTGTTTGACCGATTTAGCATTCGGCAAGATATTGAGCTTGTGAGTTGCAATTTGAGGATCAAGCCCTGGCATATCTTCATAACTCCAAGCAAAAACATCGATGTAATCACGAATGAGTTTGATCATGTCTTTCTTATCAGTTTCTGGAAGACTTTCACTGATGAATATTGGTTTGGGAGACCCCTCTTCACCAACATCTATTTGAACAAGTTTATCTTCAGTCGGAGGTTCTTTTTGCTCGAAACGGAACTCCCATTGATTATCTAATCTTTGGGCCCACTGTTCTGATTCAGGTGAGATTTCAAACTCTTCTTCGTCTTCATCACTTTCTTCAGAATGATCAATGGAAACCATATTAGAAGACAGAAGGTTGCAATAGAAGTCACCGATACTCGTATCGGAATCCCAAGAAGTGGTACTAGAAGAATCAGATCTCTTATCTTCGTCAGACTCAAGATCTTCATGGATAATGTTGATGAAAGGAGTAGGAGCAGTATAACCCAATCCGCATTTCGTCCTTCCATATTTCAAAGGAGGAATCCGGACAGGCATTTTTCTTCCTTTTCTATTATTAAGGCCAGTCCTGAAGTCATAGCCCATATTTTTGATGATGTCTCTAGATTGCTGACTATAACGACGTAGTTGTAATCTTCCAGTATCATCATTTTTGTCATCATCTTCAAGATCAGAAGGATTTTGAGGCCCTTTGTAGAAGAATATTGGAATATCTCCTGGCTTTCTGCTGGAAACTAGAAAGTATGAAGATTGTACAGGTTCTAGAGATACATCTGTATGAACAGTCTGTACAACTCCTATGGTTATTGTGTTCAAGTCATCTAACATATGTAAATAACTATGAACATAATTACACATATCAACGTACAACAAAGGTGGAGACTTTTTATTAAATGTAAAAGCAGCAATATTTACATTGGGAGAAGGCTGAGCCTTAGAGATTTTAGCCAAGTCAATGACTAAAGGGGAAGAAGAAGAAGAAGCTTTGTTTCGATTAAGATCGATAACAAATGGCTCAGAAGAGGTGAGCTCCCTTGAAGTTTGAGTAGGAAGAGTAGTCCGCCCTCCAACTGGAATTAGCAGAGTATCTTGTGAAGGTATAGGAACTGTAGTACGCCTACTGACAGGAATGATCAGTGTATTCTGAGTAGATGACTGAGGTAACGGAGAGATCCGTCCACTCACTGGAATGATGAAATAATCTTCTCCAGAGGGTTTAGGAGATTGTTGCTGAGTAGTTCGACATTTAACAGGGATTATTAAAGTCTCACTTTGTGCATCTTCTTTCTCCATAGCTTGTATGATCCTTGTATACTCTTCTTTGTACATTCGAGAATCATTGAAATAAGCTTCAACCCCATGGAAGGGATTTATATCAGCAACTTCTTTTTGTACTCTTCCATTGCTATCAATGTATTTAAAACATTGATGAAGAGTAGAGGGCACCACATTATTTTCATGAAGAAAGGGCCTCCCCAGAAGAAGATTATAGGATCCCGCGATCTCGATCACATAGAAAGTGACTTTAGATCTGAAATCACCTATCTGAAGCTTCAGATGAATCTTTCCCAAAGGCTTACTTCGGCTTTGATTGAATCCCAAGATAGTAGTAACCGTCTTGGAGAGCTTGTGAAGAGGGATTTTTAGTTCATCCAACAAACTCTTTGGCATTATGCTTATAGCAGACCCTGGGTCAATGAGAATACGATCTATCTTCATCGTATCAATATAACCAGTGTAGTAGAGAGGTCGGTCATGTCGATTATCCTCCAGTAACATGTCGTCTTGTGTAAAGGTGACATTTGGGATAATCTCCAGTACACTGTTGCAATGTAAGCAAGTGGCAGGTTCCGCATCCGGCTTCTTCAATTGTGCAAGACAAGAGTCAGCTTGTAGAAGTGCTTCACTTAACGTCTCCCGAGTCTCTTTGGAAAGACGTAGAAGTTCAAAAAGGGACATTCTAGCGGGAGTATTAGCAAGCTGAGCCAAAATGTCGAAGTTGTAAGGCTTCTGAAGTCCAAGAGGAGAAGACTTCTTGATTGGCTTATCAAACCGAGCCTGTTGTTTGCCTTTCTCCAGAGCCGTAGGCTTGGGAGGAACAGGTTCAGTAGATGGTTCTTCTTCGGAAGGAACATTAGGAGCATCTTTAGCATCTGAAGGGATATCAGTAGGATCTTCAGGATTTTTAGAATAATCCTTTAGGTAAGGTTTCCCCGTTCGAGTAGCACTAACAAGTGCTTCTTCTTTGTCTTTTGGCTCTGTGTCAGAGGTAGACCCAAGAGAAGTCATATGACATGACTTGATCTTTCCAGCCTTCTTGGATTTTTGAGAAGAAATCTTTTGAGGAGAAGGCGATTCAAAATCTGTCACTAGATCAGGATGGATCCACATGATTTCCCCTGTTTCCAAAGTGATTGGCACTAATCCTTCAAACTGTGGAGGAGGAAGATTCACTATGTCAAGAGTTGCCTTGGGAATAGGAACAATCCCACTTTCAAGGAGTTGAGGAGGGAAATTTCTAATTTGCATAGAGACGACGTTGGAGGTGACGGTCTTCTCTTTTGGAGTAAGAGAGATAGCTCCAGATTTAATCATTTCTTGGATCTTTTCTTTCAATACATAACATGTACGAATTGTATGACCCAACATTCTATGATATGGACAGTATTTAGGATGATCTGTCTTACCAGCTTCATCAGGTTTCTTGATCTCTGGTAATTGTATTTTATTACCTTTCAGCAGACATTCAAAGATACCAAGGACATCATCGTCATCAAAAGAATATTCTTCTCTGGGGCGAGGTGTTCTTGATTTTTGAGTTGTAGAGGCAGGAGTTTGAACATTTGATGCATCTTTGCTCTGAAGATTAACTTCAAGAGTTTCTTTTCCTTTGCGAGCATTATTTTTATTGTTAGCACCTTGTCCTGTTTCTTTAGGAGTCATCTGCACTCCTAAACCTTTGAAGGTTTCAGCACTGATTTCTGCAGCTTTAGCACTGACTATGAAGGAAGGCCAATCTTGAAATTGAGTGGACCCTGTCCACATACTGATGATTGGCAACAAGTTTGATTTATACGTGTCAATGGTGACAGCATTAGGAGTTCCAAGAGGCATCTTCAGAGCTTCTCTTCGAAATCGTTCAATGTATTCCTCTGTAGATTCATTATTTTTCTGCTTGATTCTAATAAGAGCAGACATAGTCATGTCATTAAGCCCTTCATAGAACCTTTCAAGAAACATCTATTTGAAACCAGCAAATGAGGTAATACTCCCATCTGGGAGACTTCTATACCATTCATAAGCCGTTACCTTGAGACATCCAATAAATACCCGAGTAAGGAGGGCATCACTTGGTTGTAGTTGATCAGTCATCACTTCAAAGTGATTGATAAACTGACTTGGAGAAGTGGTTCCATCATAGAATGAGATAGTAGGAGGCTTGTATTTAGGAGGATATGATACTTGCTTCCATTCTATCGGATAAGGCTGCTTGATACCTAACCTTTGTAAACCATCCTTCTGTTTGAATGCCTCGAATTGAGTTTTGAGATTTTTCAATTCTTCAGAGACAACTTCCGAAGATTGTGGAGTTGTGGCTTGTAGAGAATAGTTGGGAGGAGGAACAGCATTGTAAGCACTACCCCCAGCTCCAGAGAGACTAGGATTTGGTTGAGCAGGTCCAGGAGTATTGGATTGTACTGCTGGAGGAACTTGTACTGGATTTATATCAGTATCAACTGGTATGGCATCTGATACAGTCTGTCAATTTTGCAACTGAGCTGTCATGAGTTCATACATTGACTTCATTGTGTCAATCATAGACTTCATTTGCTGTTCCAAAGAAGCAATTCTTTAATCTTGAGGAGTCAGGGAAGAAGAAGGTTCATCAGTATTCCCATCAACCGTGTAAGTCGTGACTGTATGAGGGATTATTGATGAACTAGTAGATGTTGTATGCTCTGAATCATTGCTTCGTGTATCGAAGTCAACTATAGGAGAATTACCCCCAGTAGGAAGAGGTGGGAAGTTAGATTCTCCAAGAAATTCAGAATCAATTTCAGGGATCAAATTTCTTTGACTAGAAGCCAGGACTCTTGCTCTGGTGTTTCTATATACTCCATCTAGACTACCAACTCTACCCCCGGTATCCCGAGAAGTCATGTTGACAGAGGCAAACAAAGGCTCATCTTCATCAGGCATAGGTTCATACTGAATCCTATTAAAGACAGACTGTCGTTTATTTTGACATCTGCATTGCATTGTGACTCTTGGCTGGAAGTCACATTCATGATCACCATGGTTTTGAACTGTTGATTCATATCTGCACTGAATTATGACTCTTGGATAGAAGTCACATTCAGCATGTTCCTTTGATATAGAATTACTCCTTCTCTTCTGTTGAAGATATTTCCGTAAATCTGTTTGTGAAGATTGAGGAATATACTTCCTGTTCTTGGGTCTTGATGGCTCTTGATTATACAAAGAGTGATTAATGTGAGCCACATAATTTCTTGTATACTCTGCATCTGGATCTTTTATCTTCATATCCAATTGGTATGGTTTCTTAACACCAGAAGTGCTGAGTTTTGTTCTTAAATCAGTGGAAGGTAACATATTAATTTTGGAAACATGGAGTTTTCCTTCCATTGATCTGGATATTTGCAGAGAAGGAAGAGTTAAACCACTCCCTTGATTAGGAGTTGGTAACAGACCCTCTTTAATGGACAGATTCTGTGCCCAATTTGAAGAAATCAAAGAAGAAGACATTAAAGAATGTTTCTTCTTAGACTCATTCAGATGTTGAGACATAGAATATCCAGAAGGAAGAATAGTCAAAAGACCATCTCCTTTCCTTTGACTAACAAAAGTATCAGTCAAAGCTGTTCCTGGAGTAAAAACTACAGGAGCAGAAGAAACAACTAAAGAGTTATTCCTTTTCGAAGGGACTTTGTGTGGAAGACCACCCCCAGTTCTAGTAGAACTCGGTGAAGAAGAAGAGATAACTAAGGAGTTATTCTTCTCTGATGAAATACACGCTGAAACAGACTTGGTTAAAGAACCAGATCTGTTAGCGTGACTTCTGATTTTAGAATTACACGCTGGAACAGATTTGGCTAAGGAGCCAGTACTGTCAGCCTGACTTTTGAATATAGGATTGCACACTGGAATAGATTTGGCTAAGGAGCCAGTACTATCAGCGTAACTTTTAGAGTTGAATTTGCACACTGGAACAGATTTGGCTAAGGAGCCAGTACTGTCAACGTGACTTTTAGAGTTGAATTTGCACACTGGAACAGATTCGGCTAAGGAGCCAGTACTGTCAGCGTGACTTTTAGAATTGAATTTGCACGCTGGAACAGATTCGACTAAGGAGCCAGTACTGTCAACGTGACTTTTAGTTACTGTCATCTTCGAGCGCACAAGAGTGTGCGTGCTTGCAGTGGAGTTCTTGCCAGTGTTAGGAGTAGACACTATGGCAGAGACTTCACCATTGACTGCCAACTGATTCTTAGGGACATGGACAGAGTGTCCCTTCGACTTGGCAGTGATGATGAAGGCTGGAATGGGCTTGCCACCCTTAGCCCGCTGTATTTTTTCATAGGCGAGTTGATCGAATTTGATCGTCATCACCTTCTTCGTCGAGCCGATTGACGAAGTGTCGTATTGAGTTGTTACCATCTCAGAAGAGGAGATGGTTTTCCCCAGCAGAGTCGCCAATTTGTTTTCCATAAAGAAATTCTCTTTATTTGTTGTATTTCTGGGAAAATTACAACTGTAGGAATCCGATCTAGAAGACGATCGCTTTATCCCTTGGACTATGCGAAGAAGAAAAGCTCTCAAAATTTTGACAGTAGATATCAATGTATCTGTACAATAAATAAAAAAGAACTCTATTTATAGAGTCAAAACAGTAACTGAAAAGATAACTACCTCACCACTGGTGTATTTGAAAAGTCACGCAGACTCTAAATACACGCAGGGTTAGTGAGTAGTTACTGGACGTGGCCCGTAACTGTTGGACACATGGCATTAGTGCATGGGTCGTGTGCAAGTTACTGGGCACGCGAGAGAGATCGGTGGCATGGCTGCCACGTACTCCAGTTGAAATGAAATCCACGTTGTCTTGCTGAAGGCAAAAATCCACGCAGTTTCGTTGACGCAGACTCGTTGAAGGCGAAATCCACGCAAGCTTTGAAGAAGAATACTTCAGAATTCACGCAGGCTTTGAGAAGAATAACTCAAAAATCCATGCAAACTTGAGGAAGGAGAAGGTTCAGAATCCACGCAAACCGCCAGCTGTCTTGATTTGGCACGCTTCGTCTGACACAAAATCTCTGACATTGATTATATTGTCAGCCGCATTAAATGAAGATAAGACCCAAAGTCACGCCAACTTGGTGAAGAGTGTGTCTTGAAGATTTTGAAAATCACGCAAAAGACGGCAATGATCTCTCGAGTTCTGTGCATACGTAGCATACGAGGAGACGTTTCTCGACTGCTGTGTTGTCAGTTATTATGATTCTGACGTATGGCTGAGCTGTCTCTGCGTGATTTCTAAAGGAGATGGATAAGCAGAACTTAGCGTATCTTTTGTGCTGCTTCTCGGATCACTCTGCGTGACTTGTTCTGATCAACTCAGCGTGGCTTCATTTTTGAGGCCTACATTAATTGTTTGCCTTAATCACTAGTTAGTTACTAATTAACAAATTGGTTAGTATTTAGTTATAGTTAGTTATGGTTAGTTTGGGGTCTTCCACTATAGGCCCTATATCCATTACAATTTACAAGTATTGCTATCCTAGGCTTGGAGAACACTCCTTCTCCAATAGTGCCACTACAACATCACCACACACATTCCGTCCAGCCACCGCACATATCCATCCCACCGGCCCAACTCCGGTGACCACAACTTGCACCATCATTCCCTCGCCGTCACTTTCACTCAAGTCACCACCTACACATCACCGAACTACCTCCGCCCACCACCCTGCCACTCTGGTCACCCCCAAAACTCTACCGATCTCCACCACAACCAGACCACTATCACCACTGCCACCAACCACTCACCTGAGTTACGCCTGCCGTGCCATGGTCATACACAGCCACCTCCAGCCACAACCCTAGATCCGAAGCCAGCGCTGGTGAGCGCTCGAGCATTAGATCTTTCTGCAACCATCGCTACTTTGTCGGATCTCGCAATGCCACCCGCTCGAGACAGCACCTCGAGATCCCAAACAAAGCCACTCACCTCGAGCCCCGACCTAACCTCCCGCTCCGTCCAACGGCGTCGCCCTCTGTGCCGATGGTCGACTCTCGTCCGGACGTCGCAGCCCTCTCCGGTGTTCTCCCCGCCGTCAGCGTCTTGCACAACGCTTCGGCATTGGATCTCGCCGCCGACGGTGACCAGATCTACTGTTAGTGTCAGATCTGACCAAGATCTAAGCCGTGTCCTCCACTGCTTCGTCATCGTGCCCCGCGGTTGGCACCAGACCTGTCTCCAAGCTCTGTTTGCCTAGATGATGCCTTGCCGCCGTGCTGCCTCGCCGTGTCACCGCGCCATCGAAACTCCGCCCGGATCTCCTCTACGGTAAGCCAACCCTCACCCCTTCTCCTTTCCTGAGTTTCTCTTTCTCTCTCTCTCCCTCTGACTCCATTTCTCTCCTCCCTCTCTTCTTCTAAATATTGGTTTAGGTTTTCTCTCTCCATTGGAGAGAGGAGACTCAAGTTTTAAGTTTTTAACGCAATAATTAACTGGACTCAAATTATTTATTTTTATTGGGCTGCTATTTTGGGATGAGCTGATTTAGTTTAGTAGTATTGGTAATCCAGTTATTATATTTGCTTATATCCAGTTTTACATCTAATTAATGGTTAGATGTTAATCGTATTTGTAAAATATTTGGTTAATAAATCCTAATATTTTAGGTAGAAAATATCTTCGTAAATAGTATTTTGCTAGCGTTTTACTAAAAACCTATTTTGCTACGGTTATTATGCTATTACGCTAGTACCTATATAATAATTGGCTAGTAGGAAAATTCCTAATAATAATAATTCCTAAATTTTTCTAGAAAATGTTTCCTGTATATATTACGAGTTAGTAAATGTTTTGCTAAAACTATTTTGCTAGCTAAATTATTTGTTAAAATATACTAATTAACTAATATTATTCTACTAATATATATTCAGAATTCAATTTGATCTTTAATATGCTAGTAGTTATAGATCTTTTGCTAGTGATTACTTTGTTTAAGGCTATGATACATATTAACTAGGATATAGTTACCTAGTATATAGAGTGGAGTTATTTAGTTTTTTGTTAGTTGGTTGGTTAGTTAGCGATTTGGTCAGATTGTTATTTAAAGTTTAACCTATTCTTGCCCTATTTTAGGTGGACATTGGAACAGATTTGATTTTAAGGACAAAGGCAAGTACACTACGATTGAACTTTACTTTGTATTTCTGCATTGCATTGATTTCATATTGGACACGTTGTACACATGATTGGTCATATGCTTATGGTTTTGGTACCTATCATGTTCTTGTTCTTTACTTGTACATTAGGGAGGGAGAATATTATAGATATATGACCAAAGCCCAACCTAGAATTCATGTGAATAGCTTAGGTCTCATATCGTGCACGTGGGACTCTAAGTCGTACCATTATTCATGTACCATGTACTACCCCAGTCGGTCACATATTCAAGTAGACATGTCAAATTACTATTGCATGGTCGTCTTCTTCATGGATTTCAGTCATTATGATATTGTTCATCATTGCAAGGTTAGCTATGTATTATCGATGCATTATAGTTTTACATTATATATGTTCATTTTGTAGGGTTGTACTTTGCTCCTTTCCTGACTGGATATGTTACAGGTGTCGATGTAGTCTACCTTAGCATTCACGGCTTGC
>JANAVB010003486.1:112500-229854 GCA_029216955.1 Iris pallida
TATACAAGACATTGTCTTGTGTCCCATGCCACATAGGATTCACAACACAAAACAAGACAATAGGGTTGGAGATGCTCTAAACTATTGGGACTCCCAATAGTTTATTACACAAATATTTCCTTCTCTCTTTCTCTCTCCTCTCTCCTCTCCTGCCAACAGTCAACTCCGGCGATCGATCGTCGTACTCCGTCCATCTCCGGGGAAGCGTCATTTCCTCTTTACCGTACTCTTCCTCCATGTTTACTCTGCTGCCTTCGACAACAACCACCGCATCCACCAGTGCCACTACACCACCACCACACACATTCTGTCCCACCACCGCACAGATCCATCCCACCGGCCCAACTCCGGAGACCACAGCTCGCACCATCGTTCCCTCGCCGTCACTTTCTCTCAAGCCACCTCCTACACATCACCGGACTACCTCCACCCACCACCCTGCCACTCTGGTTACCCCACATCTCCACCGATCTCTACCACAACCAGACCACTATTACCACTGCCACCAACCATTCACCTGAGTTGTGTCGGCCGTGCCGTGGTCGTCCACAGCCACCTCCGGCCACACGCCCTAGATCCGGATCCAGCGCTGGTGAGCGCTCGAGCACCAGACCTTCCCGCAACCCTCACTGCTTCGTCGGATCTCGCTGCGCCACCCACTCGAGACAGCACTTCGAGATCCCAACCATAGCCACTTACCTCGAGCCCCGACATAACCTTTCACTCCGTCCAGCGGCGTCGCCCTCCGTGCCGGTGGTCGACTCTCGTCAGGATGTCGCAGCCCTCTCCGTTGTTCTCCCCACCGTCAGCGTCTCGCACAGCTCTTCGGCCTTGTATTCCGCCGCCGCAGGCGACCAGATCTACTGCGTGAGTGTCAGATCTGACCAAGATCTGAGCCGTGTCCTCCACTACTTCGCCACCACGCCCGCGGCTGGCACTAGACCTGTCTCCAAACTCTGTTTTACTGGATGACGCCTCGCGCCGTACTGCCTCGTCGTTTCACTGCGCTACTGGAACTCCGCTCGGATCTCCTCTCCGGTAACCAACCCTCACCCCTTCTCGTTTCCCGAGTTTCTCTCTCTCTCTCCCTCTGACTCCATTTCTCTTTTTCTCTCTCCATTGGAGAGAGGAGACTCAAGTTTTAAGTTTTTAACCCAATAATTAACTGAACTCAAATTATTTGTTTTTATTGGGCTGCTACTTTGGGCTGAGCTAATTTAGTTTAGTAGTATTGGTAATCCAGTTATTATATTTGCTTATATCCTGTTTTACATCTAATTAATGGTTAGATGTTAATTGTATTTGTAAAATATTTGGTTAATAAATCTTAATATTTGAGATAGCAAATATCTTCATAAATAGTATTTTGCTAGCGCTTTACTAAAAACCTATTTTGCTACGGTTATTATGCTATTACGCTAGTACCTATATAATAATTGGCTAGTAGGAAAATTCCTAATAATAATAATTTCTAAATTTTTCTAGAAAATGTTTCCTGTATATATTACGAGTTAGTAAATGTTTTGCTAAAAATATTTTGCTAGCTATATTATTTTTTAAAATATGGTAATTAGCTAATATTGTTCTACTAAAATATATTCAGAATTCAATTTGATCTTTAATATGCTAGTAGTTATAGATCTTTTGCTAGTGATTACTTTGTTTAAGGCCATGATACATATTAACTAGGATATAGTTAACTGGTATATAGAGTGGAGTTAGTTAGTTAGTTGGTTGGTTGGTTAGTTAGCGATTTGGTCAGATTGTTATTAAAGTTTAACCTATTCCTGCCCTATTTTAGGTAGACATTGGAACAAATTTGATTTGCAAGGACAAAGGCAAGTACACTACGATTGAAGTTTACTTTGTATTTCTGTATTGTATTGATTTCATATTGGGCACGTTGTACACACGATTGGTTATGTGCTTCTGGTTCTGGTACCTATCATGTTCTTGTTCTTTACTTGTACATTGGGGAGGAGAAATACTATAGCTATGTGACCAAAGCCCAACTTAGGATTCATGTGAATAGCTTAGGCCTCACATTGTGCACGTGGGACTCTAAGCCGTACCATCATTCATGTACCATGTACCATGTGCTACCCCAGCTGGTCACAGATTCTAGTAGCTATTTTAAATCACAATTGCATAGTCGTGTTCTTCATGGATTTCAGTCATTGTGATATTGTTCATCATTGCAGGTTAGCCATGTATTATCGTTACATTTCCATTTTATATTGTACATGTTCATTTCGTAGAGTTGTACTTTTCTTCTTTCTTGACTGGATATGTTGCAGGTGTCGATGTAGTCTACCTTAGCATTCACGGCTTACAGGATGAGGTGATAGTTAGCTAGACTGGAGGCTATGTGGAAACCAGTTATAGGTTAGGACTTTGATGTACATGTTTAACTTTAAATTTGATGATGTTGTATAATAAAGATATAGTGATATGTAATATTGTTTTAGCACGTGATTAGATGCTGTGATATGATTTTATGATGTGGCTTGAGTTGTTAGATACTTAGTACAACTTACTACGTTATGTCTACCAATATAGGCTGGGCGAGTCTGACTCGTATCCGATTATTCAGGAGCGGGTCGTGACAGCAAGTGTAGGACTCAAAGGTAGGATCGCTTCCTCTATCTCATTTTTTGCTACCGGGGCAGGAGTAGGACTTGGTGGCACAACCTATCTCTCCACCTCAATCTCTGTCCACCGGGGCAGTGGTAGGACTGGGCATCAAAACTGATTCCTCTCGATCATTTCCAGGAGAGGGCGCAGCCGCGACTACCCCTTCAGCTATCCCAGACTAGTCATCTCCACCTGGTGTCAAGTCTCCTTCGACATCCTTAGCTGTGTCATCCGAGACGTCATCCGAAGGAGACGAGTCCCAATCCACCTCTTCCTCGAGAGGATCTTTCGCAAATTCCTCCTCCAGGGTTTGGACATCGATCTCTTCACTAGTGCCCGTAGTACCAGCTTGATATGTATCTGCAAACAAAACATGATCATTACCGTTATCGATATATACAAGTTAGGTACAAACAAGATTACCTAGAGCGTACATCGAAGGTTGTTCAGCAATCTCTGACGCTATCAAATTACTGAAGTCACCCTTCACATAGTCAAATACAGTGGGAGCATCGACTCAGACAACATCTTCTTGGTCTCCTTCGACTAGAGACTCTACAATGGAAGGTATACGCTTTTCAGAAGAGCTGGCGACTTCCTTCTTAATGTAAACATCCTGGTTTTGTTTCAAAGACCTGGGTTTCCTCTTCGCCGTACCGTGCAAATGAAAGGGAGCACATGTAGGAGGCTGTGAACCAATATATGGTAAACCTAATGAAAATATTTTACCTGGCCGAAAGAAAGCTCCGTTGGCCTATCTACGAGAATAATGGCCCCAGATTTTGTGGCCAAAACTTTCCTCTGCCTTTTCGGCATAGAAGACCCCGCTCCCGTCGGGGCACGCCTCTTCAATTGATTACACGTGGACTTCTCCGGAGGATCATCCATTCTGGAAACCGGAGCAGCTACCGGTGCTGGAGCATCTGCCGGTACTGGAGCATCTGGCGGGCGATATGCCCGGGCTTTCACAATCACGGCGTCAGATGCCTCAAGCTGAGTTCCAACGATAAAACTCGTCTCCCTATCATAGCTTTGAGCTAGAGTGTTCTCCGAACAATAGAGCTTGATGACAAAATACAGGATATGTGGCCTGGGGTTCAGAAGTGGGGTCGTAAATCGCACCCTTATGCACCCGATATTATAATACTGCCAAGCCCTGGCTATATCCAATGGACTTCCGATATCCTCCAAGCAGGTACTCGGGTTGTCTAGTATCGCCTGGCTATAGCCGAATTAATGAGCAAAATGGCTTGGTAAATAAGGCTCCAGGAAGCAATGGTTCCTATTTCGGTACACCAAATGCGAAGGTCGGATGCATTACAGCCTAAAAAACTCCCAATTCGGAAGAGTAACGACATCTACGGCCGTATTCTCTAACTCTTCATCAGCTTCAAATCCTAGAAAATATAGGCCAACTTTCGAAATGTCCCATCCTTGTAGATGGGATAAAATCTTCTGACAAACGGGGATACCAGTATGCAGCCAATTCTTTATGCAGTAGCGGCGGATAAAGGCATCTCCGTCCACATGCCCCTCCTCTGGGCCAAGGTGTATCATATTGGGATGGTATAATATCAACCACCCTATCAAATAGTGATAGGGTATCTCCGGCCATATTTTTGCTTTTTTCCTTCATGGCAAAGTCCACCTAAGTAAACTCTCGTATACCCTGCTGTAGGTTGCACACCATTGCTGGCAGCAAGGCTAAACGGCGGTCGAATACTAGCTTCACAGTAGGCAATATAAGGTTCCTGGTCACTCTTTCAACAGAGCCTGAGCCACCAGGGAGCTCATAGTCCCAAAGCTATATCTTTAGATAGGCTGCTACCGCAGCTTTCAGAGGCATCCTATGCGTGCAATGCCAAAAACTACTATATATGTTATCAGTCGGTCTCTGGTAATCATCCTCTCGAAGATTCTTATCATCGACATCCCTCATTTTGGTGATGATTTCGGCACTTATGAAACCTTGAGTGGTGAAACGAACCTTAATCGGGTCCATAGTGTCCTGAGTGAAGACATAATCCCTCCAAACAGTCACGTGACAGGATGCCCTGGTCTTATCCCTCCGCTGATTCATATATTGATGGCACAAAACTTCCTTAAAGACCATCATCATTTGCGGGTGCTTTTCTTCCAAAGCGGAGAGCTCCTCGTTCGTAGGAAAATACTCTTTATATACCTCAGTCCCCCCGGGGAGTCTCAAGACTTTGAACATCTTGTGAAGAGCTAATTCCAGTTTTCCTACGGGCGTATAAAAAGTCTCGGTATGATTATTGTACAGCTCTATGAGGGCTAGAAACATAGGCCGGTTCAACTCTACCCCAGCCTGGGTAGCCCATATAGCAGCTTCTAAGCCGATCTCCTTGAGCTCGTCCTTGAACTTCGATAGTATCCAAAGTGTCAGATCATCCCACTTTAGCATGTGATGACACTAACCTTCAACCCAAAACTCCCCCTTCGGGTACGAAACTTTGGTCGCCAACATCCGGTTGGCAAAAGTCGAAGCACTGAAGGCGTAGGTCTAGTTGGGAACATCACTGTTTATGATTCCGAGATGCAGAACCCAAAGAGAGAAAGACGGCCTACCTCGCACAAAGGTGATGGTGTCTTTCTGGTTAGAAATGGAGTCGATCCTGAAAGTCTCTGAAATTGCCCCTCCTTGAGAAGGGGTAAGGTCCCATTTCATTCTTCTCTTCGAGGCCATACAGATGAAAGTAGTCAGCGATAGTTGATGCTCGATCTTCGGTATATACATACGTAGGCCCTTCGCCTCAAAGAACCAGTCTTCCTTAACCTTCTGAAGCTTGGCCTCAAAAGACGCCAGTTTGCCCCCAAACAGAATTGGGGCTTCAAGTAAGTTTCGGTGGCACTCCCCATAGCACGGACTGGGCCACTTTCCATCATGTCCTGGAGGAAGAAAGTGGGCTAGTCCCTGGTTAGTGCCATCCTTTCTGGTGGCTTATCCAATATAATCACAGCCTTGGTCGGTTGACCACTTCCTCATTAAAATCTAGACCCATCTGAAAGAGGGATTAGTCAAACAAAATATTGTTCAACTGTGGCAAAGTCATAGACACTGCAGAAAGACAACAGAAAAAATAGTTAGCAAAAAACTTGGCCCATTTGATAAAAGACAAAGAAAGTTATGTGCGATCCGGCATCAGCACATCTAAAACTTTTGTGCATCAGCAGAAACTAAAGTCTCGACGCATGTGTTTGCAAAAACAAAAGTTGAAGAACTTTATTGATACAAACTTTGTCAAAGATTACAATTTGAATTCTGGGAATGGTACAACTTTAGGAATCCAATCTAGATGACGATTGCATTATCCCTTGGACGATGTGAACTTTGAAGACGAAGCCTCTGAAGTTGAAGACAACTCTGGAATTGAAGGCAAAAAAACCTCGGAAGTTGAAGGCAAAAGCCTCGGAAGAATGCAGCAGCACTTGGGCAAGAACTCCTGAACTCTCTGAACTTTGAAGTCTTATCTCTCTATAATCTAATCTCTGATCTCTGATTATTTATCCCTCATTGATCCCCTTGAATAGAGACTTGAAACTCTATTTATAGAGTTCTGAGAAATAACTAACTTTTAGTTATTCTGGACTGCGCATGATGGATTGCGCAATAATGGACTACGCAGGCAGTTGCTGGATCATGGGCCAACTGTCTTAGACACATGGCATCATTTGATTGAAATGCGCATTATCGTGCATAGACAGTTGCCATGAAATGAGCAATTGATGGCATGAATGCCACATGTATTTTATCATTTTGTGTTGATAGAACGCGTACACTGAATTGTGCTGGTCTTGGATTGCGCAGACGTGGACTGCACAGGAAATGGATTACGCCAACATAAATTGTGCCAACATGGATTGCGCTGCCAGCTGTCCTCGAGCGCCGTGCTGCACGATTAAACGAACGGTCGCCTCGTTCTCTGCGCTGTCAGCTGTCATAAGATTTGATTTGTGTCAGGTAATGATGGTGATTTGCCACGTCAGCCTGCGCGCTTGGAAGTGTGCGCAGTCTATCGCGCACAATCTGAAGGATGCGCAATCTGATATCTGTGCAGTTCATCTGAAAGTTGTATTTCTTGATTTTCTGACTTTGTTGATGTGTGCAACTTGATTTTTCAGGACCTACAAGACCCCCTTCAAAGTTTTCAAAAGTTGAATTTATTCAAAATTTCGAAATACTATGAATTTTGAATTTGAAATCAATTTGCGCATGTAGTGTACTGTCTGCGCAATCTGAGGGTTTAGCCCATTTTTAGGCGCAATCTAAGGCGGCCGTTTCGATTTAAAAAACTATAAATAGTTCTTCAACTCCTTCGAAGTGTTCTTTACTTGCTTTCTTCGTGCACTTGAGAGAAAAATTTCTGAGCTCTTTCTTCCTTTCTTCTCCGACGATCTCGATGGCTCCCCGACGATCCTCCGCCGCTGCCAAGGGCAAAGCCCCCGCCGAGTCATCGGCTAGGGCTGCACGACGAGCTTCTCGCCATGAAACTGCTCATCCAGCAATGATAGGTAGATGACCTAATCAAAAACCCTTTTTAGGGTTTTGATTTTACTGTTTCTTCAAAATCTATCTCTTTTTAGAGATAGGATCATACTGCGCCACCATTTTTAGGGTTCTGGTTGCACAAATCAGTTCATTCTTCATATTTATGACGGACGACTCTCTGCACAATCGGTTGAACTTGCTGATTTGCGTGAGACTGTCAGCGCAAACTGATGACTGTTTGTTTGCACAATCTGATTATTCGCGCAATCTGATATTACGCAATTTGATTTTGCGCAATCTAATATTTGCGCAAACTGAATCTTTGACTTTGACTTATACTAAAATTTTTTGTTTTCTCTGTCTGATGCAGTTAATACTAGAGAAGATCCAGAATATGAGAACTTCGTAGGAACCCTTTTCAGAATCAGAATATAAAGAGGACTTATCATATGTGCACTATCCTCAATATGATCTGCCAACCTCTCGTCAGGCCATTTTGATATCTCAAGATAATGAGACACTGCAATGTTTGATGAATGGACAGCCTCTGGAATCAGCAGACGCTGTCATACACAAGAAGCCATTATTCCTGTTCGGTGAAGCTTTTGAGAAAAGTTCTCAACCGAGGCCAAGGATGGAAGAAAGGATTGTCCATCAGACGGATAGATCATTCTCGATACCAAATGTTCAACGCTGCCTCCCCTTATCCCGGTATGCTCATGCGAGCTATCCGAGGAAGATGGAATGGAACCTTACACCGTTCCAAGATGCCCATCCAGGAAGGATTTTTGTGAAGAAGGGGTCGAGCAAGAAGGATATGTTCTACAGTTCCTCAGAACGGTACAGTATCTTGTTGAGAGGTCTGAAACCCGGTTGTATTCCGCCGGAGAATTCTTCCTTGTTAATGCCCGTCAGAACTCCAATTTTTGCAAATGAGTTTGCGAAGGTCGAAGAAAAATATCCTGAGTAGGACATCAGACTAACTGGATTGGTGAATCCAGATTTTAAAAGATGGAGCTGCATAGCAAATTGGATTCTGACCAATTTTGAAAACAAACTCCAGCAAATCAACTTGTACCAAGCAGTGCATGCCACTGTCTATGGTTTTGCTCCGAATCTGCACCTGTTCTTGGCTCTAGCAGAGAGGTACAATTACAGAACAGGGACCTTCATGACTCCCGGCGGAGAAATCGGGTTTGCACTTCATGAGATGCAGTACATATCTTATTTGCCAATGGAAGATGCCCCATATGAAGAATTTGTCCCAACCAATGATGAGTTGGACATACTCCGGAGAGAGAATGCAGAAATGGTAGCAGTCTTCGAGGAACTGCTATGTCATTATAAAATCTGTTCTCTGTTCTATAAAAGTGCTACATCAAACACTTGCTATTCCTCGAAATGGCTACCTTATATGTTCCTTAACCACATTCAAGAACCGAAGACAAAGGAACATGATAGATGCTATCCTGACTTCTTTAGGCCATTGAGCAACACAGAAGTGATGAAGTTGATGGAAGAAAGTGGCAATTTTGATAAAGAGATGAAGGATGATCATCAATGTCCTCCTTTGAAGAAAGGAGATACTCTCGAAAATTATTTGAGAGTAGGATATAGACCTATGTCAAAAGAAGCCCAATTAGCAGGATTTCTGACACATTGGCTCCGTCGGTTTGTAGTCCCGGGATCCAGTGCTGTAGACCGCTTCTATCGCGGTATTCTTTTTGTTGCCGTTAGATTAGTCTTCGGCTATAAGATGGATCTTTTGTCAGCGATGACTTGTAAGATGAATGCTGGTCTTTGTCTGTACGTCGATCTGATGCTGAAATCCAAGGGTGAAAAAGAATTTCCTCGGTTGGAATTACCGTATACATATCTATTTGGGTGGTTGCTCCTTCACCATCCCACTTTGATGGACCCCGGCATGGGACCGGTCGACGGCAGCTTTTTACGGAGATACTCTCATAGTAAGTAGAAATTCACTGCTCTAAGAGATTGTAGATATGCTCTGAACCTGAGCAAAGGATGGAACTTTTATTGCACCCATCCTCCTGCTGGTTACGAACAAATGTCGACAAATATGATTGACTCGAAGATGCATCCTCTGAGCCGTGCAGCTTTTGAGTGGTTGAAAACAATTTGACCATCCCATTTGGTGTATCGGTTTAAAGATGAATGTTATTTAGAGCCATATCTCCCCAGTCGATTTTCTCGGCAGTTCGGGTACGACCAATTCCATGTGGGGAATGCTATCACATGTCTTCAAGGAAAGGGTTTTTTGATAGATGGGGCCCGAGCTTTGGCTTATTATAATGCTCGAGATACGAAAGTAACATTCTCGATGCCAGTAAATAGCAATCATGGACCTCGGATGCTATTTACATACTCAGTATTCTATACATCTTCGAACACCTTTGCCGAGAATTTCAACCTCGCAGATAGCTTCGCATCTTCAACAAGATTGAAGAAGGGAGGGGTCGTCATGTCGCTCATAGGAAATGATGAAGTACATGAGCCAGTAGATGCGCCCTTGGAAGTTTCAAGGGATGTTATGTTCCCTCAAGAAGTTAACGTGCCACTACGTATCTCTTTGAAGGTGGGCAAATCTCCAGCCAAGAAGAGGAGAAGAGAGGAGCCTCCCGCTCCAGCAGCAAAGAAAAAATTGATCTTAGATCATTCTTCTGAAAAGATTACCACTAGATCTCAATCTCGGCAGCTGGCCGAGACAATTCAGCAAGAAGAGGCTACCACACCGACCTCTGTCCAAAGACAAGTCAAAACTGTAAATATAGAGAGCCCGGAGAGGCCTCTGAAAAGAAAGAAGCTGGCCCAAAGAAGAAATCGAGCCCCGTCTTCAATGGTAGTAGATGTTGCGACGGGATTTATTTTGCCATCTTCCACTCCTATTTCAGAGCCTAGGAATAAAACTCCTAGTCCAGAATATAGGAAAGAGATCGAGCAGAGGAAAAATCTTGATCCGAGAACTGAGGCTGAAGAGCCTAGAGGAAGTATTATGGAGGAAGTGGAGGAAGAGTAAAATGTTGTACACTCTCTTCCACCTGCTGCGGAGACGACTCAACTTCCGCCTACTCCTAGAACCCTCCGCGAAGAAGAAGATCGTGAAGTGATTGCGGCTCTAGAAGATTGCAGCTACAGCCCTCTGGAGGACTATTGTGACCAAGCTGCAACTACCAGCGGGAATATACCAGAAGAAGATGAAGATGAGGAGAGCTCTTCGTCTGAGAATATTGATGAATATATGCAAGATCTTGAAAGAGATGATGAAGTGCATATATCTCCTAATGCTGTCGATGATACCATAAATCCTGAAGAGGATGTTGAGGTTCCAGAAAACGCTGCTGATACCTTAAATCCTGAAAAGGATGTTGAGGTAGAAGTATCTCCAGAAAAAGCAGCAGATGAAGAAGCTACGGAAGAAACTCCCGCCACTGATCCTCAAGGTATAAAATGAAATTAGCAATCTCCTCTTAAATAGATTGATAGCTAACGTCTTTATTTGTATTTCCTGCAGATCTTGAGACTCCTCTAGCACCTCCGACGTGCACGGACATAGTGCCTATAACGATGGTGATTGTTAGTAGCAGTCATCATTTATCCTGTGGTTTTGAAGCGGGCAGTAGCCAAGCTGTTATGGCTGAAGCTACTTCTGCTTGGCCAGAGTCTATTCCAGCAGATGATAGGCTCATTGCTGGATTCAACCATGGTAAGATAATTTACATCTTTAATCTTCTTAGACAATAGCAAACAACAGGCAAAATGACAATTTTTACTTTTTGTAGAAGAACAACCGGGAGGGGCAACTAGCTCCACCTTGGCTCCTTTGTTCAAAGAGCCCGCTGTCCAAATGCGAGAGATTGAACATCTTGCGGCCTCGTCATCAACAGGAGTAGCTGCAACTCCTGGTGCTATAGCAACTAATAATCTTGTGATCCAATCATTTACCAGATGCTTTTTTGAATCTTTGAGACCTCTAGTAAATAGAATGATGGAAAAAAAGGGTACTGATATTTTCATGGTTAGAGGTCCAACCTCTCTCTTAGTAAGGGCAATCCGAGAACAAGGTGACGAGGCTCAGGCCACTCTCCTGGATCATATTTTGAATGAGTTAGAGATTTCCATCAAAAGCTATAGATAGCTCAACCAAGGAGACGTAGAGTCTCTAGTGCAGGCAGAATTCGAACAACTGGCTCAAGCAGCTGACATTGAAAGGGTCAATCTCCAGAATCTTTTGGAAGCCTTCTCTGCAAAATCTGCTGAATATAACTCCAAGTTGGAATCAGTAACCTTGATGGCCGAGAGAAAAGAGAAGAGAGCTGCTGAGCTGAGGGCAGAGATTGCTCGTCTCCAGAAGGAGTTAGAAGATGAAGTTGCTGATCATCAACTTGCAACCCAACAATTCAATACTCTGATTCAGGAGAGGGATGAGTACGTGGAAGCTCATAATGCTGAGATTACTCACCGAATGGTGGCCATGTCTGCTTTCAATGAAGAAACCGGGATGGAAGAAGCCAGAAGGAGGGTGATGTCCACTCGTGAAGAATGGCTGCAGACTCTAAAGCAGCAGATTGATAATCTGATAATACCTCCGTCTTAGTGGAACATTTTGTATCTTTATGTCTTTTGAAGTACATGTATTTTTGTAATGTCTCATATTTTGATTAATAAAAGATATTTTTGCTGTGGCTCCATTATTTGTTGCATATCTTGTTCAGATATAAATAATAGAGATAGAAAATATATTCAGAGGTACATGACATGATATATTTCTTGATGATTTTATAGAAAATAATTATATTCATTATATCTGCTCAGAGGTAATATGGACGTGGCAGAATATATCGAATATTATTATTTCAATAGATGACTTAATCAAGGATGATAAGTTACTGATGGGAATGAATAAATGAACGAAAATGAATCATCAAAAAGGTGTGAACGAAATAAATCGTCATAAGGAACGGGTAAACCGTCGAATGGTAGAATGAATGGACAAACCGTCAGATGGAAATAAATGAACGGATGAACCGTCAAATGATGATTAATGAACGGGTGAACCGTCAGGTGGATGTGAATGAACAGATGAACTGTCAGATGAATGTGAACGGATGAACCGTCAGTTGATAATGAATGAACGGATGAACCGTCAGGTGATGATGAAGGAACGGGCGAACCGTCGGATGGATGTGTTGCTTCATTATCTGCCTATAAATAGAACAGAATTTTAACAGAAAGGAGCACTTCCCCTTTTCTAACATAAAAAATGTCATCTGGAGATGCATCCAAGAAGGCTGATCTTGTCCCAAAGGTTGAGAAGGGCACTGAAGAATGTCCTATCGATCCAGTTCAATCAAAGGAGGCAGATGTAAGCGAAGGTTCGTCTGCACCCAAGCCACCGCGAGACATCCTGGACTTTCTGCTTGAACCAGGAAGGACCGAAGAAGAGGAAGCTATGAGGATGGCCGCTTGCAAGTTCCTAGTAGGTTCCAGCAAGGAGGTTCTTGGCTCTTTTGCTGACCGTGTTTTTGAAAAGGATGGCAGTGGTCCGCGTCCCAATGTAGAGAAGGATGATAGTGACCTTCCTTAATATCATTTACTATCATTCATGATGAAAAATAAAATTTTATTTATGAACTTGAACTTGTCTGATGATTTACAAGCATTTACATTTATACATAATACTTTTTAAGGAACTTGCCATTGATAGGCATCATTACAATTCGTCCGTCCATTTCTGAGAGTTGATAAGCTCCATTTGAGAAGACTTTGCTTACAACATAGAGACCTTCCCACTTTGCATCGAATTTGCCTTTACTCATATGAGTCATAGTCATAGGACGTCTGACTGTTAAAACAAGTTCTCCTTGCTGAAAGGCTCAGACCTTAACTTTACGGTTGAAAGTCTTAAAAATGCGAGCTTGGTATAACTCAATATGTTGTTGAGCTATTAACCGCTTCTCATCAAGTGCCTCCAATTCTTGAAGTCGAAGAAGATCATTGTTCTCTGTAGTGAGCTCATTAGCAATGGCAATCCTTAAAGAAGGAATTTGAAGTTCCAGAGGAAGAACAGCTTCACAGCCATATACCAAAGAGAAAGGTGTAAAACCTGTGGGGTTGCGGACCGTAGTTCGGTAGGCCCATAGACATTCGTCAAGATTTTCACTCCAATTCCTTTTGTTAGTGGATACAAACTTTTTGAGGAGCTTGATAATAGTTTTGTTGAAGGCTTCAGCTAAACCATTAGCGGTAGGATTGTAGATAGTCGAGGCGACGTTGTCAATCCGGTGATCATCACAGAATCTTGTGAATTTCTGGCTGATGAATTGCGGTCCGTTGTCATGAATGATTCGTCGAGGGACACCAAATCGATAAATGACATGGTGTTTGACAAAGTTAATGACACTACTGGTCTTGACTTCAGCCAAGGGTATAGCTTCAGCCCACTTAGAGAAGTAGTCTGTTATTGCTAGAATGAACCGATGTCCTTTAGAAGAAGGAGGATTAATAGGACCTATGACATCCATGTCCCAAGCTTCGAAAGGCCAGGAAGTGGCTGTCGGATGTAGAAATTCTGAAGGTTGATGAATGAAATCTGCATGGATTTGACAGGCTTGACATTTCCTTGCATATTCGATGGCATCTGATACCATAGAGGGCCAGTAGTAACCCATTCTTCGGATGCGATCCTGTAGTTTAGGACCGGGATGATGTGCTCCGCAGACACCGTCGTGAGCTTCACGCAACACCTGTCTTGCTTCATCACCAGCAAGACAGCACAAGAGTAAACCATCATAAGTTTGCCGATAAAGAGTTTTGGTGGTTTGATTGTAATAGAACCGTAGAGATCGTCGTCGAATACTTGTAGCCTCCTTAGGATCTTCGGGGAGTATATCGTGAACCACAAAGTCGATGAAAGGAGTTCTCCAATCTTCATTGATAACATTAATTTCAGCAAAATTACTGAACTCAATGTTATGATTATTTTCGACACAAAACAATTCTCGATTAGAGATAACCACTACTTGTTGTCTTCTGATAGGAACGGCTAAGACTGCTGCAAGATTGGCTAAGGCATCTGCTTCAGTATTGTAAGCTCGGCGTACATATTCAATAAAGAAAGCTTTGAATGATGTAGCCATGTTGATTGCTGCTTCAAAGTAAGGTACCAGATCTTGATGGCGGACTTCATAAGTTCCTCTAACCTGGTTGACAACCAGCTTAGAGTCGCCGTAAACTTCGAAATATTCGATATCCAATTGCTTGGCTAATTGAAGGCCGATGAGTAGAGCATTGTACTCTGCTACATTATTGGAACATGATTCATCTAGAGAGTAAGCTCTTTGGACAGTTGATCCATTTGGAGAAACGAGAACAACTCCAACTCCTGCTACAATAGCACCATTGGGTCCGATTCTGGATGCTCCGTCAAAGAATAGACGCCAGGTTGGAAATTCTTCAGAGATTAGGTTGACTTCCAACGTCTCGTCTGGAATTTTATCTTAAAGCTTGGATGTTTCTGGTACGGGATGAGCTGCCAGGAAATCCGCCAGCGCTTGACCTTTGACAGACTTTTGAGGAACATATACCATGTCATATTGGGCTAGAAGAATGGCCCATGTAGCAAGCCGAGAATTGAGTGTGCTAGGCTTCTTCATCAGTACCCAAAGAGGATTGACTCAGGATATGACATGAATGGTTTGACCGATGATATAATGCCTTGTCTTTTGAACAGCAAACATAAGGGCTAGACATTCTTTTTCAACCGGACTATAACGGTGTTCAGCACCAATCATAGTACGACTGAGATAGTAGATGGCTTGTTCATGACCCTCTTTATTCTTTTGGGCGAGTAAAGCACCCAATGAATGGTCCATAGCACGGACGTACATTAAGAATGGAATGCCCGAGATTGGTGGCACCAAGACTGGTGGGTTCATGAGATATCTTTTAATGTCGTCGAATGCTTGTTGACATTCTTCAGTCCAAATAAAAGATACACCCTTTTTCATTAGTTGAGTGAATGGTATGCAGCGTCCGCACAAGTTCGAAATGAATCTCCTGATATACGCAAGTCGACCTTGGAATCCTCGTAGCTCTTTTAGGTTGCGTGGAGGACGCATCTCTTGAATGGCTTTGATCTTCTCGGGATCGACGTGTATACCCTTAGAGGTAATGACGAAGCCGAGAAACTTACCACTAGAGACACCCAAGAACGATTTGGTGGGATTCATCTTGAGCTGATGTTGGCGCATGAGATTGAAGATAGTTCTCAAATCTTGAATGTGATCTTCTTTCAGACGACTTTTGACGGCGATATCGTCAACATAACATTCGACTATTTTACGAAGATGTTCTCTGAAAATGGTACTCATAGCCCGTTGGTAAGTTGCACCAGCATTCTTGAGACCAAATGGCATCACTGTATAGCAATAAACTCCCCGAGGAGTGCGAAAGGATGTGTGTTTTTCATCTTCGGGATTCATCTTGATCTGATTGTATCCAGAGAATCCATCCATAAAAGATATTCGCTCGAACCCACAGGTATTGTCAATCATGACGTTCGTAATAGGGAGAGGAAATTCATCTTTCGGACATGCTTCATTAAGATCCCGAAAATTAATACAGACTCGAACCTTGCCGGTTTTCTTCAGGACTGGAATAACGTTGGCTACCCAATCAGGATGTTGTTCTTCTCGAATAAAACCACAAGCAATGAGCTTCTTGACTTCATCATCAATTGCGTCCATCATTTCAGGCTTGAATTGCCGTTGCTGCTGTTTGACAGGTTTAGTATTAGGTAGAATGTTCAGTTTGTGAGTAGCAATTTTGGGATCTAAACCTGGCATGTCTTCGTAACTCCAAGCAAAGACGTCAATGTATTCTTTAATGAGAAGAATCAACTCTTGCTTATCTGCTTCTGGAAGATTCTTGCTAATAAATATCGGACGAGGTGACTCGCTTTCTCCTACATCAACTTGAACTAGTTGATCTTCAGTAGGAGGTTCTCTTTGTTCAAATCGGAGTACCCATTGATTGTCCATCTGTTGAACCCATGGATCTGTTTCAGGATTTTCTTCAACGTCCTCATCATAGCCTTCCGGAAGTTCAGCGGAAACCATGTTAGAGGATACGATCATACGATGGACTTCACCAATGCTAGTGTCAGAATCCTATGATCTGGAATCGGAAGAATTAGAACGTTCTTCACTGTCGGAGTCGGAGACTGTTGGGGATAAAACTGGAGGAGAAGCATATCCGAGACCTTTCTTAGTCCTGCTATAATACATCTCTGACTTTCCTTGTGGAACAGCGGTACGGAGAGGAGTCTTTCTGTCCTTACCGTAGTTGAGGCCGCTCTTGAAGTCATAACCCATCTTTCTGACGATGTCTTTTGATTGTTGACTGTAACGACAAAATTGAAGATGACCCGTGTCGTTAACTTTGCTATCATCCGTATAACTAAATTTTTGTTCCGGTCCTTTACTAAAAAGTATTGGACGTTCACCTTTCTTGTGAGCAGGAACAATACGATATGCATCTTTTGGGTGTTCACATGAAACTTCTGTTTGAAGAGATTGTACAACTCCCATTGTAAATGATTTGAAGCTATCTAACATATCCAAATAGCATTTAGTATGATAAATAACATCAGTATACTGGAAAGTAGATGCTTTTTCATTAATTTGTATATCTGTATTTACAGCAGGACCTTAAGCCTTAGCAGGCTTGGTCAGATTGATTACAAGAGGGGGAGAAGAAGAACGTGGAGGTGGCTTGTTACGACGGAGGTCGATAAAAAGTGGCTCAGAGGAGGTGAGCTCCATTTTTTCCTTGTTATGAGTTATATCAACAACAAGTGGCTCAGAAGAAGTGAGCTGCTTTTTGTCCTTGTTACGACGCAAGTCAATAACAAGTGGCTCAGAAGAGGTGAGCTCCCTTTGACTTTGATCAGCATCAAGTGATTTCTTTTGGACTGGTAAGTGAATAGCCAGTGGTTTAGAAGATTGAGGATGAGAAACACGCCCTTTGACAGGTATGATGAGAGTGTCATTGGTTGCTGCTTCTTGATCTTCTTCAGTATCTATTGCCAATTCTACTTTCATAAATTCTTCCTTATATATACGAGCGTCGTTACAATATGCTTCGACACCCTTGAAAGGATAAAGGTCTGCAACTTCCTTGTGAACTTGCCCTTTGTCATCAATATATTTAAAGCATTGATGAAGAGTCGATGGAACAACATTGTGTTCATGGAGGAAAGGTCTTCCCAGAAGAGCATTATAAGAACAACCATGATTGTCGATGATATAAAAGGTCACCTTTGTGCGAAGATTGCCTATTTGGAGTTTTAGACGAATCTTACCCAAAGGTTCACTTCTTCCTTGGTTGAATCCCAAGATAGTAGTGATTGTGCTTGAAAGACTATGAACTAGTATCTTCAATGCATCCAACATCGTCTTTAGCATGATGCTGAGTGCAGATCCTGGATCTATCAAGATACGATCGACTTTTATTGAATCGACATATCCTGTATAGTAGAGAGGACGATCATGTCTATTATCCTCCAGCAGTATATCATCCTGAGTGAAAGTGATGTTTGGAATCAACTCCAGGACACTATGATAATGACAACAAGAGACCGGTTCGGCTTCCGGCTTTTTGAGAAGAGTTAGGCAAGTTTCAGCCTGCATCAGGGCTTCACTTAAAGTTTCTTGAGTCTCTTTGGAAAGGCGCAAGAGCTCGAAGATTGATAGCCTAGCCGGTGTATTGGCTAATTGAGCCAATATATCAAAGTTGTACGGCTTTTCAAGTCCTGTAGGAGATGATTTCTTCAAGGGTTTGTCAAAACGGACTTGTTGCTTGCCTTTGTCAGCAACCACCGGCTTAGGAGGAATAGGTACTACAACTGGTGAAGATGTAGAAGGAATCTCTTCAGAGGAAGTAGATTGTACTGGAATAGGTTCAGAAGAAGAGGCAGGATCCGCTTGAGCTTCAAAATGATCTTTCAAATAGGCTTTTCCTGATCTGGTGCCTAGCAGAATTTCTTCGTCAACTATGGGGTCAAAAGACACCATGTTACAAGTCTTTGTCTTGGCTTTAGAACGACCTTTCTTCTTGGAAGAAGAGGGCACTTCGAATTCCGGAGCAAGATCGGGATGGATCCACATAATTTCGCCATTGTCAAGAGACAAGGGGACATGACCTTCATTTGGTGGAAGCGGGAGATTCTCAATCTCAAGAGTAGCTTTGGGAATAGGAATGACACCGTGCTGTACCATCTGCGGAGGAAAGTCACCAAACTGGACTGAAACCATATTCACAGTAACAGTCTTCTCATCTTGCTGTAGAGTGACGACACCAGCATTGACAAGCTCTTGAATTTTGCCTTTGAGCACGTAACATGCTCGAGTAGGATGTCCAATGAATCTGTGGTAGACACAATATTTAGGATGATCGGTCTTACCGACTTCATCAGGTTTCTTTGGGTCTGGGAGCTGAATCTTGTTACTTTTGAGTAAACATTCAAAGATGCTTGCAGTGTCATTCTTGTCGAAAGAATATTCTACTTTCGGACGAGGTTTCCTCGGTTGCGGTGCAGAAGGAGTGGAAGTAGATGTAGGTTGAGCTACATTGACAGCCAAAGATTCTTTATTCTTGTTCAAATTGATGTTCAAAGTCTCTTTTGCTTTGCGGTTGTTCTGGCGGTTGCTACCACCTGATGTCTGATGTTCATCTCGATCGAGGTTAGACATTTGTACCCCCAATTGTTTGAACTTCTCGGCACTCACTTTTGCAGCTTTGGCGTTGACAATGAATGAAGGCCAATCTTGGAACTGGGTAGATCCTGTCCACATACTAATGATAGGCAAAAGATTTGCCTTACAAGTATCAATAGTGACAGCAGCTGGAGTTCCGGGGGGCATCTTTAAGGCTTCACGGTAGAACCGTTCGATAAAACTCTCAGCAGTTTCATTGTATTTCTGTTTGATTTTGTTGAGAGCCGACATAGTCATGTCATTGAATCCTTCATAGAACGATTCCAGGAAGATTTGCTTGAGACCTGAAAAGGAAGTGATACAACCATCAGGCAAACTTCTGTACCAGTCATATGCTACGCCGGCTAAACAATCGACGAACACTCTGGTAAGAAGAGCGTTATTTGGCTGGAGTTGAACGGTCGTTACCTCAAAATGATTGATGAACTGACTAGGAGAAGTACTGCCATCGAACAAAGAGATCGTTGGTATCTTGTACTTTGGTAGAAATGGGACTTCTTTCGATTCAACTGGATAAGGCTGCTTGATCCCCAATCTTTGCAAGTTGTCTTTCTCTTTGAAAGCTTCAAACTGGGTTCGCAAGAGTTTGACAGCTTCATTGGCGTCTTCAAACGATGAAGAAGGAGCAGGTTGAGTTAGAGTGGTAGGAGGAGGAACAGCATTGTAAGCACTACCTCCAGCTCCTGATTGACTAGGTGTAGTTTGAATTTGTACTTGTACAGAAGGTATTTGAGGGGACACTACCCCCAGCCCAGTATTGGCAGGTACCGAAGTTGCTATGATCTCTGGACTCACAGCAGGTACAGTTGGTGGTGTGGCATGTTGTGCTACTATGATGGAATGCATACTAGCAACCATTTCAGCCATAGTTTTTAGCTTGTCTTCAAGTGCAGCGATTCGCTGTTCCTGATTTGCAGAAGTTGAAGCATTTAGATCTTCATTGACAACATAAGCTGTCACTTCTCTTGGTGCAGTGGAAGACACTGTTTGTTCAGAGCTTTCGCTGTATGCATCATAATCGGAGAAAGAGTCATCTCCTGACTGAGAAGTAGGAAGATAAACTGAAGAGTTTTGAGAAAGATTCCTTTGACCGATTGTATCTCGGCTTCAAGAACGGGTATGTCGAAACCCTCCTTCAGAAGATTCTTGGAGTAATTCTAAATACCGTTGACTTGGTTTACGAGGTTTGCCATGCTTAGAGCACCTTCTACCCCAGTGTATCGGGAAGTCATATTGATAGAAGCATACAAGACTTCATCTTCTTCTGACATAGGTTCAGATTTAGCAAAAGTCAGGCGATCGAAGACAGATCATTTTGTTGTTTGACAACAACATTGGATGATGACCTTGTGATTGCAATGATGATCAGGTGGTTGAACTGAAGGTGTTGAAACATTGTCTCGTTTTTGTCTGAGATGTTCTCGGAGATCGGGAACAACAGCAGGACGAGGAAAACTCTGAGGGATTTGTTCTTTGATAATATTCGGAATATGATTCCGATTCTTCAAGTGTTTAGTCCCTTGAGTGTACAGGGAAGTACTCACTTCGTTGGCATAAGTGTCGAGATTTTTAACCCTGGAGATTTGTTTTTGATGATATTTGGTCTTCGGCATTGGCTGTTTGCATTTCACCGAAGTGGATCTGTTAAGATAAGTTCTGAGATCAGCAAATTCACCCCCAGGGGTTTCTGTTTGAGACACCAGCAGTTTTCCCTGCCTAGAACGGGAATCTTGAGAGTCGGGAGATCCTGAAATTCTGCTACCGGGGTAGGAAGAATACCTTTTTGGTCAGTACAAGTTCTCTTGTTATAAAGAAAAGAAGAATCCTTGTTTGAAAGAGTTCTAGTACTGATTGGTGCCGAGGCACGTTCAGATTGATCTTCTTCAGTAAAAACTGAAGAAGATTGAGAAAAGACCAAAGGGCCTTTTCTTTTGTTTTGTGAGGAAGGGTTAGCTAAAGAGCATTTCCCTCTGTTGTCTTCCAAGTCAAAGGACGAGGAAGTTTGAGAAAAGACCAAAGGGCCTTTTCCTTTGTTCTGAAGAATAGTAGGAATAGCCAAAAGACTACCCCCAGTGGATTGCGCAGGAGCAGCAGGGTGTTGGAGAGGAGCAGCACTCTTCCCCTTATTGTGGGAAGAAGAGAGATTAGCCAAAGGGCTGTCTTTCTTGGATTGCGCAGACATGGTTTGCGCATGAGTGGATGGCACACTGGCAGGTTGCGCAGGAGAGTCCTTGACAGAGAACTTTCTGGATCTGGCCACAGACACTGTGGTTTGCGCATCAGGAGTTCTAGCCACAGAGTGTTTGGGGTGTACTCTAGTTGCTGGATTGTTGGTTTGCGCAGGAAAATGGGCAGCCAATTGCGCCAAGGGCATAGGAGTCTTGTACTTGGCTAAGGCAGCATATGAAGTCTTCTGTGTACTGGCAGAAACAGATTGTGCAGCAGTGGCAGAGACAGATTGTGCAGCATACTTGATGACAGAAGCTTTGGACTGTGCAGCAGTCTTGATAGTAGACTGCGCAGAAGTTTTGCTTGCAGCATCAATAGACTGCGCAACAGTCTTTGGGACCCACACTCGGCATACTTTGCTTGTGGCAGAAGTGGTTACAGTACGAGGAGTGGTCTTGGAGTTGATCATAGCCTCGTAGGCTGTCTGGTTGATCTTCACAACCAGTGTCTTCTGCGTCTTTCCGATAGACGCTACGTCACATTGAGTTGTCACTTCCTCATCGGAGGAGAAAGTCGTCCCCAGCAGAGTCGCCATTTTGTTTGCAGAAACAAAAGTTGAAGAACTTTATTGATACAAACTTTGTAAAAGATTACAATTTGAATTCTGGGAATGGTACAACTTTAGGAATCTAATCTAGATGACGATTGCATTATCCCTTGGACGATGTGAACTTTGAAGACAAAGCCTCTGAAGTTGAAGACAACTCTGGAATTGAAGGAAAAAAAACCTCGGAAGTTGAAGGCAAAAGCCTCGGAAGAATGCAGCAGCACTTGGGCAAGAACTCCTGAACTCTCTGAACTTTGAAGTCTGATCTCTCTATAATCTAATCTCTGATTATTTATCCCTCCTTGATCCCCTTGAATAGAGACTTGAAACTCTTTTTATAGAGTTCTGAGAAATAACTAACTTTTAGTTATTCTGGACTGCGCATGATGGATTGTGCAGCAATGGACTGCGCATGCAGTTGCTGGATCATGGGCCAACTGTCTTAGACACATAGCATCATTTGATTGAAATGCGCATGATCGTACATAGACAGTTGCCACGAAATGAGCAATTGATGGCATGAATGCCACGTGTATTTTGTCATTTTGTGTTGATAGAATGCGCACACTGAATTGTGCTGGTCTTGGATTGCGCAGACGTGGACTGTGCAGGAAATGGATTATACCAACATAAATTGCGCCAACATGGATTGCGCTGCCAGCTGTCCTCGAGCGCCGTACTGCACGATTAAACGAACGGTCGCCTCGTTCTCCGTGCTGTCAGCTGTCAGAAGATTTGATTTATGTCAGGTAATGATGGTGATTTGCCACATCAGCCTGCGCGCTTGGAAGTGTGTGCAGTCTATCGCACGCAATCTGAAGGATGCGCAATCTGATATCTGCGCAGTTCATCTGAAAGTTGTATTTCTTGATTTTCTGACTTTGTTGATGTGTGCAACTTGATTTTTTAGGACCTACAGCATGATCAAGATAGATTCCATGTGTGTTGGTATGAAAGCTTCGTCGCATCTCCAAGGCCGAAGTCCATGCGTATCAGCAAGATAAAGCTTCGACGCATCTCCAAGATCAGCGAGATAAAGCTTCGACGCATCTCCAAGACTGAAGTCCATGCGCATCAACAAAGTGAATCTTAGGCGCATCTCCAAGGTGTAGCTTGAAGAGCTACACCCATGCGCTTTAGCAGGGTGGTTAGCATATGTTCCAAGATGGTTACCTATCCATGCACTCAAACCGTGCATAAAATGACTGTGTTTGAAGAAGACTCTCCATGGCGGCCACTCAACGATGACTTCTTTGCGCACATCAGGGTGCGTCGTGTCGATGACTTGGGGCTCATCGGCGTCGACTTCGACGAGCTTCTTGCCCTTGCCTTTTATCTTGCTAGCAGCACCATAGGGAGCTTTGGGAGCCATTACACATAAACTAGGGTTTTTTAAGAAAGGGGAAAAACTCTTAAGGAAAAAGAAGAAGAAAGAGAGCAGAATAGTCTCTCTCTTCCACCCAGGCACCTATTTATAGGCTTGGGCCATGCGTAACCTGATGAGATATGACGTCAACAGCGAACGCTTGGAGTTTTGTGAAGAGACGGCTTCAATTCTTCAAAAAGATTATCATTAATTCGGCTCAAAAACTGAGGCATTATCTCTTCAACAGAATGTGCCATCATAGCCATGCACGAGAATAGCCATTCGTCCAAGCAGAGCATGTGCCCAAAGCTTCTACTATCCATGCTTTTTGTTCAAAGTATTCTAAAACTTGTCCTAAGTTTTGAAAACTTTGAAGGGGGTCTTGTAGAAGTATGGAGTTTCAGGCACATCAAGGGGTCTGAAGTTCCTATACGCCACAAACAATAAAGACACTAGAAGATGAAAGCACATGAAAATAAGATTTTTATTTATATGAAAATCTATTACATGACTTTTCATTACATTGAAAGTCTACTAAAAAAAGCCTAGTCTAATCCCTACGGATAGGCGCATCACCCTGACGTCTCAGCATAGGCACCTCGTCGCGAGCAAATCACTTCCTTGTCAAACAAGTGAATCACTTCCTCGTCAATGCACAGGCCCATCTACAAGCCTGTAGCTCTTCCAGCATAATGAAAGTTGGGGCACGTCGACCCCAAACTCTGTATGCAATTCGGCACTCGATTTTGTCTCATAGAAGAACATTGCCAGTAAGGTACTCGATCATGAACTACTCTGTCCACATATTATTCGGCATATCTCAGTCTTCTGAAGAAGTTCGTCATCAAAATCAAAGTTTTTTTGAACGAGGAGATCCACAACCCGCAGCATAACATCTTGCCAAAGAGGAGGATCGGTTGAGTTCATTCTCATTGAGAAGTTGTGCGAAATAAAGAGCAAGCTTCACTGCTATTTATAGGCTAGGGCAACCTAACCCATGTGCCAAGTGGAAGCTCTCACCAAACTTAATGCGATAAATCTAGCGTTAATTGCAATGAATCTGCCATCTCAAATTCAGCTAAGTCAAAGTCATTTAATTGAGCCTCGAAATGCTCAACAAAGTTGACCAAGGGAGATACGCCCTATAGTTGATGCTCCCCTCAGACAGATGCGCTCCTTAGATATATGCGCTCGGTAACTGATGCGCGTATGAGTACATGCGCCTTACGGGAAATGTGCCTACCCGAGCACTTCTCCTATCAGAGCATTTAATGCTAAGTGACAGAAGTTGCAAACACACGTCTTGAGGACTGAACAATTGACACTTTCAAAGAAATCGAAGAGACGCCCATGTCAGTATCATCATTACTTGATTTGATCGATCACAAAAGTGCTTTACCATGTGGCCAACTAAACACTAGCATGCACCTTCACGGCCATGCGCCCGAACTTTGCATGCGCTTCTATAATCGTGAGCCTAGACTTGCTACTTCCCCAAAAGTCATAAGCCAAGTCTACTCAAGTGCCAGATCCTAGGTACATCCAAACAAGTCATCCTACAACAAATCAAAGATCTTTGAGCAATGAGCACGTGCCACATGTCACTGACTCAGTTCTGCCAACAAACGGGTGCTAACCACCCAAGATCTCAATAAAATATGAATCTCAACAACTACTACGTGTCAGCTCCTTCGAAACCCAATAGTGTAGTTTCAAACAAATTCAGTTCAAGCTTTCTGGCGCAGTGCCCCTGCATCCAACAAAGTCATGCACGTAGCGTTCCTGCGTGCAAAAGCTCCATGCGAATATCGTATATGCGTGCATAAACGGATCATTTCGTTGCCTATAAATAGAAGGATCATTCCTTCATTCAATCTTCTTCACCTTCACATCTCCACTTCATCGAACTTTGCAAGCCCTTCAACAACTTCAAACCCGGAGTTCATCTAGACGTTCAGAGAGTCCGAGATCGTTGTCAGATCGTCAATGGAGTAAAGAATCAACTCTACATCGCCATGGTTCCTAGAAAAAAATAAAGTGTAGTCCAAGGATTCTATCAAAATCCTACATTGTACTCTGTTTAATTTGATCATTTATAAAAAAAAATTTAGTTACTTTTTTAATGGCAAACATGCACAATTTCGGGTCAACTTAGGCCATTAAGACTACTATCAAATTTTTAGTCCTAACTTCCAACTAGAGTTCGAAACTCGACATAGACCAAAATTATATGACCCAACATATAATTTTGACCCATTTTGGGCCTACTACACACATGCCACTAGTGTGCCACTCAATTGACTTTTCATGTGCTATTTATTTTTAAATGGCACACAAGTCGAAACTATAGACATATTAGACTCAAATCGATCACAGAAATTCTACCGACCCAAAACTAGTCCAACTAGGAACCCATGGGGCCTATTCTAGGGTACCCTATCCTATTAAACATATCTTAGATTGATTTATATGAATTAATATACAACCACATTAATTCAAATTTAATTTAAACCAACTCCAAATAACTTTCCTATTTTGGGCCCGATTTAAATCATAGGAGATAGAATTGGTGTATCTTTTAGAATAGGAAATCAAATCCAACCAAACCAAATCCTACTCTACCCCAAATTCTTTACCCATACGTAAACCTCTCCCACCTATGATTTTTGAATACTTTTTATATATTTTTCTATTAAAACCGAGCGCCCCTTCAATTTTTTTTTCTATTTTCGTACTTTCCTTTCCACCCGACAGAAACTCATCACCCCGACCTCTTCCAACACTCATACCACCCTTATATCAACCCTAAGACACCCTCCTAAGTTCTCAGCACCTTTTTAAGGAGTCTTAACCCCTAATTTGGTCGATACGAGGTGCGAAAGGCACCTGAAGTCGACTAAACTTGTGCTAAATTTGTCATAGCAGGTTAGTTGATTCTAGACGAGGTTTTATCTACTTTTTATTATCCAATTTGCCTAAAGTTAAAACTAAAAGTTACCCCTATGTGTCTACTTTAATCACTGATCGCAAAATTGCAAAGTTCCAAGCGGTTTGCCCGTGGCGTCGATTCTACGACAAGTATCTAGAACAGACAAGTTCTGTTGCGAGTAGTTTTTCACCCACCTAAGATCAGCTTTGATCCTTCTAATATTTTTATTCAGAATCTAGACGTTGATAGCTTTCCAAAGCATATCTATTTGTTAGGTTTTGTGTTCTTTTGCTATTTTTAAATTTTTTTGACATTTGCTATAACACCGAACTTTGAAAAATCCTATGTTCCTTGTGACCAAATATTCCAATACTTCATAAAATTTTATTAAACTATTTGTTGTGCAAGTTTTATTGTTAAAAATATTATTATAACTAATTTTTGAAATTTTTACAAAATTTAATATTTTAATTAATTATTATTTTAGGGCTAAATTAGTAGGTCGAATTGTGGTATCAATGTGTAGTATTAACATAGTATCTATTGTGAAAGAGTTTCACCATTAGAATAGTAATTTTGGATATTAGATATTTATAATTATTTTCTAGAATTTAAATATATTATTTTTATTATAGTTATAAATTAATTAATGAGAGATGTTGGTACTTATATGTTAGATAGTGTTGTATCAATGTTATGGAGACTAGTACACGTAGATGCTAATATGATCTATATATGGTAAGATGAAATATAATATTAATAATAGTGTATTATTATAGGTGATCTTGGAAGAAGTGATGATGGTATCGGAGCTGGTCAGGCATACCCTCAAACAACAGTTACAGGAAAGTATACCTTGTCGTGGTTACAGATTGTTTCCTTTTTCTTTTTTGTTGTTTATTTTGATTAGTATTGCATGACGTAAGGACGTTGATACTTAGTGTCCGTTTCGTAGATGGGTACCGATGTTATGATAATGACATCGAGTATTGACATAGGCATTGCATGCATATTGACGTGTCCATTGACACGATTGACCACAGGACATCGACACCTTCATGATGCAAGGTTTACATCACTATTCGTGGTATTGACCTCGTAATAGCATTCTAGATTGTTCATCATTATTGCTATTGTTATCGAGATGACTGTAAAGACTTGATATTGCTAGATTCTAGACATAGGGTTGGAGAGAACATGACTACAGTATCAGACCTAATGTCGTGTGGCATGTTGTTTAGTGACCCTTTAGCTCTGTAGCAGAATAGAGGATTATCACTGTCGAGAATTTATTATCCTTGGTTCCAAGACACGATATTGGGGACAATATCCTGCTAAGGTGCTTGTGAGCCTTAGTGGTGAGGACTGGTATTCTAGGAGAGTTTCTCACTTGTATAGCACATAGACGGATACAATAGACTGCCTTAGATTATATTTTTACATATGTATCTTGACATATATATTATGTACCTTGCTAGTCCCCTGAGGACCTGGTGATCTCTCCAGGTATTCGACTGCGCAGAGTTAGTTGCTGATCATGATGGTTGCTATTTACTATTTCATATATCTCTTGCGGTTACATATTTATATCTGTTTAATTACATTATGCTTGTTAGCCTAGTATTGTAGACTCAATTTATTCTTTCGAGTCTATTCGGACAAATGTAGCATAAGGTGCATATTATGTTATGTCTTGTTCATTCTTGTATTATGTATTACTGTGGATTGAGACATAGAGATATTATTGATTGGTATAGATAGTTGGTCTAGAACGAAGAAGTTCCTCTTGTCTAAAGTTCTGAAAGAAGGACACGGGAGACGCGGATGTTATTCTAGGGATTAATGTAATTTGGACGTTAGCTGGGCTTGCTCTGTCACGAGCTTACTACGTGGAATGATGAACACATGCTATGGATATCAGGATCTTCCAGGAATTAATACTCCTCAGAGGTGTGATCAGAAGCTGAAGCCATATATCAGGTAGCAGGGTCAGACAGTTGGTGTACTCGAGCACCATCAAGAGTTTGATATAGGCAACAAGTACCACCAGGTCTGATATAACTTTTGCTATATACATACCGAGTTAGTTCATGAGCAATCCAGGTGTTGATCTTTGGAAATCTATGGATAGTATAATGGGATATCTTTCGAAGACTCAGAAGGATGCACTTCAACAATTACCCAACAAGGGTAGGATGCTCCAGTGATGCCAGTCAGTACTCAGAAGAAGAGAGCGAAGGAGTTATATATTCTCCATGAATGGCTCTATTATGTCATGAAAGTCGAAGAAGTAGATCCATGGGTGGTGTTGCTATATCGATGTAATCGAAGAAGCAGACCTTTCTCTCTTTATGAATCTGAGTTTTGTACACTCTCAGCTATAGTAAGTGAAGCAAAATAGCTTTGGGAATTTAGGAATGATCTTCATATGGTTGCTACACAAATTTGGGTGATGTCGATGTATTGCGACAACCAGGCATGATCTTTCTGTGGTTGGTGCACAAATTTGGGTGATACCAATATATTGCGACAAATAGGTGGCTATAGCAGTTGCATCAGTTGATCTCTTCAATGATAAGAAGTTGACTGTGTAACAAGGGAATATGAATACTGAATGAGCACAGTCAGCATGGATTATTACAATGGGTGATGTTCAGAGTCAGAAGAATTTGAAGGATCCGTTCATCAAGGGCTCAAGCGCAGCTAGTCGAGGACTCAACATAAAATGGACTTGACGGACCTTCGATATTGTGTCTCTGCAATCCTACCATAAAGTTTTATGCTATTAGTTCAAAGAAAAATCTACTAGGCATCTAGTTTTTGGTTCAAGGGAGGACCATTGACTGGAAAACTATCAGTAGGTATTCCTTTTGGATAATGTGGGATATGTGCCCGAAACTAATGTGGTCTACTATTTGTTCTTTAAATAGAACAAGTCCTGTGGGAGGATGGCTTTGACGCCTTAATGAGTTCTCGGGCATCGTTGATGTCCAGCGTGCTCTACAGGAAGCGTAGGTGGCTCAGCACCACAAAGGAGCGCGGTACTCCATGCTATAGTGGGGTGACACCACCATGAGGTACCTTATTGGGGTAAAACCTCAACTTTAGGCCATGTCACAGCAGCATAGCACCGTATATAGGAAGGTAGCCTAATGTTGAAGAATGGAGAGTTATAGGCAGTACTACAATGGGGCCGGTGACCCCATGCTACAGTAGTGTGACACAATAATGAGGTACCAGATAGGGTAAAGCCTCGACTTCAGGCCATATCACAGTAACGTAGCACCGTATAGGAGTGCAAGGCTCCATATTGAGTAGTACAACACTACAAAGAGGCCTGTGACCTCATGCTATAGCTGTGTGACTCCACGATAAAGTGCCTTGATAGGGTAAAGCCTCGACCTCAGGCCATGTCACAGTGGCATAGCACCATAAGGAAGCGCAAGGCTTCATGCTGGGGACTCTTAACAAAATAACTTACCTAGAGTGTATGAACAGATATACAGGCCGTCTTTTAAGGGTGTGCTTGTGGACACCTAAGTCATACACCGAAACCAGGCTAGCGCAGGGCCTTTAATGTATAACCCAAAATACGGCTGATGTCATTGTGTGAGTAGAAAAAACTGTAGCTATGGTACAGAATTCAAGTCCATGGCAACATTCTTGTATCATATTGTTGTTCAATCCATAGAAGAAGATTCAAGTTGGAGGCAAAATCTATCCTAATACATGATGGCAGTCACTGTGAGGAACGCTCATCCATATATTATGATATATGTAGGAGGTTGTTGATATTTTTACTTGCTTTAGGAACTTTTAGTCCTACATTGGAAAACCACCATGGTGTATATCATAATATAATAGCTATGCTTGTGTTGTCATATGCACATGGGGTGAGGTAGCCCATGGGGGTTAATTTTCCTAGAGGGTTAAGTGTAAGTCACAAGGAACATTATATTGTTTTGGCACTCTCTTTGGGAATTAATAGAAGCTAAGCCTCGTTGGGGCTTAGCGAGTCGGACTCGGACTCAGGCTCTGGCTAAGGGCGTAAAGTGGCATTTTGATGGCGTACTTTGCACTTAGCACGTCAACATCATAGCATGGCGTTAGTGCGCTCCTTTACGTGTGAGTTGTGTCGCTCCCATTTTTCGTTATATGTATTTCTAGTATACGTGTACGAATTTCTGAATTTTGTCAGGTGACCTGTATTTTGACTTGTCTTGTTTAGCCTAGTCTTAGTTTAATCTTGACTTGGTTTATTTTCAATTGGTTTGGTTAAACTTGGCTTGGCTTGGCTTGGCTTGGTTTGGTTTGAGATGAAAAGGTTTGGTATTTATATCCAACTCCTTTCTCTCTCCTCTATTACTGTCTCATTTACTTCTTCATCTTCGTCATTTACTCCTCCTACCTACCAAAGAAGCCCTAGGCAAGTACAACTTGCTTCAGGATGGATCTCAAGTTTTAATGTTCTATTCTCTTCTTTGCAAGATTCTAAGTCTCTTTAGAACTTAGCATTTTTGGTTTTGTTGGGTACATTTTTATAGATCTAAGTTTTGATCTTTTCTCATTTTTCTTGGTTTTGACCTACTAAAACTTGGTATTTTTGAAAACTAGTTGCTTCATGTTGTAGGAAATCTCGTTCTACCCAATTTTGACCTTTGAAAAGTTAGATTGCTTCTTGTTTTGAGGAAGTTATGGACTTTTGAAGTTCATGGATTCAACCAAGGATTTTTATGCTGGTTAGGGAAGATGAACAGTATGCGCACGTGCTTTTTAGCGTCGAGCCATCTCGGTTGCACGCGCTTTGGCGCAACCTGGCTTCTGGCGCAGCCTGGCTTCTGGCGTAACCTGGCTCCTAGCCTGGCACCACTTGACTCCTGGCACCACTTGACACATGGCACCATTTATCACCTAGCGTCTTTGACCCATGTGCCTTTTCATGCCATGAACATCTTGTTATATTTCCATGATTGTTTTATGTGGTTCTTAGAAGTAATATAATATTGTGATCCTTGCATGTACCCTGTACTTGACTTGCCTTGTGACGACCTGACTTAATGACTTGTTGAGCATGGTAGAGCTTGAGCTTGATAAGATTTAACTGGACTTGACTTGACACAAACTCGGTATGGTATATGACCTGTCTTAGTAATTCTTGATAGTGGCCCATCGAGGCACACTCCAGACAAGTACTCCTGACAAGTGACATGAAAACCTGACATGACATGTATAATCTTGGATGCTGTTGCGGCAACTATTCTTGTCTTGCTAGTATAATTCTTGTCTTAACTCCGTAGTTGATTTTTCTGATTGTGCCTGTACAAGCTACATGTTTTGTCTTGCTTTATGACTAGGACATGGATTCCTGGTTACCACGGTCAGGGATCCATAATGAATCTGACTAGGTTAATGACTAAATTGATTAAGTAGTTCATATAGAGACATTTTCCAGTTAAAGGCGATCCTGTTATCCCGGCCTCACCTGTGGACTTGTAGCTTGCCGACGAGTAGGACATATTTCCAGCACACTATCATGTGTTGCACTTCTTGAACCATAAGCACTAAAGTGCACCAGTAATCTTGATAATGCTTATATCCCATGCAACACTCGCCTAGATAACCTGGATAGTCTGCAGGGCTTGTGACTGCGAGAACATCTCATTGCATCTTGTTAGTAACTAAGCTTGTGATAACCCTAGTTAGCTAACAATAGCAAGCCGTGGGACTTGATTGGCCGTGCTTGAATGAATTGTCTCATAATTAACATGGGAATTATATTCCACCTCTTGTTCCTCCTACTTCAAGCTAATGTTTTATGTTAATTCAGTCTCTCATGTTATTTAACTATGCTCTTTTATCAGTTCTTCTTTTATTATATGCTGGTTTTAGTTCCTAAGTGGAGCCTCCCTTGTGGTACTTGCCCTTTCTGGGGTCTGACCCAGCTGGTTTTGTATAGCCAGATTTTGAAGAAGCATCCGAGGATCTACCTGCTTTCCAGCCAGATGGTGAACGCCAGACGTAATCTTGACAACGAGTGGGTTTCTTATTTTGCTCTCCTACTCTATTATAAATTATTCTTTTGAGGCATTTAGCCGCCGAGCAAGTGTTAGCTCATGTTGAAACTTAATTTCTTTTCTCCTAAGGACTGTAACATGATTGACAAATCTGAGGGTTGATCATGTATGACTTAACTCTTGCTAGTCTTCACATTTTGTTTGACTACTTCACGATCGTCTGAATATATAATATTTGGGATGTCTTACTTTGTATGTCTAATGAGCTAACATCTTGTAACACTTACTTGCTTGCTTGAGATTGAGACACTAGGTTTGTTCTTGACCATAAAAGACTGATGGCTTGTAGATAAACCCTCAAGCATCTAGACAGCTGTGACCGAATTACGAGGTTGGTTTCACTTCAACGTACGTAGCTGGCTATGTCTGTCCCCTGCTCTCCAGTATTCTGGTTCTGGGACGTGACACGGTTTAAGTGGTGGCCCATGCAGGTCATGTAAATCAAGACCTGTGTGAGAGTTTTTCTGAATAGTTGTCTCAATCAGCATTCTCGCTTGATCTCTACTCGTATTTTCTAATCGTCCTGAAACCTGACCTGATAAGGTGCTTCTTTTCTTGATCAATCTTGGTCCTTCTTTATTGCTTCTCATGTCATTTTCTTCAGTGGCATTGTTCCTGATCCTACCGATCATCCGGGTGGAGCACCTCCAGGGAACCAGCAGTAACCTGGGGACCAAGCCCAGCACTCTAGAGCAGCAGCCTGAGTCATACATTCCGGGGATCTAGAGCAACCAGTTTAACCAGCCCCGTCTGTAGAGCCTGACAATATAGTCCTGATGGCACTCATCCGGGACTTGTTTGCATCACAAGACCATCGGGGCGATGCCCTGCAGCAGACAGTACAAGATTCTATGGACAGAGTTCGCTATCAGGGGAACAATACGGCTAACAGCTTCAAGTGCCTGAACCCTCCTTTCTATGATGGCAGTGAAGATGCTATTGCTGCCGATGCTTGGCTACAGGATATAAAGGTTATTCTGGAGGTAGTTCGAATTCCAAAGGAAAAGAAGGTGGCCATTGTGCGCCTATAATTATTGGACTTAGCCCGTAGCTAGTGGGCGATGCTAGCAGTTGGTTTGGTGACGCCTGTCTTATGTGCGGTATTCAGTGACAAGTTTCAGACGAAGTATTTTGATGCAGTAGCTCGGTATAATCTGCATACTAGATTCAATAATCTCAAACAGATGGGAAGGACGGTCGATGGATATGCAGCCGAGTTGTCGAGGCTTAGTCGGTTTGCTCCTACCTTGGTGGCGACAGAATTGGACCGAACAATTCCAGTTGGGACTCCACCTAGAGATTATTCTAGCTGTGGAGCAGTTTGCGCACAAAACGTTTGATGCGGTTTTGTGAGCAGCTAAGCGGCATTAATATACCTCCCAGAGGATAGTAGATCGAACTGGAGGACGGAAGAGGTCTCATGGTCTGTTGTCTCAGTCATCAATACTAGTCCCGACAGCTATGGCTTTGACTATTGGAGCTCCTAGGAGGGCGACTACAATTTTATCGGTTCAGCACTCGAAACCAACGTACCCTCATCAATAGAGTCAGAAGCAGTCTTCCGCAATGGGTTGCACTCATTGTGGGAAGCCTGGACATGTGGTTTCAGAGTGTCACAGGGCACAGAGATTGTGCATGACCTGTGGGGCACCGGATCACATGATAGGGTCCTGTCCGGATAGAGCCAGTTTATCTTCATTAACCCTAACCAGTCCATCGGTTCGGGGTCCAGCACCAGTACAGCAACAGCACCACCACCAATTTCTGAGGCCATTATCGCCTCAGGCACAAGCATTCCAGCAGTAGAGGCCATAACAATATGCTCAGGCCCAAGCTCTGATTTAGAACAGGCCGAGAGGTCACCAGCAAAGGGGACCAGGACCAAAAGGATAGGGTCAAGCTATGGCTCTGTCAGTAACAGAAGAATTGGCATCAGGTGATGTGTCGGCAGGTACCATTCTCGTCAACTCTTTTCCAGCATTAGTATTATTTTATTCGGGTGCATCACATTCATTTATGTCTGCACAATTCGCAACACGGATAAGATTAGAGCCCGAGTCATTATCAGTAAGGCTCAATATACTTACTGGTAATGATCTTGTGGGAGTAGATAGAGTCTTTTTCTCGTGTCGAATCGTAGTTAGCAGTAGAGAGTTTCCTGCTAGATTGATAGAATTCCCGATGGTCGACTATGATGTGGTCCTAGGAATGGATTAGTTGAAGAATCAATATGCAAGAATAGACTGCCATATTGGCAGGATTATTTTTGGTGTTCCCGACGAAAAAGAATTTTCATTTTCCAGAGGCGAAGTAGAACCCTCTCCACCAGTCTTGCGGATGGCAGTAGCAGAAGAAGTTCAGTTTCCCAGAGTGGTAGAAGAATTTTTTGATGTATTTTCCGAAGAGGTTTCAGGCGTGCCGCCAGAAAGAGAGATAATGTTCACCATTAAATTGATTCCAAGGATGGCACCAGTATCAAAGAGAGTCTACAGAATGGCACCATCATAAGTGGAGATCCTGTACAAGATGATTGAAGAACTCAGAACCAAGGAATTCATTCGTGCTAGCAGATCACCTTGGGGAGCCCCAATGCTTCTTGTGAAAAAGAAGGATGGTACGTCAAGATTATGTGTTGATTATCATACCTTGAATTCCGTAACAATCAAGAACATATATCCTCTACCAAGGATAGATGACCTGTTCGATCAACTCAGTGGAGCAGCAGTATTCTTGAAGATTGACTTACGGTCGGGGTACCATCAGATTAAAGTTAGAGAGCAAGACATCCCGAAGACGACATTCAGATCTAGACATGGGCATTAGGAATTTCTCGTTTTGTTATTCGGAGCGACCAATGCGCCAGCAATATTTATGGATCTTATGAAACGCATATTCATACCTTATTTGGATCAGTTCGTGATAGTGTTTATAGACGATATCTTGGTCTATAGCAAAAATGAAGCAGAGCATGAGCAGCATCTCCGAATAGTCCTTCATATTCTCAAAGAGCATCAGTTGTACGCGAAGTTCAGTAAGTGCAAATTTTGGCTTGATCGTATTTCATACTTAGGTCATATCATCACCAGAGGTGGAGTGGAAGTTGACTCCTAGAAGATAGTGGCTGTAGAATCATGGCCCGTGCCTAGCACCGTCACAGAGGTTCGTAGTTTTCTAAGGTTGGCGGGCTATTACCGACGATTTGTGTCAGATTTTGCTCGAATTTCAGTGTCCATGACGCAGTTGACCTGTAAGGATGTGCAGTTTGCTTGGACAATAGAGTGTCAGAGTTTATTCGAGAAGTTGACGCAAGGATTAATGACGGCACCTATTCTCACACTTCCAGATAGGATGGGAGAATTTTTAGTTTATTGTGATGCTTCAGGTAGAGGATTATGATGCGTCTTAATGCAGCATAGCAAGGTAGTAGCTTATGCGTCACATCGGCTTCGTGATCATGAGAGGAATTATTCAACCCATGACTTGGAGTTAGCAGCGGTGGTTTTTGCATTAAGCTTTGGTGGCATTATTTGTATGGAGTATAGATTTTCACCGACCATAAGAGTCTTATGTATGTGTTTACCCAAAAGGATCTTAACGTGCATCAGAGAAGATGGCTAGAGTTACTAGTGGATTATGACATCAACCTGCAGTATCATTCTGGAAAGGCCAACGTTGTTGTAGATGCATTGAGCAGAAGAGCAGGAGCTTATTTTCTAACAGCACAGCCAAAGTTATTAGCAGATCTTTAGAAGATGGGTATAGAGATAGTTCTCCCTACCAATATGGCATTGATGGTCAATATGCAAGTTCAGTACAATATAGTTAAGAGGATCAAGATAGCTCAATCAGCGGATTCTAAGCTTCAGTGGCTTAGGGCAGAATGTTCAGCAGGACGAAGAGAAGAGTTATGCATTCACGAAGACGGCACACTCCGACATGGAAGGCATCTTTGTGTGGCTAATGGTGACATCAGGAAAAAGATCATGACAGAAGCTCACAGTTCATAGTATTCAATTCATCCCAGTGGTACAAAAATGTATCGTGATATCCGTCAGTATTTCTGGTGGAATGGCATGAAGAGGGAGGTAGCTCGGTTTGTCTCTCATTGTTTAGTTTGCCAATAAGTTAAGGGTGAACATCAGAGGCCAGCTAGACTTCTTCAACCTTTACCGATTCTAGAATGGAAATATGAGCATATTACCATGGATTTTGTAACTGGGTTACCTAAATCCCCAACTGGAAGAGATGCTATATGGGTTATAGTTGTCAGACTCACGAAAGTAGCTCATTTTATCTCTTTCAGAATTGGTAAGTCAACGGATCAGCTTGCAGAGATGTACCTTAGGTAGATAGTCAAGTTGCTTGGAGTACCAGTCATTATCATGTCAGACAGAGATTCAAGATTTACATCACACTTTTGTCAGAGTCTTCAAGAGAGTTTGGAACTCGTTTCAAGTTTAGTTCAGCTTATCATCCGCAGACAGATGGTCAGTCAGAATGCACGATTCAAACTCTCGAATATATATTACGATTTTATACAATTGACTTCGGTGGTTCGTAGGAATTACATCTGTAACACTCAGTTTTCTAAATGAAGGTAATTTTAAAATTTTGTGTTTTTAATTATTTAATTATGATATTTAAATAATAATATAATTTTTGGTGATTTTTAATTATTTAAAACTATTTTAAAAATTATGACTTGTGATTTTGATGTGCAGCTAGTGAAACCGTAGAGACAGTCTGACCTAGAGCCTAACCCTGTGATTTGGAATATCTATTTATCATTTTTAGCCTAGGGGTAATTTGGCCATTTGACTTATTAGAATAATTTGATTAATTATTGGATTGGTGATTGTGATTTTTGACCTTGACTAGTTGAGACTTATAGACTAGCTTAGAAGCTAACCCTAGCTATGGTGACCCTAGTCTAACTTAAGTTAACCTACTTTTAGTCATTAGAAATTAGTTTTAAAGAAGGAAGGATAAGTTTAAGTGAAATGGTTAATGACTTATGACTTAACTCAATGACTTGTGATTTACCAATTTTATGACTTGTAATTAAGCCATATGCCCATAACTTAAGCCCAAAACCAAACCTAACCCACCCATGGCAGCCACAATTAGGGTTTCCCCTTGACTGTAAGTATCCTCTTAGTGTGTTCTTGCCTCTTTTGTTCTTGACCTAGATTTTGAAGGAGAGGTAAATTTCCATTCCCCTAAAATCCTATTTAATTCATTTCAACTTCTTTTTAACCCTAGTCTTTTGCATTAGGATCTAATTATTGTGTGTTTACTGATTCTGGAGGTTCACCTCAGTTTTTGGGTCATTTGGAGCTTGGGAGTTGCTATTTGGAATCATTCTATTTGAAGCTTTTCTTGAGTATTGACACTCAAAAGGTAAACCATTTAAATCCATTGTTTTCCTGTTTTCTTTGCATATAGGGCTAGGTCTAAGAGTCCTCTAGTTGTCCCCAAAATTTGGGCACAATTCGTGTCCATTTGGTGTCCATATCGGACACGTATCATAATGGATACATAGGTGTTTGTTAAAATGCCCCTTAGGGATTTATTTTCGTATTTTGAAAATCTAATTTCATGGATCTCTAGATCTAGGTGTGTGTATGAACTTTTGTCAAGGATGATATGCATTTTGTGTCGGTTTCTGTCGTGTTTTTGGCCTTGGACACGCTGCACGAGCCCTAGGCTTGTGTCCTGCCTATCGGGGTCCATAACACACGACACAGGACACTTTGGGACACAAAATTTTGTGGAGAGTAAGGGGCAATGGCTGTCATCATGCTCCCAAAATTTGGGAGCAGATGGTGCACTACATGTGGCGCAATCCCGCCCGTATTGGACACGCACGGTCGTGCACTGGGTTGTTTCAATCTGAATTTGCGCACTGATATGCGCACTTTGACACGACATGACAACACTTCATCATGGTGCAGGGTGTCACGTATGTAGCCCTAGCCTATGCGAACCTCTGTGCACAAGCACGAGATACGTGTCATCTTATGTCGCGAGCACGAGGGCTCGACACTGCTCGACCACCCTGTCTGTACACAGTTTCTGTGGTTGAGTCCTATTTTTGTTTGGACACGTTTGTATCCATATTTTTGACACATTATGGTCTGTTGGACATGTACACATATAACACTTTGTTTACCAACCTATTGATTCGAGTATTGATTAATATTTCAAATTGAATTTGGGAATTCCTATGATTTTCTGACACGAACTGTCATTGACATTTTTCTAAGAAATTCGAATGTATGTTAATCTGTTTCATGTGATTAATTCGAATCTAATTAATCCCTATATGTCTGTTGTATTGGTTACATGATTAGGATTGATGTTAACAAATAATTGGGTTTCGAATGGTTAAATTGATGTGTAAACTGTTATGTAGACTGTTAGTTAACTGTCAATGCACAGATTTACCTACTATCATTTACCTTAATTCCTGAGAACACTTGTTTGGCACTGATTTTCCTGAGTTTAGACAACCTATCCACTGATACCTATTGATTCCAGGTTACACATGCATTGCACTGATTCACATTCATATATCACACGCAAATGTTCACACACAATCTAAACTAACTGCCACATTGGCACGTTGCCCTGTTTTCCTGAGATTACTACACTGTCGCATTGACACACACCTAATGTGACCCCCTATCTATTGATTTCACTCACATATTCACACATCACTGATTTTGACACTTTTCTCTATTTGATTTTTCTAACATATATGACACTCTAAAAATCTGGACCGAAACACTGTTTGAGTCCTGAGAAACCTGAGAATTCCCAGGTTACTTGAAGTTTTACTGATTTGATTTGGTAATTGCAATGTTTATTCCTATATCTAACTAAGTATTAGTTTCATGTTTAGGGTGATGTTAACTCAGAAATTGGGTTTCGATTAGTTGGGATTGAATATGTAAATAGGATTTACTGTTAACTAGAAATCAAACTGTCATGATTGTTTTGATCCCTATGAATGTTGTTTTCCTGAGATTCACACATTTCATACCTAAGACACTGTTGTTGCACCCACAAACCTGAAGGATGGTTGGCACGATTGAACTAAAATCTGGGACTGTTTTTATTAAACTGTCAGCTTGTCAAATCTGAGAGCCTATTACATACACAGGCACCTATTCACCTATTGTTTCACATAGCATCCAAACACACACAAATTCCTATCACTGTTACACACACATGCCTACACTCTGACACTACACACATGGACACACATTAGTTTTCCTGTCACAAGTAACTGTGTACACACACACATGACACTGGTTTTTCACACTATTTTGGTATCATTCCTCACACACAAATCTGAGACACATATACCCACACACACTCTATCCTAATTCCCTGTCACACATATACAACACTGTAATTTCCTGTCACACACAGGAAACACATATACACACACACATGACACTGGTTTTTCACACTATTAGTTGCATGTTTATGTAATTTCCTGTCACACACAGGAAACACATATACATACACACACATTACCTTGATTTACTAATGTGAATGTGTAATGTGAAGTAGTTAATACAATTGCCTATGTGAATGTGACCTATGTAGTGTGAGTGTAATGTATATAGCCTAATATGGTATATGGGTGTATTGGCCTATATGTGATTTGGCTCATGGCTATGTAGATAGCCTATGGCATGTGATGTTGATACACTTGAGTTAGTGTATCACTAGACTAGTTTGATTTGAATGGTGTGTACTTGTTTAGGATAGTGGTTAGAGACCCTAGATTGACATGTTAAGCCTAGGTTTGACCAACCTTGACTTGTTTGACCATGTTTGACCTAACTAGACTAGAGTTGACCTAGTTTGACTGTTAGGGTTGACTAAAAGTTGACCAAAGGTTGACTTTGACCTAGATGGACCCCAAACATCATGTAGATGCATTGTAGCAGTCTATTTTATTATTTTTAGACATGTAGTGACTTGTACTATTCTATAGGAGACAGACACCACTCCTCGGATAGTATATTCTCTTCAGATATTCAGGATACCAGGCGAGTACATTCTCTAACCGTTTCATACTTGATAGGATTTATATTTACGTTCTAGATTACTTTACTTGATGCTGTCACGTTGTTAACACGGATTGGTACTATATGGATCCTTTCATGAGATGTTGTCCCCCTCGGGAGCATCGGTTACATCATGTCATGTGCGTTTCACTTTCATCATGTATTCATGTGCTTTTACCATTCATGTACACTCTCGTGATTCATGTACTCTCATATTTACGGAGCCTCCATGTTTACATTCATGTGCACCCATTTATGGGCCCCCATGTGATATCATGTGCAATAACATAACCTTTCTGGATCCTTGTGTATTGATTGGGGTACGAGGGAGTATAAATAGTCATGTAGACAATTTCTAAAGTAGTGTAGTCATGTGCAAACTCTCATGTTTATTATCAAGCCGTTCACATGTCTAGCTTGTACTCTAAATCACTAGTTCACTGTAGCTCTTTACTTATAGTAGATATTTTATTACAGTCTTCTCTTTTACTCATGTATATTCTCAGCGTTTCATGTATCTTACTCTATTGTATATTTATATATCCTGTCATATTATGAACTGCGTGAGATGTACTGTGCTCGCTCCCGTCCTGACTGGACATGTTGAAAATATTACAGAGGACGAGGCTGAGGCGTTCTGTCCCACCTATTATGGTGCGACCCTAGAGGACTGTTGTGACCCGGACCAGCAGCAGGACCTATTAGCAGTGGATGACACTCCCTTAGACTAGGATGTCTTTCATTGTATCTATTTCTGGATTACTGTATTGAGATTCTGAGATGTTATTTGGGACATGTATTATCTTAGACACTTAGACTTTATCTGGATTGTATCTCTGTGGATTTCATTCTGTTCTTATCTATCTATCTATCTTTTATCATGCTCTACCTTAGATGTGATTGAGACTGTATTTGCTATGTCACCTCCATTTGGAGTGTATAAACTGTACAGGTACCTTATAAAATGTTAGATGTATGTGACCTAGGATAGTGTTCAACCGTCGACACTGCGGCGTAGGCTGGACGTACCCACGTCTCGTGCCCTTACTCTAGGGTGCGGGTCGTGACAACATCTAGTGGAGTTCTCCTACAATAACAGTTTCCAAGCCAGTATCCAGATGGCACCATTTGAGGCATTGTATGGCAGGAAGTATAGATCACCTTTAGCCTGGGATTGTGTAGGGGAGAGGCAGATGCTTGGTCCAGAGATGGTTACGCAGACTATCGAGGTGGTCAGACAAGTCAGAGATCATCTGCGAGTTACACAAGATCGTCAACGCCATTGGGTCGATTCTTATCGGCATCCTCTTGAGTTTTCTATCGACGACCACGTATTCCTTATGATCTCACGTACCCGTTTTATCATTCGATTCAGCATACAGGAAAAACATAGTCCTAGGTATATATGGCCATTTGATATTCTCGAGCGAGTAGGTGATGTGTCCTATCGTCTCGCTCTTCCACCGTCGTTATGTGAGGTACATAATGTATTCCATATATCCAAATTGTGACGGTACAGTCCGGATCTGAGCCATATCCTTGATTATTCAGAATTGGTTGTTGGTACCAACCTTTCGTATGAGGAAAGATCTATAACTGTATTGGATCGAAAAAGAAGGTACTCAAGAACAAGACTATTAGTTTAGTCCGTGTTGCTTGGGGCCATCACACTTTAGGTGAGTCAACTTGGGAACATGAGGATGATATCCGATCGCGATATCCACACATGTTTGACTAATAATGTATAATGTCTTTCTTATGCCTTATGCTTTTAATTCCTCGCTTGCATGAATGATTGCTCAATTAATTGCTAGTCGTAGATTGCCTGTAGTCAGTATAGCTTGCCCCAATACCTCTAGCCTCTTGATTAAATTCCGAGGTCAGAATTCTTTTAAGGTGGGTAGAGTTGTCACTCCCATTTTTCGTTATACATATTTCCAGTATACGTGTACAAATTTCTGACTTTTGTCAAGAGACCCATATTTTGACTTGTCTTGCTTAGCCTAGTCTTACTTTAATCGAGACTTGGTTTATTTTGAATTGATTTGGTTCAACTTGGCTTGGCTTGGCTTGGTTTGGTTTGAGATGGAGTGGTTTGGTATTTATATCCAACTCCTCTCTCTCCCCTCTATTACTTTTTCATTTACTTCTTCATCTTCTTCATTTACTCCTCCCACCTACCAAAGAAATCATAGGCAAGTGCAGTTTGCTTCATGATGGATCTCAAGTTTCAATGTTCTATTCTCTTCTTGGCAAGATTCTAAGTCTCTTTAGAACTTGGCATTTTTGGTTTTGTTGGATACATTTTTTTAAATCTAAGTTTTGATCTTTTCTTTTTTTTCTTGGTTTTGATATAATAAAACTTGGTATTTTTGAAAACTAGTTGCTTTATGTTGTAGAAAATCTCGTTATACCCAATTTTGACCTTTAAAAAGTTAGATTTTGACTTGTTTTAAGGAATTTATGGACTTTTGAAGTTCATGGGTTCTACCAAGCATTTTTATGCTGGTTGGGGAAGATGAACAGTGTGCGCGTGCGCTTTTTAGCGCCGTGCCATCTCGATTATGCATGCTCTGGCGCAACCTGGCTTCTAGCGCAGCCTAGCTTCTGGCACAACCTGGCTTCTGGCGCAGCCTGGCTTCTGGCACTACCTGGCTCCTAGCCTGGCACCACTTGACCCTTGGCACCATTTGCCACCTAGCGCATTTGACCCATGCGCCTTTTCTCGCCAAGAACATCTTGTTATATTTTCATGATTGTTTTGTGTGGTTCTTAGAAGTAATGTAATGTTGTGATCCTTGCATGTACCCTGTACTTGACTTGCCTTGTGTTGACCCGACTTAATGACTTGTTGAGCATGATAGAGCTTGAGCTTGATAAGATTTGACTGGAATTGATTTGACACGAACTCGGTATGGTATATGACCTGTCTTGGTAATTCTTGATAGTGGCCCATCGAGGCGTATTCCTTATAAGTACTCCTGACAAGTGGCAAGTAAACCTGATATGACATGTATAATCTTAGATGCTTTTGTGACAGCTATTCCTGTCTTGCTAGTATAACTCTTGTCATGACTCCGCGGTTGATTTTCCTGATTGTGCCTGGACAAGCTACATATATCATCTTACATCATGACAAGGACATGGATTCCTGGTTACCACGGTCAGGGATCCATAATGAATCTGACTAGATTAATGACTAGATTGATCAAGTAGTTCATATAGAGAGATTTCCCAGTTACAGGCGATCCCGTTATTCCGGCCGCACCTGTGGACTTCTAGCCTGCCAACGAGTAGGGCACATTTCCACCACACTGTCATGTGTTGCACTTTTTGAATCATAAGAACTAAAGTACACCAGTAATCTTGATAACTCTTGTAACTCTTATAACCCTCGTCTAGATAACCTAGATAGTCTGCAGGACTTGTGACTGCGAGAACATCTCATTACATCTTGTTAGTAACTAAGCATGTGATAACCCTAGTTAGCTAACAATAGCAAGCCGTAGGACTTGATTGGCCGTGCTTGAATGAATTGTATCATGATTAACATAGGAGTTATATTCCACGTCTTGGTCCTCCTACTGCAAGCTAATATTTTATGTTAACTCAGTCTCTCATGTTATTTAACTATGCTCTTTTATTAGTTCTTCTTTTATTATATGTTGGTTTTAGTTCCTAAGTGGAGCCTCCCTTATGGCACTTGCTCTTTCTGGTGTCTGACCCGGCTGGTTTTATATGGCCAGATTTTAGAGATGCACCCGAGGATCTACTTGCTTTTCAGCCAGATGGTGAACACCAGACGTAATCCTGGCAATGAGTGGGTTTCTTTTTTGGCTTCTATTGTAGATTATTCTTTTGAGGCGTTTAGCTACCGAGCAAGTGTTAGCTCGTGTTAGCTCGTGTTGAAACTTAATTTCTGTTTACCTAAGAGCAGTAACATGATTGGCAAATCCTAGGGTTGATCATGTTTGACTTAACTCTTGCTAGTCTTCACATTTTGAATGACTAGCTTCATGATCATCTAAATATGTAATATTTGGAACGCCTTACATTGTATGTCTGATGATCTAACATCTTTTAACATTTACTTGCTTGCTTGAGATTAAGACACTATATTTGTTCTTGACCATACGAGACTGATGGCTTGTAGATAAACCCTCATGCATCTAGACAGCTGTGACCGTATTGCGAGGTGGGTTTCATTTCAATATATGTAGCTGGCAGTGTCTGTCCCCCGCTCTCCAGTATTCTGGTTCTGGGGCGTGAAAAGTTGCATGCATGATTGCTTGCTCGAGGCACATGCAGTTGGCACTATGCGGCAAGGCATCTATGTGTCAAGGTGTCTAAGCGTCTAGGCGCATAAGCGGCCATGCGCATATGCAGCGACGTGCTATGCAGCTCGACGCTATACATCTTGGCGACTACGAGTCAGGCGGCTATGTGTCATGGCATCTTTACGGTTCGGCGTCTATGCATCTCAGTGTCTATGCGTCAAGTGCTATGAGTCCAGGAGCTATGCGTCTGGGGGCTATGTCTCCAGGCGCTCTGCGTCAAAGGCACTATCTGTCCAATGGCTATGTACCTAATTACGGGTGGCTGCATTCGGCGCTGTCATGCCTGTCCATGTAAAAGCATGAAAAATCTCAGCTGAAGACATTTCTTCGCCAAACCGCAGAAGATACAAAAGACTGAGGCTCAGAGTCGAACTCCCTAAGAAGGACATTTGCATACTTCTCAAGGGCAGCGATGGCTCCTTCTACACAGAGTTCTTCTATAAGAACATGGCTCCTACAAACGAGAAAAGCCTCAACTAGCAGCCAACTTACACAAGGCCGATCGCCGCTCGAAGTTAAGTTTGGATCTCGCATGGTGGTAAAGGATGCGAAGAAGAAGACAACGACTCTTCAGAGGAGAACTTTTCCTTTTATAAGACCGATAATGGCCCAGAGCGCGTGCCACATGGCCGACGGTCAGAATTCCCGCATTAATGGGACAAACCTAAGACTTAGCACTCTGAATGTTAGTCTTAGACTCTTGGAATTCCCCAGAGGCGTAGCCACCTGCCTGCGCCAAACTCAGAAGCAAGATGGTGGTAGGCCCCCCTCCCGTTCTTTTACTTCAGAAGTCAGTGTCTTCACTCCAGAGCCACAGCTACCTGCCTGTGCCAATCTCAGACGCCCAAGGGTGTCATACCCTTTCCTTCGCAGCCAACGCCTTCACTATTCAGAGGCGCAGCTACTTACCTGCGTCTGTATGAGGCACAAGATGGTGATATGCTCACACCATCTCCATTCCCGCGGCGTAGTCGTCTGCTCCGGTTCAGAAGCTTAAGTCACTTCTCTACAAGTGACTTGGGAACTCCCATCGCAACTAATGCAAGTCATCATGTCGCTCCAAAACCACAGTAATATTGCCAACTTGAAGCACAAGCCTACTTGTCGCCTACAACACAGTGACTCCGGTATCCCGAAACACAGCTTCATAAGTTGTTCTATATGCACAGAAGTCTCATCGTCATTCGAAGCCAAGTCTACTTGTCGCCTGAAAGCACAGAGGCTCCGTCGTCTCCAAAAGCATGGTCTACTCGTCGCCCCAGAAGCACAGCAGTACTTAGTCCTCACCAGAGGCGCAGGAAGCATGGGTCCACCCCAATTGGTTTGTTTAAACTGCCTCTTGCAGAGAAGATTGGGATTAAATCATGATTGGTATCATATCAGATTGATTTAAATCTTAGATGAGGATCAATTAGACTCCAAATCGAGGATGAAATCCCAAGATTTACTCGCCTATATCCGAGCAGGCAAATCGGCACGCGTCACGTGTTACCTCCTTCGGTTATGTTTATAACCACCAGAGATCTCGTTTGAGGGGAATCTCGATGTCCGCCACGTGTTAGCGCCGAAGAAGCCCGCACCGTGCAATAACGACAGATTCTTTTATATCTTAGGAATCCTAATGCACATCTCATATGTACTCGGTTCTCTATAAATAGAAGGAGTTCTTCTTCCACCAAAGCATCGACAGAGGAAAATTGACAATCGACAATCTTCAAAGGATCAGCAATCTCTATCCATGAAGAGTTGACCACCCACATCCACCAATCAACCAAAGAACCAACCAACCAACCATCTTCAAGGGATCTTCTCTTCCAGAAAGCCTCTTGATCGGTGACCCCAGAATCCCATCAAAGGCGACAGAGAGCCATAGCAAGGTTGATTCATCGTCAGATCGTCAACGGAGTAAAGGAGCCGCTGTAGTGCTCGATCTCTACCGTCACACTTTTTCAGAAACCTCTTCTCCCTGTACTTAGAATATTCTGTTTAGGACTTCCTTCTTTGAACACAGATACCTTATACGTTTAATAAAGCAAAAAGTTCGTTCAACCTTTTGTTATGTCGAACAAAATAGCGACTCTGCTGGGGACTTCCTTCTCCTCCAATGAGAATACGGTGACGCAATCTGATGATAACTTGCTGGGAGCTTCTCAAGACATGTTGGTCGTACGCTTTGACCAACAGGATTTTGAAGATCTTCTCTCTGGTGAAAAGTCAAAGACTTCGAAGCGGTTCGTACAATCGAAGAAGACTCGACGTGTTTGGAGGCCTAAGGCAGCTGCAGCCAGCAACACGATGGTGGGAACTACGTCTCAGGACTCCCTCAACGTCAAAGCCACAGAGAAGATTCCGGCTGCTACAGCCTTATCCCCTCGCCCGATTCCCATCCTAGGAAAGCATGGCGAGGAAGATGGTGGTTCCATGGTTGATCTGATGAAGGAACGATGCCAAAGGAAGCGTACACCGGTGCAACCCCTCACGATGGAAGTATTGTCGGTAAGGAGATCTGTCTTTGACATGATCGCTTTCCCTTCAGGTAAGCCTTCGGCGGACTCTGAATACTACTCACCCGCTGAGGGAAGTAGGAAGAGATCCCAGGTAGCTCGTGCTTCGTACAACAAGCGTGTGACACCACCGGCAGACCAGAGGCCCGAATTGACAGTTACACGTGCAGCCAATAAAAAGCTATAGAAGACTGGCTCTCGCGCTCTGATGGCTCAACCAGTCGAATCTTCCTTACACTGGGGTACACTTATGTGTAAGCCAAGTTAGGGGTACGTCCCACAGAGAGGGAGCAACGCGAGCATCATTCCTGTAGAAGCAATAAGAGGCTTCCTCGCTAGACCCGCTCTGACCGTACTTACATGTAGCTTTCCTGCATGTACAATGGGACTGCTATGACAGAAGATCCAACCCTCTTCCAAGCGGAAGAAGAATCTGTGGCGCAGGACGTACCTAAATCAAGGCACTCTTGTATCCAGATTACCATCAACTGCTGTTGTCAGCAGATGGCTGCGCCATCACTGAGCAGGCATTCCATCTTACAAAGACTCTACTCTACGCCGACCCCACGCCAGAGGCTTAATAGGGGGTCGGTGAGCCATAGAGAAGACGAACCCTGCATCGCCACATGCTACGCAGCACAGGGTTCCAAAGCTTTCGAGAAGCCCTTCCAGAATCCTTCCATATCGGTTGCTAAACCGAAGAAGAGCTCAGAGAGCAGTAAAACTAAGGTACCCGATGCTGGTGTGATCCAAGGCACTCGTACCAGATCTGCATTGGGTGTCTTATCAAAAACTGGGGGTAGCTAGCCTCCCACCATGCACAATAACCCTGTGATCCAATCTGAGGAGGCACAATACGACACACATGTCTCCATTAGCGCAGCAAGTCACCAGACTGGGGGTAGCAACCATACTGCGTCCGAAGAAGATCACAATCTTACGGTATAACCTCAAGACAGCGAGTCTCAGACGTCTCAGCCAGAAAATGAAGGATCCATGGCTACCTCGGGTCATCCTCACACTCGGTATGTGTTCATGGCCGATGGCAATGAGAAAAATAACAACGAAGCTCTCAGACGTATCGCAGTTCTCGAGATGAAGTTAGATACGCTGACGGACACCATGAAGACCCTGTCCTCGGTCACAATCGACCTCAAGAGTAGCATGGCCCCCGCTGCCTCTACACCTGCACGTGATCTGCCAACGAATGACGAATCTAACAGGCCATCTACTGCCAATCAGGCAGGACCATCCTCGTCTACTCCATCGGCTACAGGCTCTACAATGCCGGCCAAAATATAGCAGGCCATCAAGGAGCTGTATGCTCGTCATGATGCCAAGGAGAAGCAAGCAAGGCTTCGGAAGATGGAGATCCGGTAGCCATACCCTACCGTGTGGGACAACATTGTCTATCCTCCCAAATACAATCCGTAGACACTTATACCTTATGAAAGGAAGAGGTCTTCCCGACAATACTTGAGATGCTTTGCCTTAGTAATAGGACGTCTACCAAAGGATGACGCCCTCATGTCCAACATATTCATAGGAGTCCTACAGAAGGTAACGTATGAGTGGTTCTGCAGTCTTTCAGACGATTGTATCTCGTCATTTGAATACCTGAAGACTCGGTTCATGGACCGATTTTATGAAGGAGGCATGGATATGACCATGTCCACCCTCATAGAAATTGTTCAGAGGAAGAAAGAGCCTGTCCGAGCTTACATTGAGCGCTTCCGCCAGACAGCCCTCAGATTACCACCCGGTATGCCCGAGCCCATGCTTATGGACTCCTACCATAAGAACATGTTGACCGCTATAAAATTGTGGTACAGTGCTCCCTGCATAAAGTTGACGCCTTTCATTACAGAGGCAGATGCCACACAAAGGAAAGCAAGGATGTGCAGCTCCTGGGGCTACAAATTCCTGTACCCGAAGACAAGGGGAGATGCTCGTCTAGTAACGACCCTAAAGACGAAAAAGGCAAGCAAGCCATAACCGTCAACATCTCCAAAGGTTCAGCAGCTGTGAACTGTAAGTCCGCGGAAGCGCAGAGGCTGAAGGAGACTTACTCTTTCAATGACGAGGATACACTGGAGCTCTTCGAGATGCTTATGAAGAATAGCAAACTGTCCATCCCGGCACCCAGGCGTCCTGATGAGGTGGGAAAGGTGGACCATCCCAAGTACTGCCATTATTACCAGTACATCCATCACTCAACACAAGACTGCTACGTGTTGGAGAGGTAAATTCAGTACCTCATTAACGCCAACGTCATATATTTGGATTACGAAGAGAAGACCGTCACTGCCAACATGGTTAATCTCCAGTTCGGGAGTTTTCCAGCCATAGAAGTGCAAGATGGCATCGCCCCGATTCTAAAGGTGACGATAGAAGTAGTCATCCTTCTGCTTGCATGGGACAATGCTCAAGGGCTGGTCCCGTTCTCCACACCACAAGACGGAGTCATGAGGGTCCATCCAGACCAGGCTTCCGATACGATGAACCAGTGATCATCGTGAATCTCTCGAAAAATATTTCATGACCTTCTCGCTTCTGAAATATTATCCTAAGCTATGTCTACCATGTACTCTCTACCTCTGAGTAGTCACCTCCTCTATAATAGTTGTAAGCTGTCATAATCTTTAGAAAACATTTTACGTCCATATTACCTCTGAAGTGTTATTCTACATCGTGTCTACCATGTCCATATTACCTCTGAGTAGTCACCCCGCTATGATAACCCCAAAGTTGTCATAACTCCCTAAGAAAAAATAGTCACGTCCATATTACCTCTGAACTATTATTCTAGGAAGAAGGATGCTTGTCATGTCCATATAACCTCTGAGCAATGTCCTCTTTCCCTGATAATTCCCCACAATTGTCATCTATAGAATCCTTCACGTCCATATTACCTCTAAATCGTTCTATACCCCAGAAGAGTCTGTCCTTACCATGTCCATATCACCTATGAGTAAGGAAAGTGTCTCTAGCAAAAACTCTCGTGTTTGCCATGTCCACATAACCTCTTTGCAAATACCTTATCCCCAGGGGAATTATCCTCCAAGGGGAATTCTCACCCCTGTACAGGAATAACACCGTGAAGATAGACAGAACAGAAAAGGAAAATAGAAATTTTAGATAAAAAAAAGGGAATGTTTTCTACTACAAAATACACATATGGTCCCTCACAAGTTGAAGGACAAAAAGAAGCAGGAAATCAAAACTGGGAAGACTGGTCTTGAAGGTCTTCCAGCTGGCTCATCCGATGAGCCCTCCGCTGTGCCATCCATACGCGGTCCCTCCTACCGACCTCTTGGCGTCTAGCAGTCTCGTCTCCGACAGGGGTCCAAGCCTGACGTGCAAAAGCCAACTCGGCCTGACGGGTGCTGATATCCGCCCTCTCTAGAGGTAGAGCCACTGAACGTTGGCGAAGGACATCTCCTGGGTCATCTGAATCCTTCTGGTCACCCTCCACAAGGGCCAGGACATCCGTCAGCTTCCGGATCTATTCACGAAGGTCTCTGCAGTGCTCTTCCGTGGTTGCACAACAACGGACTCCAGCCTCTTCGGCATCGGCCAGTTCGACAATCTTTGATTCGACTTCCACAAGTCGATCAGAAAAAGCCTTGTGCATCTGCTCTTGGCGGGATTCCTCACAGATTATCTTCTCTAGTTCTGTCGTGGCTAAGGTCAATAGGTTGTCATCAAGGCCCTGAAGTTCCAGAGTAATGGCGTTCGGATCATCCAATAAGTCTCTCGTAAACACAACCTGAGCACCATAATCGGAATGGACACACAGTAGTGCCAACTGGCCTTTTACTAGGTTCCACACCCACCAAGGAATAAAGAAGAGGAACCCATCATATTCGGTCGATTGGAGCATCCGCAGCGAATAACTCCTGATGACCGAGACCTCGACAGTGGCAAAATACAGTTCTACCGCTATACGACGCAGGCCAAAAACCTCATCTAGAAGATGAGCTACGACTTGAATAGCAACTAAGTGCTCAATTATGGCAAAGGCCGGCGTCTTCCCTTGCGAATTCGCACTCCAAAGGGAAAAGCTGAAAACTACTACCAACGTACTTGTCAAAGGCTGGTGTACGTTACACCTACGTTCACTTCATAAGATTTAGAGAAAGAAGTCATGAGGAACTCACATTCTTCTGACTCCTCAACTTGGGACTCCGATACCAGTATGGGTCAAGTCTTTAAGAAGATGTTGTCTGCCAACATGGCCACTAATCAGTTAACCATCGAAGACAATCAGTGCAGGTGGTTACAAGAGTTAGAAGCGCTGGATGAAAAGCGATTGCTCGTACAGCAAAGGATTGAGCTTTACCAAGCTCGTATCTCCGGGGCCTTCAACAAAATGGTCCGCGAAAGATCCTACCAGGTGGGCGACCTCGTGTTGGAAGTACGGAGACCGATGATGATGACCCACAAGACGGCTGGGAAGTTTGAGCCCAAGTGGGAGGGACCGTTCGTCATAGAAACGGTATACTCCGACGGTGCTTATCGGCTAGCTAAGCCTAATGGTGACTTGCTAATGATGCCCATCAACGACAAGTTCCTAAAGAAGTATTACGTCTGAAGACAGAACCAGCATAGGCATCCACATCCCCTGAAAAGGGTATCCAAGAGTTCTGGTAAAAGGATCTTTCTTCCTCCCTCCTATATATTCTCTTAAGTAGATGAAGCAATTCATGTCCACATTATCTCTGGATTGCTCCTCTATGCCTGGAAGACGCGACTACCATGTCCACATTACCTCTGAGTAGTCGTTCTTCTCGTATTAGTTCTATGATTATCACGGCGGCCTAAAAAATAGTTCATGTCCATATTACCTCTGGATTGTTGTTCTATACCCCGACAAGGATCAAGCCTACCACGTCCATATTATCGCTGGTCAGGCAAATCTATTATAAAGATTCCCTCTTTATTCTAAAGACAAAAGCAAAAGGAACAAGAAAGCTTCTCCATATAAAAACATGTGGCTACAAAGACCTATTACAGACTCTTCATAGTTACATACACAGAAGCAAAAAAGCTAAAATTACGGTACAAGCTCTCAATAGCGCAGGCGAGGCGGTGACAGAGACAATGACTTCCTAGTTAAAAGGAAGCCACCACCCAAAGCTGCTACTAGCCCGAGCCGGGGATGAAGACCAGCATAGGACTCTCATATCTCCCCAGCTGGCCGGGAAGAGCAACCACAGCAGTAGGCCTTACCATTCGTCGGTCGACATGGCAACCAATACGAATTCAAGAAGTAAAGAAAGCGAGGGTTCGAGACACCATTGACGCCCATGACATCCAGGACGGGGGACGTCTCGAGATCCAGTAGTAGTTCTACTATAGCTTCTTTGGATGAAAAGATTTACCACCGACGGCCGGCTCTAGCGAACTCCAGGGTCGTCAGGAGCTGAGCATCGGGCAAGCAAGGCCATTGTTGAAGAAGATGAGTCTTCTCTTGAAAGGGATAGTCCTTTATATAGGCTATTCGCATGGTCCAAGCACGAGCCAGACATCGGTCAGAAGGAAGCTTATAAGTTAAACTAAAGCTCCACTCCATGTCAGATGATAGTACTGCAAGTGACCGAAGGAACATGACTCTAAACCTCCTCTGCTAAAGAGATTCACGATCCCTACAAAGACGCAAGAGGCTCCAATATCAAGAAGCCGTCAGGAGCTCATGCCCTGAAAGATGACTCAAGATAATTAATGCTAAGAGCAAGGCGTGATACCAGCCATCACCCAACTCGTACAGTCCTGACACATGTTCATACTTCTGTTCAAAGTATCTCGAGCTTGACTCAAGTTCGGGATACTTTGAAAGGGGTCTTGTAGAAGCATAAAAAATCTCAGCTGAAGACATTATTTCGCTAAAGCGCAGAAGATGCAAAAGACAGAGACTCAGAGTCAAACTCCCTAAGAAGGACATTTACATACTTTCCAAGGGCAGCGATGCCTCCTTCTACACAGAGTTCTTATACAAGAACATAGCTCCTACAAACGAGAAAAGCCTCAACCAGAAGCTAACTTACACAAGGCCGATCGCCGCTCAAAGTTAAGTTTGGATCTCGCGTGGTGGTAAAGGATGTCGAGAAGAAGACAACGACTCTTCAGAGGAGAACTTTCCCTTTTATAGGACCGAGAATGGCCCAGAGCGCGCACCACATGGTCGATGGTCAGAATTTCTGCATTAATGGGACGAACCTAAGACTCAGCACTTTAAATGTTAGTCTTAGACTCTTGGAATTCCCTATATTACGGTGTAATGTCCCAGTCCCAAAATACTTAGGACCAAGTACGTAGACATGGCAGCTGCACATATACGAAGAATACTCCAATATATGGAATCCACGTATACGTATATAAGCTTTATATATAAAATAATCATAGGCCAGAATATAATAATCTAATCTCATCACAGCTCAACCCTGAAGATATAAGAATCTAGAATAAATAAGTGTATCAAAGAGATAGCTGGGTGGACATACCCACTCCAAACAGCTATGAAAATAGTCTCAAATAATTGGAGTGCAACCTCCGCAAAATAAAAAGAAAAGAGATAAAAATGTCCACTAAATGTCTCAATGAATAAATAAACTAGAACTCAGCATGAGATGCCTCGTCATCAATGTATAAAGGATCTAGTGCCGCTTCGTACTCCGCTTCGTACTCGTGCGGGAAATTGTCTAACCCTGGAGAGATAACCAGGTCCTCAGAGGGACCTAACAAGATACAAGAAAACACCATGCCATATAATTTGTGATATATAAAAAAAATAAAGGGATGCATGCAAGAGGGTTCCTAACCATTCTACTGTGAACATGCAGTTGAGATACAATCCTTTAACGTATGAGCCCTGGCTGTGGATGGGATCGGCATAGTTCCCGTATAGGATACCAGAGGCCTATGTCCGTAACATCCGAAGAACTTCAGAGGATATCGTGTGCAAGGGGGTACGTCCATAATGCTCTAGGAAACGTCAGAGGGCACCTGGAGCCTGCGTCTTCGGTAGAGCGCACTGGTAATCAAGGAAATACAAAAAAAGCCCATACATCAGGTATTGTTCTCCCCACCCAATACCTAATATCGTCATCTCCATGACCAATATGAACCTCTAGTAACCTCCAAGTCTACTAACATGCAATTCTATTGGCAGTTACTCCTATCCGTCGCCCGTCTCAAACGTATCGGTGGCCAGCCGACTACGCAAGTACGTGTCCTACATGTGACTCACAATACATGACAAAGCATGTGTCAAGGCCGTATGAGATATACCAATACCTCATCATCAATAGGTGGTCACTAGGCTAAGTTAATGCAAGAAAATAGAACGAAAGCAAGTAAAACGACCGATATAGTCGCTTGCATCCAAGTGTGACTTGGACGCGCTAACAGCAGATAAATAATACGGAATATAAATAACTAAAAATAAGGTAAAGTAAATCACAGAGTAAGATGGAAAGGTATCTTGCATGGCGATACGGGAATGATAATCCAACAATCAAGTACGTCAGCAATAAATCTCAAAATCCACGAACGGCTCCGGATGTTAACAGTTTTTCGAAACAGAGTATCCCTATTTCGACTCGAGTTTTCGCTGTTCTTCGACGATCCGACCGTCGACGGTGGTGCATAGACGGACAGGGGTACGTCGGGAAGATGCGGTGAAGTTCTGGGAGACTCTGGGCTACGTTAGTTGCAAGATTGGAGAAGTTTTTAGGGAAAATTTTGTTGAGTTCCTGCTCGCGGCTACGCATATACAAATAGGGTTTTAAATCCAATTTTTAGTCGATCTCCTAGTCTTAATCCTGCGTAGGCATTTTAGGTTTGTAGAGAATCTAATAGATTAGGACTTGGGAAAGATTTGGGGAGATTGGATCAAGATTTGATTCAATCAAATCTTCACTGGTTCGAATTGGTTCACGGAAGGAAGAGAGCCATTGGGATATTTGTAGTACTGTTCCTTTTGGGAACAATACACTGTGTCATATATTTTTATTTATTTTTTGTTTTTATTACCCATATATATATATATATATACATATTTTTTTGGAAGAGGAACTTTATTGAAGAATCAGGCACAAAATGTCGAAGCCTATACAAAAGAGCGCGATCCGCACGGACATAAAAGAAAAAACAAAACTGGTAAGAAAATTGGACTAAGTGTATTCCAGCTTCCTCCAAAAACTGCTCTTAGAGTGAGAGCAGCGAAAGCTGACAGTTTTTCTGTCTGAGAACATCTTTGAAAAGTTGAGAGGAGCTGTATTGTCTTTCTTCATATATGTATTTGTTTCTATTCTTCTAGAGGACCCAAATGCTGGCGGCAGCGATGATCTGGTGCCCATGAGAAAGATTCTATTTGGCTAGGAGATCGTTGAAGCCCCTAGCCTGAAGGTTCGGGTGGTATTTACTGGAGAGGTTGTTCCAGAACTGAGAGGCAAGATCTCCAATGAGAAGGACATGCTCTGCTGTTTCGGCCTGAGAAGAGGAACAACAGTGGTATCTCGAGGCTAGGTTGAATCCGATGGATGAGAGGCAGTCGTCGGTGGGAAGCTTGCGTCGTTGTGCTCTCCAGATGACGATCGACCATTTGTTTGGGATACAAGATTGCCAATAAGGAGCCATAAAATAGGAAGGCTCTCCAATTCCTCTGGCCATAACTCTGGCCGATGCAAGAGAAAAAGTGCCACCATCTGTTAGGGTCCATCTAATCCCGCCGTCAATATCTCTAACCATCAAAGGTTCCGCGAGGCTGCGGCCCTGAAGTATACTGCGCCAATTAGCAGATGCTCTACTGTTCGCTGTCACTGTCATAGGGTTGGAGTGTTGAAAATATCTGGCTTTTATGAAACAAGCTAGGATTGAGTTCTCCGAGCATAACTTCTACCACAACTTCATGGAGCAAGCAGTTGCTATATGCACTAATCTGTAGAATCCCAAGCCTCCGTCGCTGGTGGGTCTGGCCATGGTGTCCCAGCTGGCCCAGTGGTGTTTGTTTTTCCCATTATTGTGACCCCAAAAGAAGTTGGAAAGGAGGGACTCTAACGATGTTAAGACCTTCTTCGGAGGAGAGCAAACCGTGAGGGTATACATTAGGATGGAAGAAAGGACATGCTTGATCAGGATTATCTTGCCGCCAGGGAAGAGGGTGGCGTTGTGCAAACCCTCGATTTTTCTTCTGACTTTTCTGACCAGGCCTTCAAAAATTCCTGAGTTGGACTTCCCAAAAACCAGCGGGCACCCAAGATATGTCAATGGCGGGTAGGCTGTAGTGAAGGAGGTCAGATTAGTGAGAGATGCAGAATGGTTTCTGTTGGCTTTTTGATGGGTGTAGATAACACTTTTGTCAGAGTTCACACGTTGCCCTGAGCATCTAGTATATCTCTCAAGCGTTTTATGGACCGCTTCAACCGACCCGATATCTCCCGCCGAGAATATGAAAATGTCGTCTGCATAGGCCAGATGCGTGATCGAGGGACAACCGGTGGTAGTGTGGAAATGATAGAAACCGAAAGAATTGGCTAGGCCGTTGAGATTTCTGTTGAGAGCTTCTGCCATAATTATAAAGAGGGTGGCAGAGAGAGGGTCTCCCTGTCTGACTCCTTGGCTCGATTTGAAGAATCCTACCGCTTGGCCATTGATGATGGTGGAGAACCAAGAATTACTGACGGATCTGAAGAGGACATCGATCCATGCTTCGGAGAAACCGAAGGCCTTGAGCACCCAAATCATGAATTGCCAGTCAAGTCGGTCATAAGCTTTCTCTATGTCCAGCTTAATGGCCACGTTACCTCCCCTGGAGGGGAACTTCATACACGTGATCATCTCTTGAGCCAGAAGGATATTGTCTGTGATGTTACGCCCTTTGATGAAACCACTTTCTTCTTCTGAGATAATGTTTGGAAGAAGAGTGGACATGCGAGTCGCAATGATCTTTGCAATAATTTTGTTGGTGAAGGTGCAGAGACTGATAAGGCAAAAGTCCTTTAAAGTCTTCGGGTTGTCTTTCTTGGGGATACGAATGAGGTTAGCACAAGTAATGGATTTGGGGTATCTCGCTCCCTGAAAGAAAGCAAGAGTCGCCTCGTGCAAATCTTTGTCGATGATGTCCCAGCAGGTGCGGAAGAAAACATCTGAAAAACCGTCGGGACCAGGAGCGCTGTGCTCATTTAGATCCCAAACTGTTCTCTTGACTTCTTCTGCCGTTGGGGGGGACCTGGAGCTGCTCGTTCTCTCTGCCGCTAATCTTGCTAGGGATGTTGGACAGGAGTTTGTTGTCTTTAAAGATTGGATCTTTTGTGAATAATCTGGTATTATAGGTGCCGGTGGCCTCTTGGATACTCCTTTGATCTCTTTGGAGGATGCCGTTGTCGTCTGTTATTTGGTGCAGGGTGAGATAATGCCTCCGACCTCTGACGCAGGAGTGAAAGAAGGCAAAATTTTTGTCTCCCTTGGAGTCCCAAGCCAGTCTGGCTTTCTGTTTCTAGAATTCTGTTTCAACTTTCAGCCGAGATTTAAGGATTGCCCTCGTGAGGTTGAGCGTGGCTCGGTGCTCCTGAGATCTATTCGAGGCGAATATGATCTCTGTACGGGTCACATCATCTTCTACCTTCTTGATTTCCTGGAAGATGTTACTGAAAGCGTTCTTGATCCAATACGCTAACGCTCTCTTAGTAGCTTTAAGCTTAGCAGCGATACGCCTAAGAGGGTCGAGATATGTGGGTGCTCCGCAAGCGGTCGCTATGATGTTCGTGAATTATGGATGGTGGGTCCAGAATTTCTGGAATCGGAACGCTTTCTTGATCGGATTGGGTTTGTAGCTAATATGAATAAGGAGGGGAGAGTGATCCGATTCAGTGGTGTTGAGGTGTTATAGATTGGAGATAAGGCCCGTGTCATCCCAGCGATTGTTGACCATGGCTCTGTCCAGACGGGAGTACTGACGTCTGGTGCCTTCCTACATGTTGTACCAAGTGAACTCGTTGCCTAAGAACGGCAGGGGCGACATATGGATGTTGAAAATGAAGGTGTTAAAGTCTCCGACGCAGAGCCACGGGAGGTGGCTGTGCGGATGATGGGTATCCAATAGAGTGTCCCAAAGCACCTTGCGTTCGAGAATGTCACAACTTTCGTACATCGCGGATAAGAGGGAACGACCCCTGAGAGTGGGGTGTTCGACCCAGCAAGAGAGAGCCTGTTTGGAGTCTTAAATGGAGCCAAATTTGATGTCGGGGCCGAAGAATATCCAGATGTTTTTGCACCCAGCTATCGTGGCCAGGAAGCCAAGCATGAGATTGAGAGCTTTTAGTTTTTTTTGAGGGATTTTGGGCTCTATGATGATTAGGATGTCTATGTGGTGAATCTTCTTGAGGCTGATAATTCTGTTCATAGTGGGTTTATTGGCAAGCCCACGAACATTCCACGAAAGGATGTTAAGCATTGAGGGGGGGAGGGGGTGGAGGGGTTGTGTAACTTCACGGCTGATCTAGTGGTCATGGCCGATGACTTTTTGGCCTATTTTTTCTTTTTGTTATTAGGTTTTCTGAGGATATTCGAGGTGGCTTCCGAGAGATCTTCCTTTTTCTAGTTCTGGCGGAAGGCTGTAGATTCGGAGGCTAGCTCCAGGAAGGGGGCCTCTGTCTTGATCTCTGTCAGCGCGCTTAAGGGGTTTAAGGGGTCTAGGAAACCTGCTTCCGTGGCATGCTGTATTCTGATGGCTGAATCTGGTCCCAGATTGGCGATATTGACTGCTGAGGGTTGGGTTTGTTCAACCTCTTCTGGTAGAGGAAGAGGGGCTGCGGGCTCCTCGGGTTCCAACCTCTCAGTATATGTGTGACCCTTGTCTGAGTTCTGACTCTAATCGCATTCCTCCTCTACAGTTTCTGCTAGGGCTAGAATATCGAAAGAGTTGTGAAGGTGTAATTAGTCTGGTGCTGTAGATGAATGAGCCTGAGTGGGTTGGGGGAGGAAGGGCACAATGTCCTAGAAGAATTGAGGGTCGGTGTGAAGACTCGGGGAAGCCTCTCTATCTGCGAAAAGGCTGCGAGAGTTGGGAGGGGATTGGGTGGGTGTTGTAGGTTGGAAGTGGGCCTTCTTTAATAATGGTGTCTTACGAGGGGAAATCTTCAGTTCTTGGTGGGCTTTGTAGCAGTACTTGGTGAGGTGACCTCTCAGTTGACAGTGTTTGTAGTAAATGATGTTGTTGTCGTACACCAACGCTTGGATGTGTGTCATGTTCCCGATTTGGAGCTCGATATGATCCGAAGGATCTGAGAATAGATCCATTTCCACACATATCAAGGCAAAATTTCCTTTGGAGAGGTTTCGGGTTTCTTCGGCTACAGCTACTAGGGGTCCGAAGGAGCTGGCTATCTTTTTAAGTGCTACCGGAATGAAGCACACTAGGGTAAAATTTGGAAGGGTAATCTATGCCGATATGATGGTCGAGTCAACCTTGGGGTCGAAGTTGGGGGACCATTTGATGATTTTAACTCTTTGTGAGCCGACAGTTGTGGTGCCTCTCGCCCAAACGGCTGAGTAGTCTGCTGCAGAGGAGAGGTAGAGGAAACAGTTTTTAGGGTCTAGTGGGGCGACCTGATAAGTCTCGACGATCCCCCATCCGGTGATGGCCTCACAAATAGTGGTGAGCTTCGGACAGCCTGCCTGGAACTTCAAGACAAAAGTCTTCGAGAATCTGCTTGTGAGGGAAGAGATCTCTTCGGGAGAGAATAGGATTTGGATGGCATGTCCGTTTGACAGGGCCTGGAACTCGACGTCTCGGAGTTCTACGTCCTCCAACAGAGGGGTCGAGTGAGCTAAGCGGTCTGGCCTCAAGGCGTCCGCAAAAGACACCTTATTGGCAAGCTAGTCTGCTCGAGCAGGAGGGAGACCTGGCGGTTGATAGAGGGGGAGACCACAGAGGGGGATGGAGCTGCTGTCGAACCGTTATACGGACAATGATGGTATGCGCCCGAGGTTGAGGGCGCATAGCGCCCGCCGAGAGCGTTATACGCCTCCGATGGAGCGAGGTTGACCGGATAAGGCCCGGGCGGGGCCAAAGTGGGCGCATAGGGTGGCGAAGTGGGCGCATATGAAGTCGACCTGCCTCGCTGGGTGGGAGTCGAGGAGCCTGGACCTAATGGTGTGGGCACATGGCTGCCCAGACTGGAGCTGGGCGCATAACCCATTCCAGCGATGGCGCATGGGCCAGTAGCAATAGGTGTAAGACCCTCTTGCTCGGGAAGGACGTATGCCCCTACGGCGTATAGGCCGGGTGCAAGGGGCCTTGCTCCTGCTAGCTTGAAGAGGGTGCATGCCCCGTCAACAGGGACTGGGGTGCATGACAACCTCTCCGCAGGAACCGAGGAGAGTGGAAGCGGGAACGATGCCAATTTTGAATTCGAAATCGACTCTGAGCGATGCGCAGTGGGTAGGGGCAGAAAAGCACGGGGCTCGAGGCTGAGGTGCCACTGCCGATACGAGGCCAGCGGAATGAGGGAGCGACTCCTTGAGCGTCCGGGGGGGGCAGGGAGATGCCAGAGGGCTAGCTGAGCTTACCCGCCAGGCCAGCTGTAGCGAAGCCAACGACGGTCAGCTGCTCCGTCGACCATTTCTAGCGCCTGGCGACTGGAGAGAGTGGGGCCTCCGGAGGTGGGCGCGGCTGCCCGGGCTGGGCTGCCGGGTGCCGGCGAGAAGCGAGGGTGAGGGCAGGGGAAATAGAGGTATCGGGGAGAGGAGGGGACCCTGCTCTGGTGTCGGCGCACCGGCCTGCCGCGACTGCATGCGCCAGTACCGACTTTGCGCTCGGGTGGGCGCGGAGAGGCTAGCGAAAGAGGGAGGAGGGGGGCCTTAGCTGCGAAAGGGGGAGCCTTCATCTCTCTCTATATTATGATTATCCAAATATATATATATATATATATTATGAAAGCCTCCACTATTTATTAATCAAGGCTCAAAATGCCGAAGCCTGAAGGGAGTACAATGTAAAAAGCTAAAAGATACCAAAAAGGCGTGGGGCGATCGCGCCTGCCGGAACTAACTGAGGAAAGTTTGCCAGAATGCTGGAGGGCAGTGGGAGCACAGTGAGCTCCTTTTACGACATTGCCGGTGGGTCTCCTGGATAAGCTGCTCGGCGGAATATTGGTGACCCTCGTATCTCGCCTTGTTGCGATTCTTCCAAATTACCCAGGTGGCGGCCGCTGCGACGATCTGGTGGCCGTGGGACGCAACTCCCCAGAGGGCCAGGAGATCGTTAAAGCGCCCGTCTTCTGTAGTGATGTTGTGGGAGCTGTTGAGGAGGCTCCATAATTGGCCGGGAAGGCATCCCTCCCGGAAGATGTGGTCAATTGTCTCCGTCTGCCTATCATTGCAACAATTACAAGCAGATGCCAGGCTGAAGCCGATGGAGGCAAGGATCTCATCGGTTGGCAGTCTCTTTCTCATGACTCTCCACAGGAGGAAGGACCATTTCTTCGGGAAGCACGATTGCCAATATCGCGCAGAGAGGTGCTCATGGCCATTCTCATGGATCGCGGCCCTAGCCGAACGCACAGAGAAGACACCGGAAGCTTCCAGCGACCATCTCAGCTCGTCCGCGTCAGGGCCAATGGTAATTCCTTGCTGACGAATGCTTTCGGCCGTTTCGTTGCCGGACCAGGCACGAATCTGGTTCCAGTTCCAATCGTTTTCGGTGGGGTTCCACAGGTCTTTGATCCTGCTGTTGCTAGGAGCTCCAGAGATGTTCGGGATGAGGCTGTCCCCGGTCCATCTTTCCAGGAAGAGGTTGGCCTTGCCATCGCCCAGAAGGAGCCTGATCGCCGGTTCTACCAAATCGCGGCCCCGTAAAATACGGTGCCAAGCTGCAGAGGATCTGCTATTAGCTCTGGCCATCGCTGGGTGGATGTGTTTGAAGTATCTGGCCTTCATGAACCCGGTCCAAAGGTTTTCGCTCGTGCGTAATTTCCACCATAGTTTCATAGAGAAAGCTTTGACGATGTGATTGAGTTTGGTGAATCCCAGCCCGCCGGACGCGATCGGGGTGGCCATGGTATCCCAGCTGGCCCAGTGGTGTTTGTCTTGGCCCTCATTGTGACCCCAGAAGAACTTGCAAAAGATCTGCTCGATCGACGCGAGGACCTTCTTGGTTGGGGAGCAAGCCGCTAAGGTATGGATAGGGATGGAGTTGAGCACATGTTTGATGAGGATTATTTTGCCGCCTGGGGATAGCGTGGCGTTATGCCAACCTTCGATTTTGTTCCTGATTTTGGTAATGAGGTTCTCGAAGAAGCTGGCGTTGGATCTCTCCTACACCAGGGGGCAGCTAAGGTAGTTGAAGGAAGGGTGAGCCACCGAGAATGATTACCCATATATATATATATATATATATATATATATATAGATACGGAGATGGCTTGTCCCTCTAGCCGCTGCTCCCTCATGGGGACCCCCTAGGGTCTCCCTGCTCTCGCCGTCCGGCCTTCGGTCTCCCCGCCCGGACCTTCGTGGGTCCTCTTCCAGCCGGTGCCTGATGGACCCTCCTTGGCTACCCGACTGCCTGGACTTGGTAGGCCATCCCCCACCATCCTCCCGCCCGGCCCAGCCCCCTCCTCCGTCATCCCCCCTTTAAGCCTCATCTCGCCCCCTTTCGGTAGCTACCCCCCCGCCAGGCTTTCCCGGGAGTTCCGTTCCCCCTTTTCCTTCGAGCTGGTTCGATCCTCCTGTTCGCCCCCAGTTCACGGCTCCCGACGATACCCAGGCTTCCCCCTCTTGGGCCGGGAGCATCGCGGTGGTCAACTCGCAGCTGTTGACTTCCCACCTCCACCATTTTCAAATTTCAATCGGGACTCCGGTCCCATCGGGTTGGGAGCCCCCCTGCGGTACAGGCTTCGGGCGTCCCATCTCCTGGCCCCTCGGGCCCGCTACAAGCGTCTCTTCTCTCGAGGTGGTCCTTCCACTCTACGCATTAGCTGCCACGGGTAATGCTGAATTTCCTCCACCTTCTGTTGGTGGGTCCCACTTTAATCCGTTCAATACGCGCTACGTAGGAGCACGACCTAGCTTTTACGTAGGCCACGTGCTTTCCCTCACTGTTACGCGTACCTCCCTACCCCCTCTTCTGCATACGCGGGTAGGTCCCCCCTCCACCCCAACTCTACGCATCTCCCTTTGTGCCAACCGAACTCTACGCAGCCCCCTCCCCCTCCTTTTTGTCTCTCTCCACCCTTGCCCATGACCTCCACCGTCTTCCAGCGTGACTCCCGCGTCATCGGAGCTGGCGCCCTCTGGATCCCTTGCTCCCGTGGCCTTCATTCCTGCGGCCCCGGTGGCCCAGCACACCTCGGGCGTCGCCGGTCTCGGGGACCCATCCGCGGTGGCCCAAAATGCCACCCCTCCTCCCTCTCCGGCTACGGCCGGCCCGCAGGTGGCATCCCCCATGAGAGTGGTTCGGCCCTCGCCCCGTCCTCGACAGTCCCCTCAGCTGTCCCTTCCTCCCTCCACCCCCAGGAAGATTAGCCCCGGCTGATCCCACAACCCTAATCCTCCGTCCCGATCTGGTTCCCTCCTTGATTGTGCCCCCGCCGTCCGGTGGAGTGACCCAGGACCCTTCATCGCCCGGGGCAGCCCAGTGTTCCTATGCCGCCAAGCTTCGCCCGGACTTAGAAACCACGAAGGGTATCCTATTCCCTGACGTCACCCTTCCGGACATTGTGTACTCTCAGGATTCCCTAGTGCCTCTGGTCCCCTTCTCCGACTCGGAATTGTCTTCTCTGTCATCCTCATTCTCCCACACATTTATCCTAAAATTTTCTACTGGCTGTCCCAAACTCTCCAGGGTACAGGAGGCGATAGCCAGTTGGAAACTCTCGGCAGATTACCGAGTGGCCCCCCTCGATCCCAGACATATCCTCCTCCACCTCTCCTCCGACCTCGACCACAGGACTGTCTGGTCTAAAGGCACTTGCAGGGTCGACTCCCACCAGATGAAAATCATCAAGTGGTCACCAGACTTTAGCACCAAAGAAGACTCAGCGTTGGTCGCCGCTTGGGTGACCCTGCCTAATTTATCCCTCATTTGCTTTGTCCCAGCGGCACTTAGGCGTATCGCCAATTCATTCGGAACGTACGTGGCCACGGCTCCAGAGACGAGCAACCTCACCAAGGCTCACTATGCTAAAATCTGTGTGGAACTCGACCTCAATTCTGAACCACCCAATTTTATTACTATAGAGCTGGGAAACCAGATACACACCCAACAAATCCTCTACGATAACCATATTATGTTATGCAAACACTGCCATTTAAGAGGTCACCTCCCAAAGTACTGCCACCGTCTTCACCCAGAACTCAAGAAGAAATCAGCCCAGAAAGATAACGTACAAGCTGAGGGGAGGACACCCATGCCACCCCTTCTACCATTTCCGAACTCGCACACTAGATTCGGCTCCAATGACGGCAAGTCAGACAAGAGTGAGCCCCCTAGCAAAGCCATGATCCCCTTCAACTCCCAACCTCTCACTCTCTCTAACCAATTCGACGTTCTAGATTCGAAAGATACGGAAGCCCCGACGGAGCCAGTATGCCCCAACCCGATCTCGTCCTCACCAAGATAGCGCCCAACCCCTCCTAACTCGGAGGTGGTAGAGGCGATCACTTTCACCAGCGATGCAGATCAACAACGCACCATCGAAGACCAAGTTGAAGAAGCCCTTGCTATCCTCGGGCCTGACCAAGCTCTGAGAGGACTACAGGTTTAAGCCGCTGGCTATCCCCTCCAGCCAATTATTCTACAAATTGGGAGCGCCAGTGATTCCCTAGTCATCCCCTCCGAGGATCCCATCCTGGACTCCACTGGAGAATTGGTAGACCCCCCCACGGACCCACACAAGCTATCCACTCACGACTCTTCCACCCCGACTAAGTCAGTAGCGTCAACCTTATATAGGGACAACGCCAAGAAAGGTATTGTCGAAACCACAACCATCCAAACCAGATCCGCCGCCAAGCGGAACAAAAAACCCTCCCACAACTTCATTAATGCTTAACATCCTATCATGGAATATCCATGGTCTGGAGAACAAACCCACATTAAGGAGAATTTCCAGCCTTCGAAAAATCCACAAGATCGATATCCTCATTATTCTCGAACCCAAAATTCTCCCCAAAAGATTAAAATCAATCCAGCTGCAGCTAGGCCTCCCCACAGCCATAGCAGGCAGAAACGATATTTGGATCCTCAGCACGAAGGACGTCAACAACGGGGTCATCCAGGACTCCTGGCAGGTCCTTTCCGACTAGTTGGAACACCCCATGCTCCCTGAGAGTGCCATCCTCTCAGCGGTCTACGACAGCTGTGATATTGCTGAGCAAAAACACCTCTGGAACGAACTTTTTGACATCTATCTCTACCACATCAACTATCATCGGCTTTGCATTGGGGACTTTAACGCGATCACCTACAGAGAAGAGAAAATCGGAGGAAGGCCCCTACCCATATCGGCCATGCAAGACTTCAACAACTTCATCTTCAATACTCATCTCACCTTTCTCCAGTTCACCGGCAACACTTTCACCTGGTGCGACATGCAGGAAGGGTCGTCAATACTCCCGCCTGGACAGGGCCCTCACGAACGCACGCTGGCACGGAATGGAGATTAACACCCACCTATCCCATCTCAACTCCTCTGAATCAGACCACCCCCCGCTGCTGGTCGAAATTAAAAGCAATACTAATCCATTGAAAAAGAATTTCCAATTCTTCGACTTCTGGATCGAACACCCCCAATTTTTGGGCATCGTCGCAAAATCTTGGAATCGTGAGGAATCCCCCAATCCCCTCATTCGGGTGAGAAACAAGCTCAAAGCAACGAGGAAAGCCCTGTCTAATTGAAGCAAACTTGCCTACGGGGACATTTTTCAAGCCGTTCGGGTTGCTGAGGACGATGTCATCCGTGCCGAAGCCACATTCACTGTGGAACGATCTCCGGCGGCCAGGAAAGCCCTGAACCTCACCAAGGCTATGCTCAAATTCAGGCTCAAAGTGGAGACAGAATTCTGGAAGCAGAAAGCGAGGTTGAAATGGGACAGCGAGGGGGATAAAAACTCGAAATACTTCTATGCTTGCGTTAACGGTCGCAGACAGAAGCTATCGGTTCACCACACCGCTGATGACAATGGGAACATCATCATAGACCATAAGGCCATCCAAGCGGCCGCTGTGGACTTCTACTCCAAATTATTCTCCAAAGAGATGGTTCACAAAGATAGATCCTTCCTGGACCAAATTTCCCTATTCATTAATGACACCGACAATACCCAGTTGGAACGTCCACCGACTGAACAGGAAGTAAAAGAAGCTGTGTGGGCCCTGAACGAGCACAGTGTGCCTGGCCCGGACAGATTTTCGGAGGTCTTCTTTCGTACCTGTTGGAATATTATCAAGCAGGACATCACCGAAGTGGCTATTGCATTCTTCGAAGGAGCTACATATCCCAAAGCCATCGCTAGTGCCAAGCTGATCCTTATTCCGAAAAAAGAAAACTCGGAGTCCTTTCGCGACTTTCGACCCATCAGTCTCTGCACCTTCACTAACAAGATTATCTCCAAGATCATCGCTACCAGAATGGCAGGCATTCTCCCTAAAATCATTTTCGATGAGCAAAGCGGCTTTGTTCGGGAGAGGAACATCCAGGACAATATTATGCTGGCCCAAGAGTTAATCACCTGCATGAAGTTTCCAGCAAGAGGGGGCAACATCATCGTCAAAATCGACATGGAGAAAGCTTATGATAGAATGGATTGGCAATTTATGATCTGGGTCTTCAGGGCATTCGAATTCTCGGAAAATTGGACCAACACTGTGTGGAGATCCATCAGCAACTCGTAGTTCTCCACAGTCATTAACGGACAAACCAAAGGGTTTTTTAAATCATGTCGCAGAGTTAGACAGGGTGACCCTCTATCATCCACTGTCTTCATCATAGCTGTAGATGCCCTGAGTAGGAACCTTAACAACATGGTCAACACTTCGAACTTCCAACACTATCACACATCCACTGGATGTCCTATCATCACCCACCTGGCTTTCGTCGACGATTTACTCATCTTCTCGGCCGGAGACGTTGGAGCGATGGATGTGGTCCATAACACCCTAAAGAGGTACTCTAGTTATTCCGGCCAGAAGATTAATCCTTCCAAGAGCGTTATCTATGCCCACCACAACATCAAAAGAGAGCAGGCTATCAGTCTCTCCAACTTAACATCATTCTCTGTTTCTCATCCTCCGTTCAACTATCTCGGTTGTCTCCTTGGGCACGGGAGATCCAACGTTGGCATCTTCGAGAACTTGATCATAAGAATCAGGAACAAACTTGAAGGGTGGCATAATACCACTTTATCCCTAGGCGGCAAGATGATCTTCATCAAACACGTGCTCCCCACCCAAGAAGGTTCTTTCTTCGATCGAGCAGATCTTTTGTAATTTTTTTTGGGGGCACAGCAACGGTCAAGACAAGCACCACTGGGCGAGCTGGGACTCCATGGCTCAACCTACCGAGGAAGGGGGTCTGGGATTTACCAAACTCACTCATATCATTAAAGCTTTCTCGATGAAATTGTGGTAGAAACTCTGCACGAGCATAAACTTATAGACCAGGTTTATGACGGCCAGGTACTTCAAGCACATCCACCCTTCAGTGGCCTCAGCCAACAGCAGATCCTCTGCGGCTTGGCGTCGTATTCTTATCGGACGTGACCTCGTCGAGCCTGCAATGAGTTCCTTCCTGGAGAGATGGATTGGGGACAGCTTGATCCCGAGTCTCACGGTGACCCCCAAAGACAGTAGGATCAGAGACTTGTAGAGCTCCAGCACTAACAACTGGAACTGGGACAAGATTCGTGAATGGTCCAGTAACGAAATGGTAGACAGCATTCGCATGCACGGATTGAGCCTCGGTCGTGATGCCGACGTGCTGAGGTGGAAGCTCGAGGCCTCCGGAGCATTCTCGGTGAGGTCGGCGAGAATCGCTGTCCAAGGGATCGGGCAACCGCATCATACCTTAGACCGCTATTGGCAAACCAGCATCCCTAGGAAGTGGTCATTCCTCATGTGGAGAGTCATTAAAAAGAAACTGCCTATAGACGAGATCCTCAACTCCATTGGGATTAGCTTAGCATCTGCCTGCACTTGCTGCTCTGACCGTCAGATGGAGACCATAGACCACATCTTCTGGCAGGGGAACCTGCTATGTAGTATCTGGAGGACCCTTAACCAGCTCTACAATATTGTACCGGGTGGTGGACGCTTCCACGATCTGGCGGCCTCCTGGAGGTCGGCCTCCCATGGCCACCAGATCGTCGCAGCGGCCGCAACGTGGACAATTTAGAAGAATCGCAACAAGGCGAGATATGAAGGTCAACAATACTTAGCCGACCAGCTCATCCGGGAAGTCTTCCGCCAATGCCGTAAAAGGAGCACCCTATGCTTCCACAGCCTGAGAGCATTCTGGTCCTCGATCCACCCCTAGCTCTTGGTGGTCGAGTTGTCCATCCCCCTCTTCGTTCCTTTTGGTGGAATACTTGTATAGGCTTTGTCTTTTTGTGCCTTGTATATATATATACTCATATACTCATATATATGTATATCAATAAACACCATAAAAATTTATATAGAAATTTTTAAATTTCCTAAAACTCACAAATACCTATAAGGTGTATATATATATATATATATATATATATATATATATATATATATATATATATATATATATATATTCAGTATAAATTGTAAGCAATATATAGCATATATTAAATTACTGACTAAACACTAGTTAGGAATTACCATAATAATATTTAAAATAAATATAAAAATTATAATAAAAAAATTAGGGGGTTTTACATCCTACCCAACTTAAGGAAATTTCGTCCTCGAAATTAAAACTAAGGGGGTTGTATGCAATGCAAAGGCGAACAAAGGACACTAACACATGAAAGTCATGCCTTTATCTTTTGAACAATTGAAGGTGGTCATACAAAGAACCCTCATTGGCTTCATTACCTAAAAGATAAAGTGTTCTTGGTTAATGGCTCTACCCAACTTATATAAGTTGGTTACCCGTGAAAATCGTCGTGACAAGACTTTTAAGGAGGGCAATTTCTAAAGAGTGGCACGAGAATATTGGGCCTTTCTACCGTGGTCACGAACGTCAAAGATCTAGTTCTCCCTATGGTGTTCTTGGTCAATCACATTCTAAAGAAAATTTACCGTTTTCACATTGCCCAAATATAGTCATGCTCCAGCACAGTAGGAATGATATTGCTTGAAAAATAGTACATACGAAATTCATATTGTGTTTAATCTACGTTGGCCAACCAAAGTCTCGTACGATCAATCTATACCATCCTTACTAGGTTATGGTAGCCTAGAACAGGTTCTAACTTGAGTGGTTGGGCTAGTTCTGAGTCGAATTGGCTAGATAGGTGACGTAAGGTTAAAAATGTGCCTCTCGTGATTTTTGTGTATAAGTGGCACACGAGAACTCAATTGAGTGGCACACGAATGGCATGTGCATAGTGAGCCTCGAGTAGATCATAACCATATATTGGGTCGAAAGAATCGAGTCGAGGTTAGGTCTCTAATTGGAGTACATTGGTTTTTATGGCAAGGGTTATCGTTAGCCTTCTTGACCCAAAAGTCGTATCATAAAATATAGTACAAGGGGACATGTTTGAGTGGGACATGATATGTCTAAGTGAAGGTGGACACGTCTAGATCTTGCTATGAAATTTGTTGGAAGGTAACAACTGGTCTCGTGCTCCGAATATCAATGTCACGGTAGGGGACATCAAATGATCTAAATAAAAAGTGGATGTTCATGAGGCACTAGTTATCACCCTAATGGAAACCAACTTATTTTAATTAGCAGCTAGTAGTATTGTATCCTAAAATTTAGAAGGCTTAGAATCTAGTTTAATGAGATCAGGAAAATTTAAGTCGCATAATCATACTTTGACTTTGGATTATAAAAGAATATTACACAGTGCAATAGGTAACGAGTTACGATAGATATGAATCAAGTACGAAGATCTTTCTCAAATTTTTGAATGAATAGAAAACGTTTGTACATATATCGCCTTCATAGCCATAGGTGGTACGACGAACTAAGGGGGACATTCTGTGTCTATCATCCCTCAATACGAGCATTTGTTTTTCCGATTAAAGTAAGGCAAGAAAAATAATAAGGAGTTCAATGGAGGAGGATTGAATGCGAAAACGGGGTTTAAAGGGTGAATTGAATAATTCCCAGAGAGTTGTCAAGGTAGTTACGGTTGAGATACTAGAGATATTTGTATCTCATTCTATGTAGGATAATCATATGAAGAGCGAACCGTGTGCACTAAGGTTGATCAGACCGTAATACATCGATTCTAATTAGACCATATGTTAGTGGGCGTCCCCAATAAACGCATGTCCTAAACATGCTCGATAAAGAATAAGCTTGCAAAAACTAGGCTACAATAGCGGTGTTTAGCCACGATAGTTCAAAATATTAGTATGCAAGATTTATGATTGGAAGAGAGCACATGTGGTTTGAGTTCATCAAACCCTAAAACTCGACCAATAATCGTGCCTCTACAGTTATCCCATTGTGTTCTTATCTAAGGCATTGGTTGAACTAATGGGGTATGGACCCTTAAGCTCCATAGTCTAGGTAATCTTCCGAGTATTATATTTAAAGGGGGTTGTAGGGACAAGAAGGGTGATAGGACATGAGGCGTTCTATCCAACTTATAAGAGTTCAACTAATAGCGTGTTTGAGCAACATATAATGCGTATACCTAGTATGGGTCATCTTCCTAATCTGTCTATCAACACGAGTAGAAAGGATAATGTTTGTGGTAGAAAGGGAATCAGGCAAGATGCAATTTAAGACAATCAACAGGGGTCCAAGATGGAATTAAGGATGGAGGTGAAGTAGGTGGATGAGATATTTAGATTCTAATTCTATATGCAGTAATATAACCGAAACGGCTAACTCAAATGAGAATTAATTAGGTATATATCTAATGATAGCACAGTTTCTTGAGGGAAGATAGTATGCCAATTCCGAGGTTGTCATATGTTCTAATAATTCACAATTATGAAAAATCTACAATTACCTACAATTTAAAAGTGATAACAATGGATTAATGTTTTAGGAAGGGATGAGTAATTCAAGATAGAAATCCATGGCTAGGCTTATGACTAACTAGTGCGGTGTGGCTCTAGTATTAAATGATAGCAAGAATGTAGCAAATGAAACCATACCTGCTATAAGTTTCCCTTAGGATTTCGCATCCTCTACTGCTAGTAAAAGGCCTGCCCGTGCTTCTGACAGCGGCCCTGTGCTCTGGCCCTGTTGAATTGTACTAGCTGTGGAGGTAATGGTGGACGAGGTCCTCCTACCGATGGTGTCATGATCCTTGGCACATGCTGAACTGGTCGAGGTGTGGGAAGTGATGGGGCTGTTGGCATTGGGGTCTGCTGAGCATGCACTTGAGTTCTGTAGAAGCATAGAAAAGATGGAGATTATGCGGATCATCACTCCATGCGGCCAAGAGAAACCAAGCCGCAGAGGGAAGGCTCTCGAAGATCCCATGCGGCCAAGAGATACTAAGCCGCAGAAGGAGTGCTTCTGGAGACCCCATACGGCTAAGAAAAACTCGAGTCGCAGAAGTAAGGCTCTCGAAGACCCCCTGCGGCTAAGTGGTTTCGAGCTGTAGAGGGAAGGCTCTCTAAGATCCCATGCGGCCAAGTAAAATCAAGCCGCAGAAGCAAGGCTCTCGAAGATCACATGCGGCCAAGTGAAACCAAGCCGTAGAAGCAAGGCTCTCGAAGATCCCATGAGAAGCAAGGTTCTCGAAGATCCAATGCGTCCAAGCAGAGCCGAGCAGCAGGAGAAAGGCTCCTAAGACCACTATGCGGCCAAAACGATTCAGACTCTACTTTGTGGGGGGAGACACGTGGCAATTTGACCAAGTCTCAACTATCCAGATTTACTACAACAACGAAATCTCAACAAACCCCCAGCTGACAGCCCAAGATCGAGTCTTCGTGTGCTGTTACAGACACGTGGCCATATGGCCCTCTATACGGCCCAAAATCTGCTTTATGCAGGAATCACTATAAATAGCAGGGTACCACACCCATGCAAAAGGTTGGCAATCAAAGGCTGGCAAATTTGTTCAAGAGCAAATACTGTGTATAATAGTCCAAGGAGTAAGGCAGAGTTGCTACACTTTTTCGAGCCTCCATCGTCACCCCCTAGAATCAAAAATAATTGTACTTAAATTGTTTTCTAGGATTTCTTTCTAGGCTCTCTTTTGTACTTTCAAAGTTTGTAATCAAATCGAGTTTCTCTGTAATTCTTGTTTTGATATTTAATGGCAAACATGATGGCGACTCTGCTGGGGACTTCCTTCTTCTCTGATGAGAAGTTGGTGACGCAATCCGACGCGTCCAAGCTCGGCTCTATGCAGCAAATGCTCATGGTTTGTTTTGACCAACAAGCATTCGAAGAAATGCTCTCTGAAGGGAGCGCCAGCCCATTATAGAAGCGAGCCAACTCGGAGAGAACCCGCAGGACGTCGAAGCGCAAAACTGCTGCCCTTTGCTAGGTTCTCGAAGAAGCTCCTTCTGCGGCCCAAGACGGTGATCAAAGCTCTCCTGCGGCCTTACTTCCGACCGCAGAGAACCCCGCTGTCCCCAAATCCAGCAAAGGAAAATACTACGATGCTGAGCTTTTGGGGGCACAAGGGAAATCCATGCGGACGAAGAAGAGGCCGCATAAGAAAAATGGACAGTCTGCATATGCGACAACCAACTCTGGCCGCAAGCAGATGGCCCATGCGGCAGCCAATCCTGGCTGCAGACAGGTTGCACTATGCGGCCCTGTCAGAAGCTCTATTTTCGACCGTCTCTCATGCGGACCCGACACCATGTGGCCCATTGAGAATATGGAATATTCCAATCTCTAGTTTTCTTACGATGCGCCTTCGGGTGCTAAGTCAAAGAAGTCTAGGGCAGTGCGGGCCCAACAAGCCCAGTCAACTGTCCAAGCTGCTGACCGTCAGCGGGCACCGCTAACTGTTATGCGGGCTCCTGATGAAAAGTTGTACAAAACCACCCGCGCCAGCCCTCTGGAGCAAATGGACAGGGTAGGTCCCAAAAGTCTCCCTATAATGATCGAGAGAAAGTGCTTTTACTAGTCTCAGATCAGGGAGCAAATATGATATCTACGTACCGGTGCGCTCGGGATACCCGAGGCCACAAAACGGATGCAAAGGTAGATCAATCTGCCCTCGACATACGAGAAGTACTTATCCATAAACGCAAGAAGAGAGAGGCAACCTTGGCATACGATGAGCCCTCCCTAGGACATCGTTGTACCCAAGTTGTCATCAACTGCTGCTACGATATGTCGACAGCACCTGAAGATCGGCAGTCCATTTTCCAACGACTGCACCAGCCAGCACCTGTCCGACGACAACTCAAGAAACAGGTGCAAAATTTGGGAGACGATCGAGGAATTTCCTTTTGCCTCCTGTAATTCAACTCGGAAGATTCCGGCCGGCAAGGGAGGAAAGAAGACAGGCTCCTCCAGCCCGGCAATCTCAGCCAGCACTGCAAGAAAACTCTCATCTGGAGGATTATCGCGGACAACAACATGGGGTGTCTACCTAGGCACCCGTTCCAGAAAGAAGCTTCCAACACCCGGGGGTGCATCTTCGACCTCCCTGGGGTAGATGAAGCTGGAGGTAGCAGTCCCCTCAATGTATACGACAACCCGGTGTTCCAAGAGGATACACAGGGGGTAGCTATCTACTGGAATTATGCAACAGACTTAGACGTCCCCGAGGGTGACCGCCTTCGCCAAGACGATGCAGCTTTCTGCACAAGGGGTGGCACCCCTTCCGAATCCAAGGAGGAGGACATTCCGACATTTCCCGACGATTTATCTATACAAGGGTACGATACGAAAAACACATCCTCTACGGTCCCATCTGTCTCTTTCTACCTGCAGACAATGTTTATGGCGGGAGATGATTATGAAGGACCTACGGATCGACAATGTCTAGAAGTACTTGAAGCCATGCTCCTATCCTTGGTCAAGTCAGTAGACGAAATCAAAGCTGCCTTGCCCACTCAACCAGCAAGGACGCCAGGATAAACAAGCTTGGGACCCACAGTTAATGTAGGCTCTAACACGACCGCTCCTCCTTTAGGTAGCAATCCTCTAGGAGCATCCACTGCTTCAGCTGCAGACGAAGCCAGGGAGGCAAAGAGGAAAGTCCGGGAGCTTCGAGCAATGTTCAATGCCCGAGACTCCTCCCGGGACCTCAGAATACGACAGCCGTATCCTGTTGTGTGGCAAGATGTTCCTTTTCCGCCATGGTACAAACCGTTTTATATCGATTCGTATGACGAAAAGACCTTTACCAGCTGGTACATGACGTAATTTGAGGTCACAACAGACCACTTGCCGTATAGTGATGCCATCTTCACACGATTATTTATCGGAGCATTGGAGGGAATCGCGTTCGATTGGTACCGCAACCTTCCGGACAACTTCATCCAATCCATTGACGGCTTCAAACACATGTTCTTGGAAAGATTCTACGAAGTAGGGTATGATGTGACAATATCGTCTCTCATGGACGTCGTTCAGGAAGAGACGGAGCTAACGAGGAACTATATCGAGCGATTTCGCCAAACTACAATGAAATTGCCCCATGACAATCCCGAAAGCTCCTTGATTGAAATCTGCTAGAAGAAGTTGCTCCCGGCAATCAGCCTCTGGATGGGCGAAGATCAGTTTAGGGACTGGACGACCTTCATCATAAGCGCTACCAATGCTGAGGCAAAGTTAAAAAAGGGTCGCCAGCTGGGATTACACATCCCAGATGGAGAGGACAAGGGAAAATGCCCTCGTAATGCCTCCAATAACAACAACATTGGCGGCACCACCAATAACTGAGACAATAAAGGCAAATAGGCCATGGTTGCGGGTACAACCAAAAAACCCGAACTGAAGCAATCAGAAGTTCTGAAGCCCAACGAGGTGACATACTCCTTTGAAGATAGCCATGTCAAACCTATCTTCGACATGCTCCTGAAGGCCGGTAGGATCCGGCTCCGTGATGTAGAGCGCGAGCCTCGACCAACAGAGATCGAGGATCCGAAGTATTGTCACTTCCACCGCTATGTCCACCACCCTACGCATGAGTGCTTCACATTAAAGCGGTACATCCAGAACCTCATCAACTCCAATGCTCTGTCGCTGGATTTTGAAGAGGTTACCGTGGCTGCGAACATGGTATCAGTTCTGTTTGGTGACTTCCCTCCAACAAAAACTCAAGACAGGATAATACATGTCCCCCAGGCGACGATGGAGGTTACTAATCTTCCACATGTCCGGGACCAGACGACTAGCTTGGTGCCTCTCACTATGTTACGAGGAGAGGTCATGTGGGCGCACCCAGATCTAATGCCCGAAGTTACCCAGGTGGTGCCATCTTCAACCAACAAAAACAAGGACAGGAAGTCCAGATCCTGCCATACAATTTCAGCCGAAGCTGAGGAGAGGGCGGCCGTTGTTACCCGGTCTGGTACACTATTCCAGCCCACTCTGGATAATTCAGTCGAAGACCCTCAGCCGGCAATGTTGCCTGCTACTGATGTTCCGCGGCCATCTCAGCCTCTACCGGCGGATAGGTCTAAGCTGAAGGAAACCCGCTTTGACAGGCCGCTCCGTAGGGATGCACCTCAGGGGCTGGAGAGACCTTATAACTTTGATATACTAGCACAACTGGCTAATACGCCAACAAAGTTGTCATTATACGAGCTCCTAAGGCTCTCCAAGGATCTTCGTGTTGCATTGAGAGAAGCACTCCAGAATGCTGACTCCTACTTAGCCCAGGTCAAGCCTAGAGGGAAGGACGCGTCAACAAATCTCCAGGAAAGCAATTGTGCAGATGCAATGCCCAACATCATGTTCAACCCACAGGACATGTTAATCAAGACCAACTTGCATGATCACCCCTTGTACTATACTAGATACATAGGCGACATCAAGGTGGATCGGATGCACATCGATCCTGGTTCGTCAATAAGCATTATCCTGAAAAGCTTTCTTTAACTCCTCGGTATCCCTATGCACCGGTTAGAAGCGACCAACACTGCCATTATTTGTTTCAACTCGAGAAGGAGCTATCCCCTGGGAAAGATCCGCTTAAAATTTCAGATTGGCGACCTGAAGACGAGGTTACCTGCTACGTCATAGACGCATATACGTCCTACAATATCCTCTTGGGGCATCCGTGGATACATGACTATACGATCATGTCGTCCACACTCCACCAATGCTTCAAGTATGTCAGTAAGCACGGCTTCGTGAAGACGAAATTTGCCGACATCAATCCCTTCAAAGGGGTTGAGTCTTATTATTCTTCGGAGGCTTATCCATATGAAGAATCCAAGAAGCACATAACTGATGAACTGGAGGCCATAACAGGGTCAGAGGAACCTCTAAAAATCCATCTCCAGGCCCATAAACCGGGCAAAGCCGCACCCCTTGTCACAACTTTGCATAAAGAGGTACCCAGTTCCCCCGCCCCAGCTGCGTAGTTGGAACCGATGGTCATCCGACTCCCGAGGTCTAGTCAGGAGCCAAAACCCGTCGTAGGGCCGATGGTGATCCGATTGCCAAAATCTAATCAAAGGCGATCGAAAGATGCGAGTCCCTCTATGGAGCCGATGGTGATCCGATTGCCAAAATCCAATCAAAGGCAATCGGAAGATGCAAAGTCCTCTGTCGAGCCGATGGTTATCCGTCTCCCCAAGACGAGCCTATAACCAAGTATTGATCCGGGGCCCTCAGGCAAGCCAATGCCACAATCAGAACCCTTGGTGGTCAAGCTACCTAAGGCAGCGTCCCAACATCCGGTCACGCAGGGGGTAGCTGAAGAGGAGGCAGAACTCACAAAATATCTGGTTGCACAGGTGGATAGTCCCTCTCCTGATGATGTGATCCCTATAGACAAAATTCCTTATTTCATCAATAAGAGGCTACCTTTGAACTACCCTGAGTACAATCTGATGTATGTTGTAGAGCATGGTCTGGACATTAACTTGCACACACAAGTGACAATCGTCCATACCGCAAATTGACTTACTTCTATTAGAGGTGCCTACTTTCTAGTCCCAGGCAGAAGAAAAGGTGATCACATGATCATCTTTGGCCAAAAAAAAGGTTCTTAACCTTTCATGCCAGAAGAGTTCGATCTCGAACCCGACACTGGAAGATTACCGCTCTACCTATATAGTCTCCAAACCAAGTACTTCATGCAAAAGCAGGGGTACGACATGGAGACTACCCCAGGTTTAAATTACGGCAACGGCCAGTGATCGTCTCTGCAGCTGTCAGCCCCGGCTGGAAAACTTTAGGATTATTACAGTAAGTCCAGACACGGTCTCGGTTATGTTATACCAGCAATAACGTCCGAGAGTTCTGATGAAGAATGCGAGTGGTATTCTCACTCTTTCGAATAGCCTATATACGATTTTGATTATAGTATTAGGAATATATTTAGGCAGACATTGTCTGTCAACATGGCATCCGCTGACATTGAAGAGGAAGACAAAGATCTACTTGAACCTCTTGAATTGGAGCCATGGGCCCAACAACTGGATGTACAATGGAAGAAGTGATTTGAATAATGAGACCCTCCTACTGAAGACGAAGTCATGCAAGTTGACCTCGGCAACGAATCCTCTCCAAAGCCAATCTTCGTCCATAAAAGCCTGACAAACGGTGAGCGGGAGTCGCTGTTGCAACTCGTCAGAGAATATATCGACATTTTTGCTTAGAGCTATGAAGACATGCCAGGCTAAACCCCGAGATCGCACTTCATATGCTCAATATTCATTCGGACGCAAAACTAGTCAAACAACAGCAAAGACGGTTCCGTCCAGACATCATAAACTCCATTGAGGTTGAAGTAAACAAGCTTATAGCTAGCGGTTTCATCCATGAGGAGCAGCACCCGAACTGGGTAGCTAATATAGTACCAGTCATCAAGAAGAACGGAACGAATCTGTATCGACTTCTGTAATCTGAATACGGCATATCCTAAGGATGAATTCCCTCTTCCAATCACCGACATAATGATCGATAATACGTGTGGCATCGAGCGTATATCCTTTATGGATGGCTTTTTAGGATATAATCAAATCAAAATATCTCCGGACGATAAGAAGCATACGTCATTTCGAACACCAATCGACGTGTATTGTTACACAGTCATGCCCTTCGGCCTAAAGTACGCCGGTGGTACATATCAACGAGCTATGAGTGTCATCTTTAGAGATCACTTGTGCAAGACGGTGGAGTGTTACGTTGACGACATCACCGCTAAAAGCCGCTCCAAGGATGGTCACTTACACGATTTAAGGATAATGTTCGACCTTATACGAGCACACAATCTAAAGATGAATCCCACCAAGTCCTTCCTAGGCGAGTCCAGCAGAAAATTCTTGGGCTTTGTCATTACTTTCTGGGGCATTCACATAGACCCCGATAAGACAAAAGCAATCCTGGAGATGAGTCCACCGAGGAACCTCCACGAACTCCGCGGCCTTCAGGAAAGACTAGCCTACATCAGGAGGTTCATATCTAACCTCTCAGGGCGATGTGAACCCTTTACACAACTCATGAAGAAAGGCATCTCTTTCGTATGGAATAAGGAATGTCAATACACCTTTGATGACATTAAGGAATACCTGTCGAATCCGCCGGATCTGGTAGCCCAGGTCGCCGGAATGCCCTTCCTGCTCTATGTACGGACAATGGAACACTCCCTCGGTGTCTTGCTAGCACAGAACAATAACATAGGGCATGAACAATCCATCTATTATCTCAACCGAATGATGGTGGGGCCGGAGCATAGGTACACTGCCGTGGAGAAGGAATGCCTTGCCTTGGTGTTCGCCATTCAAAAAATACGACACTATGTGATAGGGCAGACCATCTATGTTGTCTCACGAGTTAACCCCCTCAAGGTTCTCATGACCAAGCCAGGCGTAATCAGTTCTTGTCTAGCCACCTGGGCGATACTGTTATCCCCCTACGACATGGTTTTCGTTCCATAGAAGTCTATCAAAGCTCAAGCCTTGGCCGACTTCTTAGCAGCCCATCCAGGCTCAGAAACAACCAGAATCTATAAAAAAATCCCAGACAAAGTTATTAATTCAAACATGACTTCACATGATGTTGTTTGGCGAATGTTCTTCAACGGTGCTTCAAGGACGGGGCCCCAAGGTGATATCGTCGCTGGAGTCGGGATAGTATTAATTTCTTCCTCTGGATTGGTGGTCAATCGGGCATACTATCTCACAGAACCATGTTCAAACAACGTAGCTGAATATAATGTTCTGGTCATCGGACTCCGACTCGCAAAAGAAGTAGGGGTCGAATACCTAGAAGCATATGACGACTCGCAGTTGATTGTTAATCAAATCGGAGGCTCATACGAGGTTTGTAATGCAGACTTGATTTCTTATCATCAGACAGAAATTGCCATCATTGCAACCTTGGAGGGGTTCTTTATAGAGCATGTTCCTAGGCTCTAAAATATTGAAGCCGATACCCTAGCAGGCCTCGCCGCTTCTTTGGCTGTTCCAAATCATGCTCATCATATAGTCGACGTGATAGGCCATGAGCTGGTTTGTCCCAAAAATAATGTTCAACTAGGTACGAGTTACTCCACCCAGATAACCAATGACGTAGAAGACTGAAGACTCCTGTTCATCGACTATGCAGTCTACGGAATCCTGCCTGAGAATATGAAACAAGCGACTTCAATCATAAAGCGCGCTCAGATTCTTTTATGACATAGAAACAAAAATGTTATATCGACGATCCTACGACAGGCTACTGTTAAGATGCCTGTCAAAAGCAGAAGCCAAGGAAGCCCTATGTGAGGCTTACGATGGCATTTGCGGGGCTCATCAACCTGACCCGAAGTTGCAGGATCGTCTCCGTCGGATGGGCTATTACTGGCCTACGATGGTAGCAGATGCTGTCGATTATACAAAAAAGTTTAAGGCTTGTCAGATCCACGCAGACTTTATACATCTGCCATCTGAATTCTAGCCCCCAACAGTGGCCTCTTGGCTATTTAAAGCATGGGGAATGGACATCATTGGTCCAATTACCCTATCGTCGTCTAGGGTATACCGGTTTATACTTGCAATCACCGACTACTTCTCCAAGTGGGCGGAAGCTGTTCCGCTGACAAAGGTAAAGACATCAAACGTGATCAGTTTCATAAAACATCACATCATCTACCATTTTGGACTGCCCCGGAGGATCATTCATGACAATGGTCCGCAGTTCACAAGCCATGCTTTCTATCGATTCTGTGACAAGAATCAGATTCAGAATATGGCTTCAACGACATACAACCCATCGGCTAATGGTCTGCAGAAGATTTTAATAAGACTATAATCAAGCTTCTCAAAAATTTCGTATCTTCAAACAAGCACAACTGGAATAAAAAGCTGGGTGAATGCTTATGGGCGTACCGCACTATAATTCGGACGGCTACAGGAAATATACCGTTCTCTCTAGTTTATGGAAGCGAGGCAGTTCTTCCATTAGAGACCCAGATCCCCTCACTTTGCGTGGACCTTACTTACCGGTTGACGTCGGACGATAACTAACACCGACGGCTACAAGAATTGGAAGCCTTAGACGAAAAGAGTTTGCAAGCTCAACAAAGCATCGAGCTCTATCAAGCACGCATCTCTCGGGCCTTCAATAAGAAAGTCAAGCAGAGGACATTCCAAGTAGGCGATCTCGTCTTGGCCGTTCACAGACCGATGGTTATGACTCACAAAATCGTCGACAAATTCTAGCCCAAATGGGAGGGTCCATTCATCATCGAGACCGTATTCTCCAACGGCATATGCTGGCTCACAAAACAGAATGGAGACTTGCTCATGATGCCCATAAATGGCAAGTTCCTAAAGAAATACTATGTCTAAGGACATGCTGGTACTTCTTCAAACCACCAAATCTCCCAGACTGTCGATTTATGTACACCAAGTACCTCTGAACTTACAATCTATTAGCTTCGAGTGGATTCACATTGCATCCTCCTGGGTGACAAGTCATATATACTAAATACCTCTGAACTTCCACCCTGATGCTTCATCCCGTCGGAGTTCACCAGGCTTATTGTCATCTCTGAGCAAACTTCCTGGTCCTGATTATCATGCGTCAGTCCATATTACCTCTGATACCGATAGTCTCTTGACTTAACACATGTACCCAAGCTGGGATAAAATTATGGTGTTAAGACCACAGAACCTATCACGTGCATATTACCTCTGTTGGGTTTTGTCTCAAAATATATTACTCGCACCACCAGTGCACAAAAGGGTAATAGGTCTATGGACACACACAAAAAAGAAGAAGAAACGCTATCTTTTTTTTATTGGCACAAGGCACCATAAATCGAATACACCTGAGAGATCCTGTACTGAGGATCCCCGAGTACAAAAAGAATTCTGGAGAATGGAATGATGGAGATCGAGCGGCAGTTGCTCCTTTACTCCATTGACACTCTGATTATAAATGTGGGAGAAAACCTAAGAAAATTACTAACTCTCGGCTCACTGACAAGAAGTGCAACAATTTGGCTCTTGAAAATGCTCTCCGTTCTGTCCTTTGAAGAGGGATAAGACCCCCTTTTTATAGTAGTTTCTGAGCTGGAATTATGTTATACGCCCACATGAGGAAAATACACTAGTTTTTATGTGGGCACATAGCCCTGCCTTGGGCGCATAGGGTGTAGGTACATACAGGCTACGAGATCATGGGTTGGTCGTGGTGTTGACGTGGCCACATGCTTCGGTGCACGACTGCTCGTGGAGACTGACATGGCCGTGCGCTTCGGTGCACATTTTGATCATGGCTTTGACCTAGTCAGGCTTGGGCGCATAGCCCTGTTTCAGGCTATGCACCCTCCTTCCAGGGTGGCTTGGGCGCATAGAGCTTCACAGGATGACTCGGGCGCATAGAACTTCACAGGACAACTTGGGCATATAGAGCTTCTCAGGATGACTTGGGCGCATATGTCCTCATCGGCTTGGGCGCATAAGGCTTTATTTGCTAAAATTTTCATGCTTCTACAAAATTCCCTTCAAAGTTTTCGATACTTGAACGAGTTCGAAATACTTTGAAAGAAGCATGGACCGTCTTCTTGTAATACAGAGGGCACATAATACGGCCCTTTCTTTGGGCGCATAGCATTTGGCCAGCCTATCAGGGAGATGACTGTTGAGATCTTCCTTGAAAATTTGAACTGACAGATTCATCGGGGTGGAAGTTGAAAAGGTCTATCCTTTATACGTCATCTACGTCAGCTAGTGGCAGTCGCATAGTATGCAAGAGGCTGGACCTTCACGTGGGCGCATAGGCTATGATGGGCGTATACTGTGCAATGGGCGCATAGGTGCATAAGAAATAGTGGACGTATAGTAAGTGGCCCATGCCTATAAATAGGCTCTGAAGGAGAGAGAAATTTTATTATTCTCCTCTCTTATAACTTTTTTAAAAACTCTTCATCTCCTTTCTTTAAGAACCATGTCTCCCACGGTTGCCAAGAGATCCGCGAAGGGCAAGGGGGCCACACCGAGTGGCTCTTCTCCTGCGACAGTGTCCTCTCCAGTCCAGGACCAGATTCTGGGTGAGGCCATGCTTCAAAAACAAAGTCTCGAGCGTTAATTTGCGATCCTCAGACTTTTCTTCTGCCTGGGCGCATACGCCTAAGACAACATACTTCTGTGAGCATCGTTATGCGCCTACAGAAGTCATACGCCAACACTGTGGTGTGCTATGCACCCACATGTTTCCATGTTATGTGCCCATATGCTGTTTGCATGTTATGCGCCCACATGTTTGTTTTGGGCGCATAAGAGTCCTTCAGCACTTAATTTTTCCTACGGTTTCTGAGTCTGACTTTCTCTTCTGTCCTTGCAGTAAACATGTTTGTCCTAGAGCTTGGCGGTATCCCTTTCGGTTCTAGTTGCTACGTTCTCGGCACAAGCCTACAACCAACATAGTCAGCGATGTTCAGGCGAAGATCAGTCATGAACAACCTACGGAACGGACGATCGCCATAATTGAATAAGACAAAACCTTTCTGAAGTAGATGATTAATGATGAGAAGCTCAGAGGGTCACGCTGTTGGAAGAAGCTATACTTCCTATTCGGTGACAGCGTAGGGTTCGAGGATGATGCGACGATATGTCTGGAAGATCCTTTAGTGGTTACGTTGAATGACCAAAGAATAGGGCTGCCATCGATGGAGCACCAATACCCTCTGTCAGCGTTTTCTGATCTGGCTGTGCAGAGGCAAATAAAATGGGACCTGACTCCTGAACTTCTTGGGGTTGTTTCTGGCAGGGTCCAGTTTGACTCTAGTGACTGGAAGAAGAACACGTTCAAGTGTGTCAAGGGTTCTACGTCCTACTCCATGAGGGGGCTACAATCGGGTGTCAGACTGAACGATGTCCCGACTGATCTTCATCCCTATGCTGCTGAGACTCTCTCCAACTTGATGCTGTCAAATAAGGAGTCATATCCGGGAGGGAAGATGCGGATGGAAGGCTGGAGGCATTTTGTTCCGTTCTAGAGTGACCTTACTGGATGGGTGCTCTCGACTTACGAGGCCACCCTAAAAGCTGTCGGTCTTCTTTATGATGTCAGGGCCACCTAATATAGTATCAAGGTTAACTGGCCGATGTTTGTCTCCTTGCCCGAGCTGCACAACCATCATACGTGCACCTTCTTCACTCCGGACGAGAAGATGGATTTAGCTCTTCACGAGATACAGGTGGTATCCAAACTTCCCTGGGGGACGGAGCCATATGTAGAATATGACCCCAATGATGCAGAGATCTTAGATTTGGAGAAGAAGAACCCTGATATGATAGAGGTGTACAAAGAGTTACTCTGTCACTTTTTAATTTGTCACCAGATTACAAAGAAGGGTAAGACTGAGGGGTCTCTCCCGCATACGAGGGCCTGGACCAACTATGTTTTCACCAGAGAAAGGGGGAATGGCCCAGTCTCCTTCTCGTCTCGCAAGCCCTTGACGATCTCTGAGATAGGTCAGCTGATGACAGACCACGGAGCTGCAGATGTCAAAGATAGTGATGATCCTGAGGAAAATTCCCTGATTTATCATTTCTTCAGACAAGCTGAGTTCAAGATGTAAAAAAAAAGGTGATGTTGGCTGCTTTTCTGATGATATGACTTCATGACTGCGTAGTCCCTGGTGGTTCAGGGTCTATTGAGAGAATCAGCCGGGGTATGATACTTCTGGATGTAAAGCTGGCCTTTGGACGCCTACTTGCTCTGCTTCCAGCGATGGTCTGTGCCATCCAACGGGGTTTGCGGCATTTTGTTGTGAACGCGATAACATCCGAAGGCATGAAGGACTTTGCTAGGACTGAGTTACCTTTCAACTATCTGATGGGGTGGCTGGTACTGTATTATCCTAGATTGATAAACGCCGGGCTGATGGAAGACTCTTTGGCGGGAGATGCCTTCCTTCGGAGGTTCAGAGACACGGATTGGACCATTACAGGGAAGCCTGTTTGCAGGAGGGCTTTGAGTTTTTTGCAAAATTATGAGTTCTTCAGAGTATCGCCTCCGTCTGGTAGTGGCCGCGTGGGAGACACCCTAGTAGATGAGGGGGCACTCACTACTAGCCTTCCTATTGGGGCATTTCGTTGGCTCCAATCCATTAGGCCTTCCCATCTAGTATTCAGGAACAGGAACCATACTTTACTGGAACCTTATTTGCCGAGCCACTTTGCACGGTAATTTGGCAACAGCCAGCTTCTCTTGGGCAATCCCAGTCCTTATCTCCAGTCGATAGGGAGTCTGATCGATGGGGCGCATGCATGGGGCTACTACAATGCTGGTTGTACGGGGGTAATTTTTACCTTTCCCGAAGATAAACCCGACACCCACATGCTCTTTGCTGACGCTAAGTTCTATATTCAGATCAATACCATTCCTTTTCTGTATGATCGTGAGCATAGTTTTATATCGGGGACCAAACTTGCCCCTACCCTTGCTGATATAGGACGAGCGCATGCAATGGGAAGAAAGGAAGGTCTTCTCGGCAGACGGCGTTGCAGGCCATTGCCATTCGGGAGGTAGATCCCTTCCTAGACTCTATAGCCGTCTGGTCAAGCCTTTAAAAGCTTTCTCACCCTTGCATTTGTCCTTTCCACAGGACCCCGAAGTTGCAGCTGAGGCATGTGCCTCCTTGTTTGAGGAGGTGGATGTGACGACAGTGTCCCCTACTCGTCCTCGACCGATGGATGAGGGCGGGTCTTCTTCAGCTGTAAGACTTGAGTGATGGGGTGATCAGGGCGAAGGCCCAGACCATGACGGCGACCAGAAGATCAGTCTCTCTTACGACATATCTGTGGGGGATATGTCTACAATAGGAACTGCGATAAAAAAGTTGGACGAGAACCAAGTCCAATCGGCTCATCCTCCTGCGGGTATATCATCTTTACGCCTCTCTTCGAATGAGATTTTTTTACTTTGATTTTGCGTGCTCCTCGTGAGACTGACCACGACTGTATGTTCCCTTGTAGACAAGGGGAAGGAACCCCTCACGAAGATAGTACCCGCCATTAGGAAAGGGACGGAAGTTGTTTCCGGCTCCTCCAATTTTGCTGGTGCGGCGGGAGCTGTTAGTGAGCCGGTATCGGCTACAGAAGGAAAGGTTGAACAGCTTGCTGAGGGAGCTATTGCTGAATCTGCTCCTGTTCGACCGAGATTGTGGAATATATCAGTCCTGATGCCGCTCACGGCCTTGATATTGCTCCTCTTGAACAGTCTGGGCCTGCCCTTGGTTTCCCTGAAGCCAAGATTGATAGCGTAGCCCTGGCTGGAGTTGAGCAAGCCAAAGGTACGAAATTATAACTCTTTTATATTTTCCTCCCTCTTTTTTGGTTACTGTATTTTTTTTTGTCAGGTTCGGCTTCTTGTCAGGTATCCCTTCTTGAAGCGGAAGAAACTCTCCAAGCTTCCTCTCCGACGACCTCTACTGAAGATGATGAGATGGCCCAGGAAGTCGTCAAAGCTTTCTAATATGTGCTGAAGGTGAAGCTTCCTAGATCCTGAATCGGAATACCGCCTTTGGCCCTGTGTAGGCTATTGCCGAATGCCAAGTGGCGGCCTTCGAGAGCATTGTCGGCTATAAAGAGCGGGTCAATACTCTGAGAAAAGTTCTGAATGACCTGGAGGGTCAGGTAGCCAGGTTTCGGGATGCCAAACATTGGAGCCCGACGTCGTTGTTCCGTTAAGAGAACGAGGCTTTGATGACGGCTCTTGCGGAGGGGAAGGCCACTTTCTAGGTGAGGAAGGATGCCCTTGTTCGAGAGATCAGTGAATTGGCTGACCAGTATGGTCAGTTCAACACTGCAAGTGAGGCGCGTGCCGCCTCAAAAAATAAAGTAGCTGTACAGATTACCGAAAAGTATAATCACATTGCACAGATCTAGAACGAGATCGCTCAACTGGAAGCCGACTTGAGGGCGGCAACATCCGAACAAGAGGATTATTTGGCTCAGGCTGCCATGACTGCCACCACTTCCGCCCATTTAGAAGAACAGCTGGCGAAGTTGGAGGGAGAGCATTCGAATCTGATCCTTTTCGAGGATGAAGCTGCTCGCCAAGAAGAGGCACATCGTCGAGCTACCGCGAAGTCTGAAGCTGAGATCGCAGCTCTAAGGGACAACATCAATCGCCTATGTATCCCTTAGATTCTTTGTAACTTTTTTTCAGCCGTCACGGCTCTTGTACCCTTTTTTCGTCTCTTGATAGACGCTCAAGTAAAGAATAAAGAATCTTTTCAAAGTGAATGTGGTTTCGTGAAACATCAGAACTAGAGGTAATGTGAACGTAGCATGGATATTTCTGGTGGGTATTTCGCTGGGAAATTTTGATGTGGACCTATTATCCGTTTTATATTTAAGTTTTTTTTAATATGGATAATAAGCTGAACGAGGCTGCTAGTAGGGTAATATGGACGTAATAGCAGAGGATGTTCTATAGTATGGACGTGGAAAAATATATAACGTTAGGTGGGAGTGGATAATATAGAGGTAGTATGGACGTGATTATCCTTGATGAGTGCTTTGCTCAGATGTTATATGGACATTGCAAAACATTTTCTAATCATTCTACTGCAGAAATAATTATCGAAAAACAATTCAGAGGTAATAGGAACGTGACTTGTTTTTGTCAAATCGAGTTTGGATGGAGTCAAAAACGGGAATGATTCCACTGGGGAAATATTTTAGAGAAGCTCTTATCCAAGGCATATTCAAGACTCTTGAAATACGGATAATAGTTAGATAACTTTTTGAACCACATAAACATCGCACTGTACATTTACATGACTGAACATATATGAACATCATGTAAAAAAAAGGTTACGTATAGTATTTCTTCAGGAACTTGCCGTTGATAGACATCATGAGCAAGTCACCATCAGGCTTAGTTAATCGGTATGCACCATTAGATTGTACTGATTCTATGATGAAAGGACCTTCCCATTTAGGCTGTAATTTTTTTTTGTTTTGTGCGTCATGACCATTGGTCTTCTCACTGCTAAGACTAGATCACCGACCTGGAAGATTCTTTCTTTCATCTTTTTGTTGAAGGCTCTGGAAAGGCGTGCTTGGTATAACTCAATCCGCTGCTGAGCTTACAAGCATTTTTTGTCTAGTGCTTCGAGCTCCTGTAGACGCAGACGATAGCTTTCTTCGGTAGTTAACTCGCTGGCTAGGGCTACTCGAAGAGAAGGAATCTGGATTTCTAGGGGAAAAACTGCTTCGCTTCCATAACCAGAGAGAATGGCGTGTTGCCTGTTGGAGTCCAGACCGTTGTACGATAGGCCCATAGACATTCACCGAACTTCTTATTCCAATCGCGCTTGTTTGAAGACACGAACTTTTTGAGAAGTTTTTTGATGGTTTTATTGATGGCTTCTGCTAGCCCGTTAGCTGCTGGATTGTAGGCAGTAGAGGCTACATTCTGGATTCGGTTCCTATCACAAAACCGATAGAATACATGGCTTGTAAATTATGGACCATTGTCATGGATGATCCTACGAGGTAGGCCGAAACAGTAGATAACGTGATATTTGATGAAACTGATCATGTTTGACGCCTTCACTTCGGTGAGCGGTATAACTTTTGCCCATTTGGAGAAGTAATCGGCTATGGCTAGGATGAACCGATGTCCTCTGGAAGATGTCGGGCTGATTGGTCCTATGACATCCATGCCCCAGGCTACAAAAGGCCAGGATACTGCCGTCGGGTGTAAAAACTCAGAAGGTTGATGAATGAAATTGACGTAGAACTGACAGATCTACACTTTTTTGCATATTCAATGACATCTGCTATCATTATTGGCCAATAATAACCCATTCGTTTGAGCCAATCTTGTAATTTGGGGCCTGGTTGATGTACACCACACACTCTGTCGTGAGCCTCCTAAACTACATATTTGGATTCTGTGTCTGATAGACATCATAACAGTAGTCCATCGTAAGAGCATCGGTACAGCATCTTGGTAGCTGCGTCGTAGTAAAATCTGAGGGATCGCCTTTGGATAGACACTGCTTCCTTCGGGTCCTCGGGGAGGATTTCATAGACGGCATAGTCTATGAAGGGAAATCTCCAGTCTTTAATATCGACGTTTGTTTCCATTGTGTAACTGTGATAAATATGCAAGGCATTCTTCACACAGAATAGTTTTCGACCAGACACTGTGATCGACTGCTGAGTATTGGTAGGGACGGTCAAAGAAGCAGCGAGACCGGCTAGAGCATCTGCTTCTATATTATGTAGTCGAGGCACGTGCTAGATGAAGAATCCAGTGAACGTAGACGCCAACTCGATTGTTGTTCTGTGATAGGGGATGAGATCTTCGTTACGAACTTTATAATCACCTCGGACTTGACTAACTATTAGCTTGGAATCGCCGTAAGCTTCTAAATAGTCAACTCCCAGTTGTTTTGCCAGTTGCAGACCGATTAATAGGACATTATATTCGGCCATGTTGTTGGTGCATAGTTCCATGAGAGAATATGTACGATGAATAACCAGATAATCAGGTGACACGAGCACGATGCCAACTCCGGCCATAATATTTCTTTTTGGTCCTGTTCTTGATGCACCGTCAAAGAACATTCGCCAAATAGAGATTTTTTCAGTTGCGGTGTTAGACTCCACTACTTCATCGAGGATTTCATCATAGAGTTTGGAAGATTCTGGCACCGGATGAGCTGCTAGGATATCAGCTAATGCTTGGTCTTTTACTGCCTTTTGAGGAACGAAGAGCATATCGTATGGAGTCAACAACATTGCCCATATAGCTAAACGGGAATTGAGAGAGCCCGGTTTAGTCATAAGTATTCTGAGAGAGTTGATTTTAGATATAATGTGGATAGTCTGCCCAGACACATAGTAGCGTGTCTTCTGGATGGTAAATACCAGTGTAAGGCATTCCTTCTCCACTGGTGTGTATCTTTGTTCGATACCCACCATTATGCGGCTGAGGTAGTAGATTGCCTGTTCATGGCCGCCTTCATTCTTCTGAGCTAATAGGGTGCCAAGAGAATGGTCCATAGCGTGGACATATAGTAAGAAAGACTTCCCCATTATTGGAGCTACCAATACTGGGGGGCTTGTAAGATACGCCTTGATGTCGTCGAATGCGTGTTAACATTGTTCAATCCAGACGAAAGATATGCCTTTCTTCTTGAGTTGAGTGAATGGTTGACACCTTCTAGAAAGGTTTGAAATGAATCGTCTGATATAGGCTAGCCTTCCTTGCAGTCCGCGTAGCTCTTTAAGGTTTTTTGGAGGATGCATATCGAGGATAGCCTTCGCTTTCTTCGGGTTAAGATGTATACCCTTTGAAGTGATAACGAAACTAAGGAATTTGTCGCTAGAGACTCCCAGAAAAGACTTGGTTGGATTCAACTTGAGTTGGTGTGCACGCATTAGTTCGAACATCGTTCTCCAGTCTTGGAGGTGGTTGCCCTTGAGACGACTTTTAACTGCGATATCGTCTACATAGTACTCCACAGTTTTGTGCAAATGATCGTGAAAAATTGTGTTCATGGCTCGCTAGTATGTCACCCCTGCATTCTTCAATCTGAAGGACATCACCGTATAGCAGTATACCACCAACGGTGTTCGAAAAGATGTGTGTCTCTCATCGTCTGGGAACATCTTAATCTGGTTGTAGCCTGAGAACCCATCCATGAAGGACATCCGCTCGAAGTCGCAAGTGTTGTCGATGATTACGTCGGTGATCGGTAGAGGGAACTCGTCCTTCGGGCATGCAGAGTTCAAATCACGGTAATTGATACAGACTCGAACTTTACCATTCTTTTTCATGTCTAGAACGATGTTGGCAACCCAGTCAGGGTGTTGTTCTTCGCGAATGAATCCACTGGCAATGAGCTTCTTGACTTCATTCTCGATGACCTCCATGACATCTGGTAGGAATCGTCGTTGTTGCTGCTTCACTGGCTTAGCTTTAGACGAAATATTCAGGCGGTGCATGGCAACTTTAGGGTCCATACCTGGCATGTCTTCATAGCTCCATGCAAAGACGTCGATATATTCTCTTATAAGCTATATAAGAGATTGGCGTTCATCTACTGATGAAGATTGGTTTGAAAGATGATTCATCTCCTAAATTGACTTGGATGACTTCGTCTTGGTAGGTGGTTCACGTTGTTCGAAGTGCAGCTCCCACCTAGTATCCATTTTTGAGCCTATTGTTCAAGCTTGATCGATTGGACATTGTCCACAATTTGGTCAACTAAAACCATGTTGACAGACAGAGTTGCTTTGAATATGTCGCCAATGCTGAAGTCTGAGTCCCAGAGGGAGAAATCAGAAGAATGAGAACAACGATCTGCTTCATCATCTGATCTTTCAGGAGTTGCTGGAGGAGTAACATAACCCAAACCCACACCGTTTCATTGATAATAGTTCTCGGGTTTGCTAGGAGGAGCAAAGTGTCGTATTGGCAATCGTCGTCCCCGGCCGTAATTTAGCCCCTGGTCGCTTTTGATGTCATATCCCATGTTCTGGATGATATTCTTGGCCTGCCAACTATATCGAAAAAGTTGTATTTTTCTAGAGTCATAGTCAGCTTCTGTGTTGTGCTTGGGAGAAGTAGAGTCTGGAACGAATTTTCTCTCGCCAATTATACGACCGAAGATGATTAGTTCTTTATCCTTCTTTCTGGCTGGAACGATAAAGTAGTGGATATCTTCTGGGTAAATTTTTTTCCGCAGGAGAGGCATCGTGACCGGCATGCAGAGGTATGGTCCTATACCGTGCTCTAGAGCGTATATCGTATATATGTAGTGGTTTACAAATTGATAGACATCTGAGTAATTCAAAGATAAACCTTTACTAAGAAAATATGCAAGTTCCTCTTCAGGGATAACATCATCCGCTTAAGGTACATTATTATGAGTATTAATATACTCATTGAGAGGATCATCATCTGGAAGAGGAGCCACAGTCTTGGCCAAGTTCACCACGTAGGATAATTCTTCAGGTGTGGGAGGACGGACTTCAGCAGGTTCCTCCTGAGGTTTAACCTTGTCAGGGTTCTTGCGGAGAGTGATGGTCAATGGTTTGACCTTGTCAGGGTTCTTCTTTTTTAGTACCCAGATTGTGAGAGGCTTCGGAGTACTTTTTAGAGTAGTACGTCCTTTGACTCGGATAATCAGGAGACCATTATTGGAGGATGAACTTGCTTCAGCTTCATTGTCAGCTTTGTTGCTGTCATCCTTGGGGGGCTGAGATTGGTAAAGTACCGAATCTCCATAGTAGGCTTCGATGCCCTTAAAAGGATCGACATCGACAAACTCCGTCTTCACGACACCGTCGTTGTTGACATACTTGAAGCACTGGTGAAGTATGGAAGGAACTATCATGTTCTCGTGTATCTATGGACATCCCAACAAGACGTTGTAGGATACATTGGCATCGATCACATAACAGGAAACCTCCGTTCGGAGATCACCTATCTGGCACTTGAGACGGATCTTGTCCAGCGGGTGGCTTCGACCAGCATTGAAAGCCATGATAGTTGTATTGGTTGCAGATAGCTTGTGCAGAGGGATTCCCAAAATTTGAAGCAAACTTCTAGGAATGATGCTGAGGATTCTCCTGGATCGATGTGCATGTGGTCCACCTTGATCGCCCCGATATACCCTGTATAGTACAAGGGTCTATCATGACGATTGTTTTTTAGTAGCATGTCCTCCTGTGAAAAGGTGATGTTGGGCACCACTTCTATAGTACTGTGGCAGTGAGGACATAAGATAGGGTCTTCAGCGGGGGCTTTGACTTCAGCGAGATAAGAGTCGGCATGTAGTAATGCCTTACTTAAGGCCTTCCGCATTTCTTTGGAGAGTCACAACAGATCGAACAGAGACAACCTGGCAGGTGTGTTGGCTAACTGTGCCAATATGTCAAAGTTGTAGGGCCGATCCATGCCTTCGGGAGATGGCACCTTCAGAGACTTGTCAAACCGCGTCTCCTTCTGCTTGGCTTTGTCGGTAGTTGAAGGCTTAGACGGGCTGGCTTCTGAGCTTGTCGGGGTAGCAGAAGTTTGAGAAGGTAGTGCTTCTTCTTGTGCGGGATCGTACGTCCGAAGATAAGTCTTTCCTGATCGCATCTCGCCAGATAGAACCTCGTAGATGGGAGAAGACACCATATGGCATGGCTTGTATTTCTTGCCCCTTTTTGCTTTGGGAGGTACCACCCCCTGCGTTACTTCTTACACAAGGTCCGAATGGACCCACATGATCTCACCTCGTTCAGTTGTGAGTGGCACCAAGGTTGAGTTGCGAGCTGGCGGTAGGTTGACGACTTCCATTATTGCCTTGGGGATCGGGACCATGCCGTATGGGACTTCTGTGGGAGGAAAGTTACCAAACTGAAGAGAGATCATGTTAGAAGATACAACCTTGTCTTCAGCTTCGAGGTTGATCACTTGGCTGTCGATAAGCTGTTGTATCTTCTTCTTCAGGACGATGCAGTCCTTGGTGGAATGATGCATGTACTGATGATAGAGACAGTACTTGGGATCGTTGAGTTGGTTCGCCTCTGCAGGACGTCGTGGTGGAGGCAATGTCAGTTTATTACCCTTCGTCAATGTGTGAAAGATGGTAATGATATAGTATTCCTCAAATGAGAAGGTCTCCTTAGGCTTGTCGGAGACGCCCTGAGAATTGGAAGCTCCTTTGGATGTGTCGACCTTCATGACTTCTTTCCCTTTACCCCCACGGACAGGGATAGTTTGAGGATGCTTGCCCTTGTCTTCGAATTTGGGTGTTTTCAACCTTAGTAGTTCCAGATTAGGAACGTCATTTTCAGCAGCATCAGCGGCCCCAATAAAAGTGGGCCATGTATCATACTTATGTATACCCAGACAAAACTTCACCATAGGAAGGAAGTTATGTCGACAAGTATCCATAAGTTCTGAGTATGGTATGCCGAAAGGCATCTTTAGTGCTAGCCGCCTGAGTCTTTCAATGAAGGCGATGACAGACTCAGTCCTCCTTTGCTTGGTCTCGATGAGGGTGGACATACTAAAATGCATGCCACTCTCATAAAACCTGTTGAGGAATAACCTCTCCAAGTCTTTAAACAAATTGATACAACCGTCAGGCAGACTGCAGAACCATTCGAAAGCTACCTCCTGCAAGGTGCTAATAAACAGCTTTGACAAGAACGGATTATCCCTGGGCAAGTGCAGAGTCTGCGTGTTGAAGTATGTCATGTGTTGACGAGGAGAAGTCAACCCGTCAAATTAATTTAGCGTCAGCGGCTTGTAGTTAGGAGGGCAAGTAGCATTCTCCCATTCAGGAGGATAAGGTTGAGATATCCCCATCTTCTGAAGCTCATCTTTGTGTGAGATGGTGTCAAGATGGGCAACCAGGGAATCAATTGCATCTTGTTGATTGAGCAGGTATTGGGAAACGGCTGCTGAACGGTTGTCAGACGTCGTTGGCAAAGGACCACCCCTGGCATTAGCAAGATTTGGGGGAGGCACAACGGAGTGATACTACTTTTGTAGTGAAGGAGGGTTGTTGCTATGGGCTAGACTAGCATGTGCTGAGACGTTTTGTTGAGGTGGAGGAACAGTTCCAGCAGCTTGGACCGCCATGATACTGGTCAGCATATCAATGATCTTAGCGAATACTGTTTTAAGACCCTCTAGCCGTTTACTGGTCTGATCACTGGCTTCTTCAGGTCTTTCTCTGTCTGCCATATATGTAGATAATATACGAGGATGAACAGAGGAAATAGTATAACTGGTACTGATACTGTCTGTCTCTGAGTGGACAAGTCCCTCATCTTCAGGTAGAGGAAGTAGATAGTCACCATCAGACTCGGAGAGATCGTCGTCCTCTGGAAGGCTACCCCCAGTGTGAAGGTCAACCACTTCAGACTCTGAGGGAATACTACCCCCAGCTTGGCAGTCTTCGTCATCCATACGGAATCTCGCCTTTGATCGAGTACCCATATAGACTCCTTCAGATATGATAGCCTGCTGGCCATCTGTTGGTAGACTTCTTCTCCTTCTAGAGAAAGTTGGGTTCGTGGTCCACTGTCTTTGATTGCGGCTTCCGTAAGGGGGACCCCATGAAGCCATATTGGATGAGATATACAGCGGCTTTTCATCGTCAGAGAAATGTAGCCGTTGGAACACAGACCTTCTCTGAGGCACTCTTGTTGCTTTAGAGCAGCAACAGTTGATAACAATACTGGTACACGGATATGCACTATGAATTGTGATGTCCTCCCTCACTTTACGCTTATGATTTATCACGTCGCGTAAGTCAACGGAAGGGAGTTTTGCCTTACAACCCATCTTGCATGCATCGCTGAGCTTTGCATGCGGATTCGTAAGGAGAGTTGGCGCATCTAGACTTAGCTCACGTGTAGGGGCAACCCCCACACCTAAGTTCTGTGATGTCCTTGAAGACAGCCCCGTGCTATACGCGTTGGGGCCTGCCTTTTTGGTGTGGGAACATAGGCCTTGGAGACTGGCCTTAGGTGCATACTTCTTGACAGCATGTCTGAGCCTCCTTGATGTGGGCGCATACTATGGATCCAGTGAGCCTGGGCGCATAGCCTTGGGCACATGACCCTGGATGCCCAATCTGTCGAAGATAGAAGAATTCTGATTGGGGTTATGCGCCCAAACAACCCATTGGACGCATAGCTTCGGGCGCATGCTTGGTAGAGCAGCGCTATTTTCTTCCAGCTTCGTCTTCTTTGTTTGTGAGCCTTGCTGGATTTTCCCAGAGTGTCAAACACACCGATTCTTGGCATCGTAGTGCTTTTCTTTGCCAAGTCTCGAGCGTTGAACACTCTGCTGTTGGTTGTGCAGGAAAGGAGTCACTGGGCTAGTAGAGCCCGGAATGGTGTGAGCCTTCTCCATTTAGGGAGCTTCTGTGGCAGAGTCATGCGCCAATGTGACAGAGTCCTCCAGTTGCATATCTGCTATGACACTAGCAGGATATGTACAACGAGCCTTCGGAAGCCAAGTCTTGCGAGACTTGTTTGGCTTCGCTGATTTTGAGGGAGTAGAGCCATCCCTCGAGAGCATCTCTTCGAACGCCTACAGATCAATCTTTACGATCAGCATCTTCTGAGTACTCCACACTTTGTCGGTATCGGATTGTGTCACCACCTTCTCGTCAGAGAAAAAGGTAGTCCCTAGCAGAGTCGCCATTTTTGTGGACACACACAAAAAAGAAGAAGAAATGCTGTCTTTTCTTTATTGGCGCAAGGCACCACAAATCGAGTACGCCTAAGAGATCCTGCGCTGAGGATCCCCGAGTACAAAAAAGAATTCTGGAGAATGGGACGATGGAGATCGAACGGCAGTTGCTCCTTTACTCCGTTGACACTCCGATTACAAAAGTGGAAGAAAACCTAAGAAAATTGCTAACACTCGGCTCACTGGCAAGAAGTGCATCAATTTGGCTCTTGAAAATGCTCTCCGTTCTGTCATTTGAAGAGGAATAAGACCCCCTTTTTATAGTAGTTTCTGAGCTTAAATGATGTTATACGCCCACATGAAGAAAACACACTGGTTTTTATGTGGGTGCATAGTCTTGCCTTGGGCGCATAGGGTGTAGGTGCATGCAGGCTGCAAGATCATGGATTGGTTGTGGTGTTGACGTGGCCGCATGCTTCGGTGCACGACTGCTCGTGGAGACTGACATAGCCGTACGCTTCGGTGCAAGTTTTGATGATAGCTTTGATCGAGTCAGGCTTGGACGCATAGCCCTGTTTCAGGCTATGCGCCCTCCTTCACAGGGTGGCTTAGGCGCATAGAGCTTCATAGGATGACTCGGGCGCATAGAACTTCACAGGACGATTTAGGCGAATAGAGCTTCTCTGGATGAGTTGGGCGCATATGTCCTCATCGGCTTGGGCGCGTAAGGCTTCATTTGCTGAAATTTTCATGCTTCTACAAGGTCCACCAAAAATTATTCATGATTATCGTATGTTACGTCCATATTACCTCTGATATAGATAGTCTTCTCATCTAACACATGTACCCAATCTGGGATAAAATTATGGTGTTAAGACCACAGAACCTATCACGTCCATATTACCTCTGTTGGATTTTGTCTCAAAATCTATTACTCGTACCACCGGTACGCAAAAGGGTAATAGGTCCACAAAAAATTATTCGAATCTATTACTCGCACCACCAGTACGCAAAAGGGTAATACAAAAATTATTCAAATCTATTACTCGTGCCATAGATGCGCAAAAGGGTAATAGGTCCACAAAAGTTCCCCAGTAGGATGTCCTCTACCAACCACAACTGCTGTATTAGGCCTCCTAGTACAAGCACTTCAGACATCATAAGCAAGAGAAGGAAGATAATTTATCTTTTTATTTTATGAAAAATTAACTACATTGGTGAGGCTACATCTCCAGCAATAATGATGATAAAAAAAAAGAGGAGGAAATCCACTACTCATCAGCAATACATAGCACAGTAAGTATCGCCTCAAGCGGCACAGTGGGGCGGTCGATCTTCAGCTTTTTTAGGTCAGTTTGGCAGCACCACGCCTTCGTCAAAAGGCAGTTTCGTAGCCCTCGAAAGGAGTCATGTTTTACTGCTGAGAAGCAAACAAGGCTGTTGAACCTTCGAGAAGCCACACGGAGGAGGGCAAATATAGCATGCTAAAACATCTACAAGCGTTAACTTTCTCCCCTCTGTATTGCGGACGTCCTAGGCCCGTTCCTCCAAGAGGCCCTACCTTCAAAACAACATCCCTAGTGTTGCTTTTGCCTACTTGGAGAGCCGTAAAAACAGAACTTTCACGACGACGCCTAACCACCGTCCGACTCTTCAATGTATAAAGGGTCTTCCTACCATCTGAGGAAAACCCTTTCGAAGCATGGAGAGTTCTAAGCTGTCTGATGTGCATGTCAAAATGTTGCATTTTCACCATATCCAAAATCGCCGATACCGGTCCTGGAGAAATTTGCTAGCTAGATCCCTATAAAATATAAAAAGGGGAAAAGAGGTTAGCAGTTAGAAGAAAACAAAGTGAATGGGTATTTGTTTAGTTCATGCGGCCCAGTCACAATAGAACACACGTGGCCCAGATCATGGGAGAGCTCATGCGGCTCAATCGTGTAGAATCTATGTGGCTCAATCCATGCGGACCAATCACACAACACATGCGGCCCAGTGAGACAGGGAGCACATACACCGTGGAAGCTCGACTATGCACAAAAAGTAGTCCGTTGTCCGTACGTGTCCGGCTCGATAAATGGTTCGACCGCGGAACGTCCGATTTATTAACGAACAAAACTTGGACATTTTTTTGGTCCGATTAAAAATCAGACCCGGACACAGTCATATCCATGTCCGGTCTGAATTCGTCCGCGAACAGTCCGATAGTGGAGACTCCTTTTGGTTTTGTATCAATTATGTCAAAATATTTTGGTTTTGTATCAAGTTTTTGTTGTCCCGTCTCAATTTTTGTTATCTTTTTATTATTGTTTGTTGTATTCTATAACCTTCAATTGTATTTTCTTTCAACTAGATTTTTTGAACCAACTATTAAGGTATCTTGATAAAATAATAACTTTTGATAATATATTTAATTTGTCTGCGGACTATCCGATTGAATTAACAAACAGTGGTTGTCCGTGTTCGTCCGGCCCGAACTTGAACAATGAACTATCCTGTCCGTCAGTCGGAACTCATTTTCATTAACGGACCAAACATGGACAGTGGACTGTCCGTGTCCGTCCGGTCCGTTTATACCCCTATTGATATGTGACTGGCCCGCGCATAAAGCATGCGACATGGCCATCTGAGTTCAAAGCACTCATTCTCCCACCATCCTTACCGTGGATAGGAGGTTGTACGTAAGGATGAGTGGAGAATGAGTCCGCAACTATCTACGAAGAGGCAAACCCCTTTCCTCTGTTAGCAGCGCCGGTCAACTTGGAGCCTTCAGGGGCCATGGCTGATCGGGAGCAGAAAAGGATGTTGGAAGAGAAGAGGACGAAAAGAGAAAGCAATAGGAGTTCTCTCGCTGTCGTACGGCCTATATATTATAGGCCACCAAGAAGCGTAATCGGATAGGCACCACTTCGGTTATCATGCCACTAAAGATAATAATAACTTTTTGGATTTTATCCTTAGTAACCGTCATCTTTATCTTGAAAAGAGAGCCTAAATCTAAAAAAGCAAATACGAGCATTAAATGCGGCGGTGACAGCTGGACAGAGTCTCTTCGCATTTCAAAATTTTCGTGCAGATCGAGATCTTCCTGCGGCTCAAAGCTTCCATGCGGCTTAATGTTTTATGAATGTCTCCATGCTTCTTATTCAAAGTATTCCAAATTTGCAATTTGAAAACTTTAAAGGGGGTCTTGTAGAAGCATGAAAAAGATAGAGTTTATGCGAATCATCACTCCATGTGACCAAGAGAAACCAAGCTGCAGAGGGAAGGCTCTCGAAGATCTCCTGCGGCCAAGAGAAACTAAGCCGCAGAAGGAGTGCTCCTGGAGACCCCATGCGGCTAAGAAAAACTCGAGCCGCAGAAGCAAGGTTCTCGAAGACCCCTTGCGGCTAAGTGGTTTCGAGCCGCAGAGGGAAGGCTCTCGAAGATCCCATGCGGCCAAGTAAAACCAAGCCGCAGAAGCAAGGCTCTCGAAGATCCCATGCGGCCAAGTGAAACCAAGCTGCAGAAGCAAGGCTCTCGAAGAACCCATGCGGCCAAGTGAAACCAAGTCGCAGAATCAAGGTTCTCGAAGATTCCATGCGGCCAAGCGGAGTCGAGCCGCAGGAGAAAGGCTCCTAAGGACACTATGCGGCCAAAACGATTCAGGCTCTACTTTGTGGAGGGGGAGGACACGTGGCAATTTGATCAAGTCTCAACCACCCATATTTGCTACAACAAAGAAATCTCAACAACCCCACCAGCTGGCAGCCCAAGATCGGGTCTTTGTGTGCTGTTACAGACACATGGCCACGTGGCCCTCTATGCGGCCCAAATTTTGCTTTATGCAGGAATCACTATAAATAGCAGGGTAACACACTCATGTAAAAGGTTGGCAATCAAAGGCTGGCAAATTTCTTCAAGAGCAAAGACTGTGTCTGATAGTCCAAGGAGTAAGGTAGAGTTGCTACACTTTCCTTAGCCTCCATCGTCACCCCTCCAGAATCAAAAACAATTGTAATTAGATTGTTTCCTAGGATTTCTTTCTAGGCTATCTTTTTTACTTTTAAAGTTTGCAATCAAATCGAGTTTCTCTTTAATTCTTGTTTTGATATTTAATGGCAAATAAGTTCGTGGCTCGAAACAATCTTTAATCATATGTTGTCCTGATCCGCATCTTAAGCATAACCCAAGAAGAATTCGACAATCTTTATTGATGTGCCCTTTTTCCTGCAGTAGTTGCAGGCAGGCTTCTTTCGAGCCCGGTATATTCCTCCTGGTGGCAGCTGTGAGGTATACTGTGTCCCCGCATAATCTTTTTCTTCTTCTGTCCCAATCTACAACGATAATCCTTCATAATGTGACCCAGTATACGAGGTGCTCCTACGCTAGTGTCATGAGCCTCAGCATATGCTGAACCGGTCGAAGTGTGGGAGGTGATGAGGTTGTTGGCATCGGCGTCTGCTGAGCATGCACTTGAGTTCGTAGCTCGGGACAATCTTTAATCATATGTTGTCCTGATCCGCATCTTAAGCATAACCCAAGACGAATTTGAAAATCTTTATTGATGTGTCTCTTCTACCTGCAGTAGTTGCAGGCAGGCTTCTCTCGAGCCCGGTATAGTCCTTCTCCTGGTTGCTGCTGCGAGGTATACTGTGTCCCCGTACAATCTTTTGCATCAAGATAATTGGAACCATAAATCATACACTGTCCCAATCTACAACGACAATCCTTCATAACATGACCTTTCCTATGGCTTAAGAGACATGTAGGAAGCTTCTTATCTGGATATGGTGATGCTCTAGGGTGTTGTTGTTGTGGTGCTTCAGGATGTCTATTCTACCCATTCTGAGTCTCTCTAGCTGGTACTAAGGGTGGCGAGGTAGATAAAGTCCTATTTAGGGCTATAGATACAATACTCCTTGGAAACTCATTTTGTTATTGCTGCACTTACAATAACCTTAGCAAGAACCTTGACGCTGAAGCCTCGTTAGAGTAAGGGACTGGCGTGGATGGTGGGGACTGAGGAGGAAGTAGCATATATTCTTGCTGGAAACCTGGGGTATGCTGGCCAGATTGTTCTATCTGGGGTCCCGCATCTTGAGGGTACTACTGGGTAGGTGGGGTTCTCTGATCTGATTGAGTCACATGACTTGGATGAAGTGGTGTAGTAGAGGGCACCTCCTCTCCTAGGGGTACTGCAGTGGTTTGTCCAGTCTGGTTGGCTGGGGGTGCTTAAGTCTTCTGGTGCACCGTCGACGGGATCGTAGTAGCCTGCTGTTGTCCTGGATGATACGGTGTCACCGGGGTCATTAGAAGATTCGACTCTGCTTAGGTAGTCGTTTCACCATCCCTAGGGGCCAAGGTAAGGGTGCGTCCGCTTCTTAGATTCATACTGGTGGCACGAAGATAATTGGATGATATTAGGAAAGGTTAGATATGAGGAAATTTCAGTAATCAAAGAAAATTTGATAAGATTGGAAGTCAAAGGAGGTAGTAGTTCTGGATGAGATGTTATTCATATTCCTAAATGTAGGCTTGTTGGGCACAGTCATGTAACCCAAAAATATTTTTGGACCTGTATAGGCCACCACAAAAACATGTAACGCCCCAGTCCCAAAATACTTAGGACCAAGTACGTAGACATGCCAGCTGCACATATACGAAGAATACTCCAATATATTGAATCCTCGTATATGTATATAAGCGGTATATATAAAGTAATTATAGGCCTTAATATAATAATCTAATCTCATCACAGCTCAACACAGAAGATATAAGAATCCAGAATAAATAAGTGTATCAAAGAGATAGCCGGGTGGACATACTCACTCCAAATAGCTGTAAAAATAGTCTCAAATGATCGGAGTCCAACCTCCGCAAAATAGAAAAAAAAGAGATAAAAAAATGTCCACTAAATATCTCAATGAATAAATAAACTAGAACTCAGCAGGAGACTTGGACGCACTAACAACAGATAAGTATTAATGCTGAATATAAATAACTAAAAATAAGATAAAGTAAATCACATAGTAAGGTGGCAAAGTATCTTGCCTGGCGATGTAGGAATGACAATCCAACAATCAAGTACGTCAGTAATGAATCTCATAATCCACGAACGGCTCCGAATGCTGACGGTTTTTCGAAACAGGGTATCCCTATTTTGGCTCGGGTTTTCGCTGTTCTCTGGCGATTCGACCGTCAGCGGTGGCGCACAGAAGGACAGGGGTGCGTCGGAAAGATGCGGCAAAGTTCAGGGAGACTCTGGGCTGCGTTGGTTGTGAGATTGAAGAAGTTTTTAGTAAAACATTTGTTGAATTCCTGCTCGCGGCTGCGCATATACAAATAGGGTTTTAAATCCAATTCTTAGTGGATCTTGCAACGCCCCAGTCCCAAAATACAAGGGGCTAAGTATGTAGACATGCCAGCTGTATACATACGAAGTATATAAAACTCTCATATGTATACATAAGTTGTGAAATATAGAAAGCCATAAAACTAATCTCATCCATAATTAAATATATCATAGAATCAACTTATAAATGTCATTTATACAAAACGTTGGGCGGAGACAAATCCACTACCAACTAAAGAGAGAAAAATACATAGCAATGATGGAAGAGTCGAGCGAAGTGATAGACAATCCAAGAGCTAGCATCACGAAGATAGATTATAAACTATGGCCTTGGCTAGGGCACCTACGAAATCATAAAACACACCTGGAAATTCACCAGGTCCTCAGAGGGACGTAACAAGATACAGGAAGAACATGCCATTATAACTACAATGTAAACACCATAAAACTACAACACAACTGGGTCCCTAACCATCTAAGTGATATGCACTTGGAGGATAACGTTCTACGCAGGGGCTGTAGGATCACGCAAGTAATAAAGAGTGGCCGTCAAGTAGCGCTCATCCGAGACACTATCGGCCAGGGGCAGCAAGTAGCGCTCATTCGAGTCACTATCAGCCCACAAATGTGTGTAAAAAGTAAATGTAGCCCCTACGCTAGTAGCTGTTCTCTCAACCCCAATGATACTATACATGTGTCATAACCACGACACACCAACACGTGTCGCTTCCACAATACTATTTTATGTCTAATAACTGTCAAGTCCTCTAGCATGCATCTATTGACAGTTATATCCAACGCATGCGCACGGGGGATCAGCCAACACGCAAGTGACCTCTATATGCTACTCACAACTCACAGACAACTCGTGTATAATCGTGACACGTTAATGAGACACACTAAATTGACGGTAGTCCCTTAACTCTAGGTCCACATGCAAGAAGAAAATAAATAACTGGAAATAAAGGTGCAGAAAATATACAATAACTGAATAAATAATGCAACTAATGTAAGCAGTAAAGGTGGCAAGGTATCTTGTCTGGTATTACGCCTGATGTGGTGCGATGATTAAGATGTCATGTTTTGTCCAATAGCCGAGGTGGAAGGGTCTAAATTCAAAAGAAAATAGGAGTGTATAATTAGTCACGATCAACGATGGTATTTGAGGAGAAATTGCAGAGATAAATATATATACTATTTTTAAAAATATTTATAATACTCGAAAACTAGTTTTTATGAGTCTAAATAATTTATAGGAAAATACTTAAAAATGATTTATATATAACAACTTGAAAATGTGCATTTTTTTTGTTTAAAATAAACTATCTAATATATATATATATATATATATATATATATATATATATATATATATATATATATATATATATATATATATATATATATATATATATAACTCTTCGAAAATATATATATAACTCTTCCAAAATAATAATAGCGTTAACAATAACACTAATAATATTTAAACCAAAATACTAATAATAATATTAAGAAAATTGATAATAATAATTATTATTAATATAAACTTTGTGAATCCTATATATAACTAGTTTTCTAACAAATTAATTAATACAACCATATAATAAAAAGTAAACAATAAAAATTATATTATAATAAAATAACCATGATAATGATAATAATAATAATAATAATAATACTGTTATAATATTAATAACAATAAGGTAATAAAAACAAACCCTAATTCACACATTGAGAGAGAGGGATAGAACAGAGAAGGGGAGAGAGAAGGAACGAGTGAAGTCCAGTGGGGGAGAGTGGAGAGGATGGGAGACTCACGAGAGACGTTTTGAAGGGGACGGCCGCAGGAAGCTCACGACGGCGCGTAGAGTTCGTCGGCGAAAGAAGTGGCATTCGCAATGACACCGAAATGGTCGGACAGCGGCACCCATTTTTTGTGCTCGAGCGAGCGGTGGAGCCGACGAGGCTACGGGGAAGGAGTTGGTCATAAAAAGACGACGGCGGGACGCTGGCTTGGTCACGAGCGGTCAACGGCGTCGAGGGATCTGATGTCGGCGCCATCGATTCCTGTGGAAGAAACACCAGAACCCACTTCCGGGATGCGGGGACAAAGGTCTGTCGAAGGCAGATTCGGAGGCCTGCGAGTCGGGAAAGATGGCAGAGGGATCGTGAGGCGGTGAGCGGGAAAGAGGGAGAGCGGCGAGAGGAGCCGGACACTTACCGGATGCTGGCGGCAAGGACGCGAGGAGCGGTCCCGAGGGAGTAGCAGCGTCGAGCGCCACGGAGCAGCGACGGACACCAGGGCTTCGTCGAGCTCGTGCAGTGACGGCGCACGGTAAGGCATAGGCATGGTGGAGGTGAGTAATGGTGGTGGGTGTGTTTTAATTCTAGTTTTGGGGGTTTTGGTTGGACGGCCGGTCGCGGTGGCGACCGGTCGTGGTGGTGATTTTGTGATGGTGGCGGTGGCGATGGCGATGGGTTATATTGCTGGTGGTTGTTCGAGTTTACCTGGATGGCGTGTTGGTAGGCGGGATGGTTGTCTGCGGTGGGACCGATGGTGGTGGCGGTGGTCGTAGCAGGAGTACGATGGAGACGGGGTCCGGGATGTGGCCGTGGTGGTTGTGGTGGTGGTTTGCTGGGTTCGGGTGGCGGGGAGTCGGAGAACGGCAACGGGCGTAGGGTTAGATTTCATGTCGTCATGCTGGGACTGTCCGACACGACGCGGATAACTGTACTACTGGAATAAGAATTATGTGGACACAGACACGATGCACGAGGCTTGGGTTGTGGTGGTGATGTCTATGGAATTGAAGAAAAATAATATGGAACCTCTCCTTATATAGGTGGTGGGAGCTCCAATTGGATCAGGACTGGGATTGTTTAAATCCCCATTAGATAAATCACCCTTTTAATAATTTTAACACATATCATTTAAACTAGCAAATTCTTATATTTAATTCAAAACTATTTTAAAAATCATCCGGTACAATCCAATATCGATTTAATTCAATTTGTCAAATTTAATCCGATATTAATTCATGCGAGATTTAAAATATCTTTTTCATAATTACTAAAATATGATAATAGTAAATTTTGAAAATCATAATAATTATTTAAATATTTGGAAATACATTTTTATAAATAAATAAACTCGTTATGATTAATTTTCTAAATCACATGGACATGCACACAATAATATATTTACGGGAAATAATAGTTTTCCAAATTATTACTTACATTTGTAGCATAAAAATAAGATAACCATTTTTTTATAATCACTAAAATAAATGAAGTGATGCATTTACCATTTTAAGCAATATAAAATATTTATCATATATTATTTCAAAGCCTTATTTCTCTACATAAGAATATGTAATAAAAGTATTTTAATAATTTTAAAAAAACAAATATGTACCTCGCACATATTCACACTCGACGAGCAAATACGAATCGCAAACTCGCGCGCGATGGCAAATATAAACTTATATGCAACGTATGATCCGAAGTACAAAAATTATTATCGAATTATTTATGAAAGATAAAAATAAAAATGTAGTAGAAATTTAGGGGGTTTACAGGTCTCCTAGTCTTAATCGTGCGTAGGCATTCTAGGTTTGTAGAGAATCTAACAGATTAGGACTTTGGAAAGATTTGGGGAGATTGGATCAAGATTTGATTCAATCAAATCTTCACTAATTCGAATTGGTTCGCGTAAGGGAGAGAGCCATTGGGATATTTGTAGTACTGTTCCCTTTAGGAACAATACACTGTGTCATATATATATATATATATATATATATATATACATATATATATATATATATATATATATATATATATATATATATATATATTCATTATAAGTATATGCATATGTATGTCAATAAACACCATAAAAATTTACATCGAAATTTCAAAATTTCCCAAAACTCACAAATACCTATAAGGTATATATATATATATATATATATATATATATATATATATAAAACAATATAAAATATATATATATATATATATATATATATATATATATATATATATATAATTTCAGTACAAATTATAAGCAATATATAGCATATATTAAATTACAAACTAAATACTAGTTAGGAATTACCATAATAATATTTAAAATAAATATAAAAATTATAAAAAAATTAGGGTTTTACATATGGTGGCAATTAAGAGGGAAGTTCCTTAAAGAGCGGATATTTGTTGCTCTTTGCTTCAGAAGTCAAAGCCTTCAAGCCAGAGGCGCAGCCACCTGCCTGTGCGAACCTCAGAACCAAGATGGTTGTAGGCCCCCCTCCCCTTCCTTTTACTTCAAAGCTAGTGTCTTCACTCCACAGGCGCAGCTACCGACCTGCGCCAATCTCAGACGCGCAAGGGTGTCATACCCTTCCCTTCGCAGCCAATGCCTTTACTGTTCAGAGGCGTAGCTACTTACCTGCGTCCGTATGAGGCATAGGATGGTGATATGCTCACACCATCTCCATTCCTACGATGCAGTCGTCCGCTCCATCGCTTCTCTACAAGAGACTTGGGAACTCCCATCGCAACTAATGTAAGTCAGCCTGTCGCTCCAAAAGCACAGTAACCTCGCCAGCCTGAACCATAAGCCACTTGTCGCCTACAGCACAGTGACTCCGGTATCCCAAAACACAGCTTCATAAGTTGCTCTATGTCACTACCACATTTCTAGCTTGAGGGTATTTTGGTCATTTGGTGGAATTTTTGAATTTTTAATTAATTTATTGAATTGGTGGTTGATACTTTGACTTATTGAGACTTAGTGGACTAGCCTAGGAGCTAACCCTAGCTATGGTGACCCTAGTTTAACTTAAGTTAACCTACTTTCAGTCATTAGAAATTAGTTTTAAAGTAGAAAGGTTAAGTTTAAGTGAAATGGTTCATGACTTATGACTTAACTCAATGACTTATGATTTACCAATTCATGACTTATGTAATTAAGCCATAGGCCCATGACTTAAGCCCAAAACCCAATCAAACCCACCCATGGCAGCCACACTTAGGGTTTTCCCTTGCCTATAAGTATTCTCTTAAGTGGTTCTTGCCTCTTTTGTGCTTGACCTAGATTTTGAAGGAAAGGCAAATATCTATTCTCCTAAAATCCTAATAAATTTATTTTAACTCCTTTTTAACCCTAGTATTTTGCATTAGGATCTAATTTCTGTGTGTTTACTATTTTTGGAGGTTTATCTCAGTTTTTGTGTCATTTGAAGCTTGGGAGTTGCTATTTGGAATCCTTCTATTTGGGACTTTCTTGGAGTATTGACACTCAATAGGTAAACCATTCAAATCCACTATTTTTCCAAATTTCTTTGCATTTAGGGATAGATATAGGAGTCCCCTAGTTGTCCCTAAAATTTGGGCACAATTCGTGTCCATTTAGTGTCCGTATCGAACACGTATCATAATGGATACATAGGTGTTTGTTAAAATGCCCCTTAGGGATTTATTTTTGTATTTCAAAAATCTAATTTCATGAATCTCTAGATCTAGGTGTGTATGTTAATTTTTGTGAAGGGTCATTCATATTTTTGTGTCATTTTGTGTCAGATTTTCGGGTTGGACACGCTGTGCGAGATCCGGTTCAGTGCCCTGCCTATCGGGCCCTAGAACTCCTTGCACAGGACACTTCGAGACACAAAATTTGACATGGACACTCCTTGGATGACTGACATCATCCTCCCAAAAGATGGGAGCGTATGATGGAGTGTGCGAGGAGAAATCCTCCCCGTACTGGCCGCGCGGCCTGCTGTGTGCGCGCAATTTTTTGCCCTGATACGGGGTCGGACACGTCGCAACACGTGTCTAGGACACGGTGCAGGATGTCAGAGGGGTAGCCCTACCCCTATCGCACGTGTATGCAAGTCCACGTGTCACCACGTGGCCTGTGTCGTACGCGGGACACGCATGCACGCGTGCACGACGCTGCGCAGTCCAGTGTACGCGTGTGTGTCTGTGAGTGCTCATAGTGTTTGGACATGGCTGAGTCCACTTGGTTGGACACAAATGGGTGTCGTGACACGTGGACACTCGACACATGGATTACCAACCCTAAATTTGTGATGTTAACACGTTTTTGATTATTCGATTTCGCTTTCCCCATCTCACTGATACGTGCTTCACTGTTCTCAGATTTCTAAGATTTTTATTCCCTGTTAAACTGATTTTAATTGATATTAACTTGACATATTTGATTCATACATGTGTATTAGATTACTGTAGGTTGGTTATTGACTGGTGTAGGGTTTTTAGATTTCGAAATAGAGTTTTGGTTGATGAATTGCTCTGTGTTCACTGTCACTGATACACAGTTTTCCGAAATGGGATTCTAATTCTAATTCCCTGTTTTAAAATGATTTCTTGATATTAATTATCATGTTAGGTTCACATACATATGTAATTACATTACTACAATGTTGATTGTTGGCTGGTGTAGTGTCTTGGGATTTCGAATAGGTTTTTGGATGATTAACTGATATGCAACTGTCATATGACACTCTATGCACTGTTAGAAATTATGATTTTAATCCCTTCTTTGAAAACTGATTTTGATGTCAATAGCCATGTGTAATCCATTACATTTTGTTAGTTTCCTGTTAGTTGGCTCATGTTAGTTGATGTTATCAAGGTGAAGGGGTTTTCGAATTGGATTGGTGTTGAGTCATTGAGTTAACTGTTAGTTAATGTTTGAACTATCATACAAATCCTGTACAATATCACACCCTCACAGGTTTACACAACACTTAAACCTGATATTACACACTCCTAACCTATTACACATCACTGTCACCTAGACACATTTGTAATTGATTTCAGAACACTATTTCATATTTTCTATTGACACTAGCACTTAACTGTCATTTACTTATTTACTTGATAAATCCCAAGTACATACAACCTATTGCTAACTGTCATTGCTAATTCCTGAGATTGTATCACACTGATTTTCATTTCTATACCATTTATATCAGTCCACTTTCCTGAGATTCTATCACACTCTCATGTCTCCATATACACACACATGTGACACTACACTACACTGTTAACACATATGGTACACACATGCCATTACCCTATCACTCTATGCATATATATATATATATATATATATATATATATATATATATATATATATATATATGTGTGTGTGTGTGTGTATCTATATGTGATATATTATATATGTGGCCTATGTATAATGTGATTATTTATATAAATTAGATATATATTTAATATATGACATGTGTGGAATGTATGATATAGCTATATGGCCTATAGCCTATATACAGGGCACATAGCCTATGGGTGTATCCCTATGTGATGCAGCCTGTGTATATGGCTTGAATGTCCAGTGTAGGTGTGTTGTTGGCTTGTATAGCCTAGATATTGTGTGTGTATGCTAGAATAGGCTGGTTAGGCTTAGTGAGACTTGTTTGGGTTAGGCTTGACCTAGTTGACCTAGTTTGACTAGTATAGTTGACTAAAGTTGACCAAGGGTTGACTTTAGCCTAGATTGACCCCAAACATCATGTAGATGCATTGTAGCAGTCTATTATATTATTTTAGACTTGTAGTGACTTGTACTGTTCTATAGGAGACAGACACAACTCCTCGGACAGTAGATTCTTTTCAGATACTTAGGATACCAGGCGAGTACATTCTCTGATCATTTCATATCTTGTTTAGGATTATATTTCCTGCTTTAGATTACTTTACTTGAAGCTGACACGTTGGTAACACGAATTAGTACTATATGGATCTTGTCGTGCGATGTTATCCCCTTAGCGGATACATCGGGTATTTCATGTTCGTGTACTTTATCATGAGCATCGTGTGCTCCTTGTGTTCGTGCTATTCGTGTACAAATCATGTGAAATCATGTATACTCATGTGCTTACATGATCATCATGTACGACCATACTTCATGTACAATAACATAACTTGACTAGATCCTTGTGTATTGATTGGGACGGGGGAGTAGAAGTGGTTACGTATTCAATCCAGTAGATTACTCGTGTACAACCTCTTTAGAATACTCATGTACAACATCGTGCCATTTACCTAACCGTCTTGTACTTTGAATCATTAGCGCTGATAGTTCTCATATATATTGTATCTATTTACTTACAGTCTTCCTTTTCATCATGTTGTTCTTTCAGTTTCATGTATCTTACTCTCTAGCATGTTTATATTTCCTAACCTGTTATGATTTATTGAGATGTACTGTACTCGCTCCTGTCCTGACTGGACCTGTTGAAAATATTACAGAGGACGAGGTTGAGGCGTTCTATCCCACCTATTACGGGGCGACCCTAGAGGACTGTTGTGACCTGGACCAGCAGCAGGACCCATTAGCAGTGGATGACACTCCCTTAGACCAGGATGTCTTTCATTTTATTCTGGATTACTGTATTAAGATATTGAGATGTTATCTGGACATGTATTTATCTTAGACACTTAGACTTTTATCTGGATTGTATCTCTGTGGATTTTATTTTTGTTTATTTCTATCTATCTATCTATCTTTTATCGTACTCTACCTTAGATGTGATTAAGACTGTATTTGCTATGTCACCTCCATTCGGAGTGTATATACTATACAGGTACCTTATATATATTATTAGATGTTTGACCTAGGACAATGTTCTACCGTCGACACTGCGGCATAGGCTGGACGTATCCACGTCTCGTGCCCTTACTCTAGGGTGCGGGTCGTAACACGTTTTTAGTGGTGGCCTATACAGGTCCTGTTTAGAAATGTAGTGGTATTCGAACTAGAATATCACTGCAGCCTGCAGTAGGAATTAGGATATTTTGAAGGTACTCAATCACACTAGTAAAAACTCCTTATCAGATTTTGTATATCTATATTTTGCTGCTTATTGTCTTCCTTTGAATTTTAACTGTCCTCCTTTAATATTTCGACTCATTCTCAGTAATTGTTTCTTGTTTGATCTGTGTCTCCAGGATGGTTGAGACGAGATCGCATTGCCCCGGACCGGGGGACGCTGAGGAGAGGTCTGCCACCTCTCGCCCTCAGCAGCAGCAGCCAGCTCCCGGTACCGCAGGGCCAGTACAGCCCTCAGGAGTGGGTGTTTCTACAGCTTTCGGAGGAGCACCTCCACCAGCTAGGTGGCAGAGCCCAGTACTTCCTGAGATCTTTTTGCCGCAGCAGCCTCCACCTGCAGGGATGGTAGATGCTGCTCATCTCTTCTCCTTCGTGGAGAGGATTCTGGAGTCTCACCACCAGCAGCAGCAGCAAGCAGCGGCAGACTGCCGATTTCTGTCAGGGGATTGACGAGGCACATCAGCTGGTTCATACTACTGTAGAGATGGTGACTGCTCAGGGGGCGCAGCAGCAGCCTCGCCGAAGAAAGAAGGATATACAGGACTTTTAGAAGATGCATCCTAGAGAGTTCCAAGGCACCGAGGGCATCCATTATATGGACGATTGGATCGAGCATATCGAGGAGATATTCAGGTTGGCAGAGATACCAGCCCGACTTCAGATTGAGGCGACGGGCAGTCAGATGTAGGACTTAGCCCGCGCATGGTACCAGACAGATCCCAGAGTGGGAGTTGAGGGCCAGACTTTGGCGCAGTTCAAGGAGCTATTCAAGGAATAGTTCTTCCCCGATGTGGCTCTGGGAGGCATCGAGGCACAGTTTGAAAGTCTGGTTCAGGGGAACCAGACAGTTGCTGAGTACGTCGGGAAGTTTTGTCGATTGGCCCGATTCATTGATGACTTGACTGAGAAGACGAAGGCGAGGAATTTCCGGTGAGGCTTGATTAGGGAGGTTCGATCACTGACTAAGAGTGACCGAAATGCTACCTTTGCGAAGATCTTTTCTGGGGCTATGGCAGTGGAGGACGACCTGGGGTTGAAGCTGAAGAGAGGTCGGGACTTCCAGGGAAGGTAGCAGCAGCGGGAGCCAGGCCAAGAGGCCTCATTTTCAGCACCAGCAGCCACAAAGGCCAGTACATCAGCATCAGCAGCAGTATCAGCAGCAGGGTCGGGCACCTTTTTAGCAGGTACAGCATCAGCAGCCGAGGGGCTAGCAGCAAACACTGAGACAGCAGGCTATTAGTTGTACCTTCTGTAAGAAGTCTGGACACAAGTGGGAGGAGTGCAGGAAGAGGCTTGTGAGATGCCTGATGTGTGGATCAGCGGACCATCAGATGAGAGACTGTCCAGTAGCATCGATGCGTCCAGTACTAGGAGGAGGTGGAGCAGCCAAGGCTCCAGCAGGCCAGTTGAAGTGGCCACTGCAGACTCAGCAGCAGAGGTTCCTCCAGCATCAGCAGCAAGCACGAGAAGGACAGCATGGACGAGCTTTCGCCATGGCAGCCGAGGATGCAGAGGCCGTTGGAGAGTTGATAGCAGGTTCGGTTCTTCTCGACTCCATTCTAACTTTTGCTCTCTTTGATTCCGGGGCTTCCCACAGCTTTGTGTCAGTATCATATTCTATTAGTCACAGTCTTGTATCTGAACCATTGCCTAGGACCTGTAAGATCACGACCGGGGGTGGTGTCATCCTCGTGAGTGATGTTTGTAGAGGGCGAAGCGTTATTTTGGGAGGCCGAGAGTTGGGGGTGAGTCTGCTCATCATGCCACTACCGAACTACGATATCATATTAGGTATGGACTGGTTGAGCAGACATCACGCCAACATTGATTGCCGAGGGGATAGAGATCTGTTTGGAGCGCCAGGAGAGCCAGAGTTCGAGTACACCTGGCGGCCGGCGGAGCAGGACAGCGGGGTCTTCTGCGGAGCTTCAGTTGAGGAGCAGCTGGCTCCACATCCCTTGATTGTAGAGTTTATGGACGTATTTCCGGAGGAGTTGCCAGGACTTCCACCAGAAAGGGATGTTGAGTTCTCGATAGACTTGGTTCCCGACGCAGAACCGATTTCTCAGCATGTCTATCGAGTGAACAACAATGAGTTGGTAGAGCTGAAGAAGCAGGTGGATGAGCTGCAGGACAAGGGCTTTATCCGATCGAGTTTTTCACCTTGGGGTGCACCGGAACTCTTTGTACCCAAGAAGGACGGGTCGGTACGAATGTGTATCGACTACAGGGCATTCAACAACCTGACGATCAAGAACAGATACCCACTGCCGCGGATCGAGGATTTATTTGATCAGTTGAACGGAGCTCGAGTGTTCTCTAAGATTGATTTGAGGTCAGGTTATCACCATGTGAAGGTGAAGAGGGAGTATATTTCGTAGACCGCTTTCAGGAAGCGATACGAACAATTTGAGTTTTTGGTTATGCCGTTTAGGCTGACCAATGCACCGGTAGTATTTATGAACTTGATGAACAAGGTGTTCCACCAATACTCGGACAAGTTCGTGGTGGTGTTCGTTGATGATATCATGGTGTATTCGAAGACCGAGGAGGAATATGAGGAGCACTTGAGAGTATTTCTGGAGACACTCAAGAGGGAGAGGCTGTATGGCAAGCTCTCGAAGTACGAGTTCTTCCTGGACAGAGTTGACTTCTTAGGTCATGTGGTGACTGGAGATGGGATCTCAGTGGACCCGAAGAAGATCACAGCAGTTGAGGCATGGGCAGCACTGACTTCAGTGGCAGAGATAAGGAGCTTCTTGAGGCTGGCAGGATATTACAGGAGGTTCGTACAGGATTTCTTCCGAATTGCAGAGCCGTTGACTTGGCTGACTCGAAAGGATGCTAAGTTTGTTTGGTCAGAGGAGTGTTAGGCAACTTTGATGAGTTGAAGAAGCGGCTTACGATAGCTCCGATTCTGACATTGTCTTCAGGTTCAGGAGGATTTACTATCTATAGTGACGCTTCAGGAAAGGGGTTGGGTTGTGTCTTGCAGCAGCACGGAAAGGTGATTGCCTATGCTTCTAGGCAGTTACGTCCCCATGAGAAGAACTATCCTACCCATGACCTGGAGTTGGCAGCAGTGATTTTTTCTCTGAAGTTGTGGAAGCACTACTTGTATGGAGAGAGGGTGGAGATTTTCACAGATCACAAGAGCTTGAATTATGTTTACACAAAAAGAGCTCAACATGAGGCAGCGCAGGTGGCTAGAGCTGATGAAGGACTTTGACATCTCACTACAGTATCACCCAGGAAGGCCAACGTGGTTGCCGATGCCTTGAGTAGGTATCCGACAGCCATGTGTTTGACTATGGATCGGCACTTGCTTGCAGACTTGGAGCGCCTAGGGATTGAGGTGATTGTGCCCGAAGCAGATGCAGATGTGGGGCCTTCAGATTCAGTCGGACTTGATGGAGAGGATCAAGTTGATGTAGTTCGAGGATGTTGCTCTGCGGTGTATCCGAGAGCAGGTTCGAGCAGGGCTAGTGGATGGCGAGTTTTCTCTTATAGGATGGCGCTTTGAGGCACGGTTCTAGGCTGTGTGTGTCTAGTGGAGAGCTCGGGAGCAGATCATGCAGGAGGCTCACAGATCTCAGTACTCTATACATCCTGGTGCCAACAAGATGTACAGAGATCTGAGAGAGCACGTCTGGTGGTACGGGATGAAGTGGGAGGTAGCTCGCTCGTAGTTAGATGCTTGGTCTGTCAGCAGGTCAAGACAGAGAGGCAGAGGCCCGGAGGATTATTGTAGCCATTGCCTATTTTAGAGTGGAAGTGGGAGCATATCACGATGGATTTTGTATCTTGGTTGCCGCATACTCCAGGGGAAAAGATGCGATTTGGGTCATCATTGACAGGTTGACCAAATCGGCCATTTTTTGCCATTTAAGGTGGGTACATCTACGGAGAAGGCTTGCAGAGATGTACATGCGGCAGATAGTCAGGATTCATGGGGTTCCCGTCAGCATTGTCTCAGATCGGGATAGTCGCTTTACTTTCCATTTCTGGAGGAGTCTGTAGACTAGTTTGGGCACTCAGCTTAAGTTCAGTACTGCATACTACCCCCAGACAGATGGACAGTCAGAGAGGACTATTCAGACGCTCGAGGACATGTTGCGGATGTACGTCTTGGATTTTGGAGGTTCCTGGGAGGATCACCTATACTTGGTGGAGTTGCTTACAACAACAGTTATCAGGCCAGCATAGAGATGTCACCTTTCGAGGCTCTGTACGGGCGTAGATGTCGTACACCCTTATCTTGGAATGATGTTGTAGAGCGAACTTTATTGGGACCTGAGATGGTTGTTGACACAGCCGAGAAGGTGAAGCTCATCAGGGACAAACTTCGCGTGGCGCAGGATAGACATCGGACTGGGCCGATAGCCACCGGAAGCCGTTGGAGTTTGAGGTACAGATTAGAGATAGGATTAGAAGTAGGTTGTTTTTTGTTTTTGTTCGTTTGATCGTGTTGATTATTTAGTAACTTAAGAGCTTGCTTGTGTTTAGGTCGGAGACAGTTTTTTTGCAGATATCTCCAACTCATGGTACTATACGTTTTGGTGGCGGTAGGAAGCTTAGACCACGCTTCATCGGACCTTTCATGATCAGCGGGAGAGTCGGTGATGTGGATTATAGGCTAGACTTGTCACCTGTACTAGTAGGTGTCCATAACGTATTTACGTATCACAGCTGAGACGTACGTGGCTGACCTAGCCATGTACTTGATCATTCAGAGATTGAGGTAGGGCCTACTCTCAGTTATCCAGAGCAGCCAGTGGAGATTTGGATCGCCGAGAGAAGGTACAGAGAAACCAGGTGATACCCTTGGTTCGCGTTGCATGGAGGCATCATTCTCCAGGAGAGTCTACCTGGGAGCGGAGGATGAGATGCGGAGCGATACCCATATCTGTTTGCACCATGAGCTATGATTATCTATCCTTCTCATCAGTTTAGTTTGCCTTTTAATTTCGAGGATAAAATTATTTTAAGGAGGGTAGATTTGTCACTACCACATTTCTAGCTTGAGTATATTTTGGTCATTTGGTAGAATTTTGAATTTTAATTAATTTATTGAATTGGTAGTTGATACTTTGACTTTGACTTAATGAGACTTAGTGGACTAGCCTAGGAGCTAAACCTTGCTATGGTGACCCTAGTCTAACTTAAGTTAACTACTTTAGTCATTAGAAATTAGTTTTAAAGTAGGAAGGTTATATTTAAGTAAAATGGTTCATGACTTATGACTTAACTCAATGACTTGTGATTTACCAAATCATGACTTATGTAATTAAGCCATAGGCCATGACTTAAGCCCAAAATCCAATCAAACCCACCCATGGTAGCCACACTTAGGGTTTCCCCTTGCCTATAAGTATTCTCTTAAGTGGTTCTTGCCTCTTTTGTGCTTGGCCTAGATTTTGAAGGAAAGGTAAATTCCCATTCTCCTAAAATCCTAATAAATTCATTTTAACTCCTTTTTAACCCTATCTTTTGCATTAGGATCTAATTTCTGTGTGTTTACTGTTTCTGGAGTTCATCTCAGTTTTGTGTCATTTGGAGCTTGGGAGTTGCTATTTGAAATCCTTCCATTTGGGACTTCTTTGGAGTATTGACACTCAATAGGTAAACCACTCAAACCCACTATTTTTTTGATTTCTCTGCATTTAGGGATAGATTTAGGAGTCCCCTAGTTGTCCCTAAAATTTGGGCACAATTCGTCCATTAGTGTCCGTATCGGATACGTATCATAATGGATACATAGGTGTTTGTTAAAATGCCCCTTAGGGATTTATTTTCGTATTTCAAAAATCTAATTTCATGAATCTCTAGATTTAGGTGTGTATGTTAATTTTTGTGAAGGGTGATTTGTATTTTCGTGTCATTTTGGGTCGGATTTTCGGGTTGGACACGCTGTGCGAGATCCGGTTCAGTGCCCTACCTATCGGGCCCTAGAACTCCTTGCACAGGACACTTCGAGACACGAAATTTGATATGGACACTCCTTGGATGACTAACATCATCCTCCAAAAAGATGGGATCGTATGGTGGAGGGTGCAAGGAGAAATCCCCGCACTGGCCGTGCGGCCTGCTGTGCGCGCGCAATTTTTCGCCCGATACGGGTCGGACACGCCGCAACACGTGTCAAGACACGGTGCATGTCAGAGGGGTAGCCCTACCCCGGCGTATGTGTATGCAAGGCCACGTGTCACC
>JANAVB010003487.1:0-98169 GCA_029216955.1 Iris pallida
CGTAGTACATCTAGGATGAGTCTATTAAAGATCATATTAGATGGCATCCTCTCGACCTAAGTTCCTATTTTGGAACTGGGATGTGACATATTTTTGTTGTAACCTATGCAGGTCTCGTTTATCGCTTCGGTTATGTAACTATACCGATACAGCCTAAAATTAGGATTCTCAGTGTTAGGATCTCATCTACTTGCTGATTATCGCCTTTGAACACCACTTTGTATTCTATTGTTAATTCCCTTGCATCGTGCTTATTTTTGTCCTTTTGTAATAGAATTCTCTTTTTTTTAAAGAGATGAATCTGCGTAGTAGACACATGACTTGTGAACACCACTTTGTATTATCCATTTGTTGATTATCGCCTTTGAACACCACTTTGCTGATTATCTTATCCACTTGCTGATTATCTCATCCACTTGCTGATTATCGCCTTTGAACACCACTTTGTATTCTATTGTTAATTCCCTTGCATCATGCTTGTTTTTGTCCTTTTGTAATAGAATTCTCTCTTTTTCAGAGAGACGAATCTGCATAATAGACGCATGACTTATAGCGTTGCCCTGGCATCCCATCGAGCCGAGTGACGATAGGACTCCAGCTCCATCAACGTACTAGTTCTCGAGACAGGTCACGACCTTCCCGTCAACTCCATCAATTCACGTGGAACCTGTACTGCAGCCTGTACCGACTCTGCAGGAGGGACAGACTTTGCAGACATAGAACCAGCATGAGGTTCTTTTGCCTCCTCTACCTTCTTTTCTACCTCAGATGTCGTATGTGTCATTCTCTCCCCAGATGGCTCAGTAGGAGGGACAGCTGCAGATGTTCTATTTCTTTCAGGCAATGAAGCAGGTACAGTGGCATCAGACCATAGTTTTGAGGCAGAGCTTGATGACGGCCCTAAAGAGAATAACTGTACCAGCTGTAAAACTCCTAAATTTCTACTATTTTTTATTTTATTATTATAAATTGGGTACTGATTTTTTATTTTGTAATTATACGTCGCGTAGTTGTATTGTACGTCGCGCACGAAATTCATTTTTCGTAATTGCTCGACGAGTGCGAATATGTGCGAGCGTACATATTTTTAGAAAAAATATTTTCCTATTTTTATAGTTTTAAAATAATATATGTAATAATTATTTTAGCTATCGTACCAAAATTTCCAAGTTATTATTTTATTTATTTTATTTATATAAAAGCCTTTCATTTATAAAAGTTATTATTAATAAATAATTATTCTCAAAAATATAGAAAATATATATTCACTTCAATATAATATAGTTAACTTGCTTATTTTACTTGAAGGTATTTAAATTCTGTCGCACTAGTGGCAAGTTTTAATTAATTATTTATGCCGATTTCGAAAATAATATATACATAGATATTTTGTGCTAGTCGCATACGAGATACATGAAATTTAATTCATGTATATATTTAAAATTTTCAAAAATTATTTTATTATTTATCTTAATTATTAAAAAGGTATTTTAAAGATATTTTCTATTAATATCCAAATAATTATTGCAGTTTTCAAAATTATTTAATATTAATTATTTTTTTATTTATAAGAGATAATTTAAAAGTTTGTTGATTTAATATTTAATTAGTTATGGTAATTTAAGTAAAGATTCAATTATTTAATTTTGCTAAATTTTCTACGAATAAAATCTATTTGGATTTGGATTAGATTTGGATTAGATTTTATTTTTTTAAAACAAATGTAACAATTATCTAAAAGTGGATTTAAATTTTTTCTACGTCCTTATCCAACTGGAAATTTCCACCTCCTATATAAGGAGAGGTACTCATCCACATTATTATTCCAAAAATTCTCCACCATCTACAATCGTGCGTGCATCATGTCTGTGTCCATCCAAGGTCTTATTCCAACTTTTACAATTAAATCAATTCCCATGCCGGACACACCCCGACACGATTCATCTAAAACCCTACCCTAAACCCCAACTGCCGTGTCCCGGCCGCCGCCATCGACGACAGCAGCACCTCCGACTCCCTGGCTATCCTTCCCGACCTCCTCTCACCCCCGACTCATTACCACCACCATCATACGCATGTCTCCACCACGCTCACCCTGTCTTAGTCTCGACTCCTGGCCACCTGAAACCAACACCCAAGACCCCGTCACCAAGGCCAGCAGCACCACCTCCCGGTGTCTGTCGACCATCACAACCACCACCTTACAGACCACAGCACCCCACCGTCACCCCCGCTATCTCCTCGGCTCACCACCACCTCGCCGTTCCGACCACCGCCTCCATCACAAGCCCGTCACCACCGTTGCCCCCAGCGACACACCTCGCTCACCGCCATACCAGCGGCCAACGGAACAACCACCACCAACGTCACCTTCGTCCGCCCCAACGAACCCAAAGGTAGGGGAATGAACCTTACCTGTCCTCCCTAGATAGGCCCGATCCAGCGCCGGCGAGGTCGATTCCGTCGTCGCACAGGACCGCTCGATCCCCTCCGATCCCGCATCTCCACTCGACGGCTCCACAAGCACCGTGTCCGGTGTGCTCCACTGCGCCCGGCCACGATCCAGCGCCGACCGCCCTTCGTGCCTTAGCCGCTTGAGCACTCTCCACTTTCGACCAAATCCCCGGAGCCGCCCTCCACCGCGAGTCGTGCCTGACTACCGCCTCCGCGGAGCGCCCCCACCGTGTACGTCAGCCGCGTCCGCCTCCTCCGCACGGTCGCCCGACAAAATCCCTGACCGCCGTGGCCATCGCCGCGTGGATCTGGCTCCGCCTCCCAGCACCTCCGACCGTGCCCCTTACTTCTCCTCCGCCCGCTGCCTCTCTCTCCCTCTCAGCCTCTCTCTTTCGACCGCTCCTCTCTCCTCACCTTCTCTCCGCTCTCTTTTCCCTCTCCCATCTCACTCTCTCTCGGCTTCTCACTCTTTCCTCCCTCTCTTAATCTCTAAGTTTTTTTTTGTCTTTTTTCTCATTAATAAAGGCAGTAGGCATTAGAAAGTTTGTTATGTGTTTTGTTATACTTTTTTACTTTTTAATGTTAACTGGTATATATTTATATTATTATTAGGATATTTAATAGTATTATTATTGATTATTATTACTATTTTGTTTTGCTAATATTACTAACAATAGTTTTTCTATTTTCATTATATTTATTATTACATAAGGATATTTATGTAATATTTTTCCAAAATCATATTTGTAACTACAAGTATTGGACTTTGAACATCATTAAGGCTTTTATGTTATATTAACAGTACATATATATATAAAGGTTTATAAATTATTCTAAGTAGTTATGGATATTTTGTAAATATATTTTTATATTATTTTATATATGGCTTTTAAATATAGCAAAATATATTTATAATGTTTCTAGATAATTTCCAAGGAGGGTTTCGACCTATAAATTATAGCCTAAAATAATTTTTTGAATTTTCAAAAAGTAGTGATCTAAATATTTTTTTGTCTAGTATATATATATATATATAAATATATATATATATATATATATATATATATATATATATATATATATAGATTATATATATATATATATATATATAATATATATATATATATAGATATATATATAAAAAATATATATATATATATATATATATATTTTATATATATATATTTTAATATATATATATATAAATATAGATATATATATATATATATATATATATATATATATATATATATATATATATATACATATGGTTTACTATTTAGAAATTTCTATATGACAAATTTTGGATTTTAGCCTAAAAATATATTTTATTCTTATTTTTTATTTTTATTTTATTTTCCAATTATTTATCTAAAATTATATTTTACTAATAAAAAGGTAGCTTTCGAGTTATAAAATAATTACTAGTAATTTCTAAGTATGTATTTGCTTAAAATATTTTCGGGTAAAAATATATATAGCTTTTAGTATCATAGGTATTTTCTAGAATATTATATGTATTATTATTATTTCCTCAAATTCCTTCGGTTATAAATCCTTGCCCATGACTAAATTTCCTTTTATCCTATTCCTTCGCCAATTTTGTACTACCTTATGTCCACCCTAACAAAATTGACCCTTATGAACCCAATGGAACTGTTCGTGCCACCACCCGAGGTCACCTTGCATAGTTGTTGCACCAAAGTTGCAGTTCGTACCATCTTAATCATCGCAGCACACCAGGAGTCCTACCAGGCAAGACACCTTGCCATTTACTATTTATTTATTTAGCTCATATTTTATGCATTATTTATTATTTTCTTTATACAAAATAAACTGTGATACATGGTATAACCTGTTAGAACTTACTGTTCAGTTATTTTTCCTGCTATGTATTATTTTTCTTACACACTAAACTTAGATTTAAGGGACCACCTTGTGTGTTGTATTCATTAGCCTTGACACGTAGTACCACAAAGTTGTGTGTCGCATGTAGAACACGAACGTACGTGATTGGCTGGCCATCGGTACATACAAGCCGTGCGATAGGATTAACCGCTAATAGAATTGCATGCTAGTTTGACTTAGCGGTTATAGAGATTTTCTGTTGTGGATACAACATAATAGGCATTGGGCGGGGAGGACAATTTCTTAGCGTATGGGCTTCGATGTAATTTTCTTATGACCAGGAAGCTCCGCTGGAGATACGGGATTGATGACCCATGATTACTGACGGCCACTGGCGTTCTGCAGAACGTTATGCTTATATTGATTGGACCTCGGTGGCCCAAGGGGGACCATGCCGATCCTATTTCAGCCAGGGCCCATGCATAGGATGGATTGTTCTTAACTATATTTCACTTAGAACGGTTAGCTACCTTTATCCGTTAGGTATGAGTACTTTTGGTTTGGGTACTTGTATCTGACCGTGGCTTGGAACAATAACTTGTCGCGGATTAGTTCGTCACATCTTATCTTTGTTTGGTTGTAGGTGTGACTTACTATTTCGATGAGAAGGTATTGAACCTTGTTGGGGTTCGGATACCATATTGGATTCATAGCATGGAAAGATACGTCATCGTGAATTAGTTTACCATCTCTTATCCTTGTTTGATTGGGGAGATGGTAAGCTAGTTCAATAGGTGTGTATTGGACCATGTTATAATTCAATTGACTTATTTATTTGAGCAATATTTATTCAGTTTATATGGCATGATATTATGTGTCTTGTTACGTCTCTCTGAGGACCTGGTTATCTCGCCAGGTGTGTACTCTTGTCTTTCGCAGGTATTCTAGCCATGGCCGTGATCGTCTCTATCTCTTCGAGGATGATTGTACTTTGATCGTCTTCGCTCGCCAAAATTATTCTTTTGTTATGTATTTATTTTCATAGTTGGTAGTGAATTTGTCTCCGTCCAACATATTATACCAAATGACAATTTCATAATTGATTATATGATATCTTTTATTCATTTATTTTTGTGTGGATGAGATTAGTCATGGTTCTACTGCATTTTACAGCTTATGTATATTTATTATACGACTGACATGTCAACGTTCCTAGTCCTACGTATTTTGGGACTGGGGCGTTACATATTTTTGTGGTGACCCATGCAGGTCAAGATAAATTGTTTGGTTACTTTGCCGTACCAAGCAAGCCTGCGCATAAGATTATAGTCTAGGATCTCATCCACATACTTGACCTCTTTCCTAGATTTTATCTACCGTTTGACTCATCGATTGCATCTTGCTTGATTCCTTCTATCATAATTCTTATCTTTCTTTCATACTTGCTAGAGGTTAGGAAGGTGACCCTATTAATTAGACATGTTTCAATTGTCCCACACACCATTAGTTTAATTCGTTTAAGTTAGGTAAAATGCCTTATGACCTAGCAATCTCTTTTTCCTTGTGACCTATATTAGCAAGTTTACTTAGATTCTAGAATTTAGAGGACTCTAACCCATTTAGCCAACCAAGGACTTGGACAAGAAGACTATAGAACGACTGTATAAAGACCAACATAGGATATAACTTAGAGTCTTAAGGAGTTTGAACTAATTCTACTTTATTTCAATCTTAATCTCACGTGCCTATATTTTTACTATCTAGACTAATGATGCTATTGTAGCCTAGTTTTTGCAAGCTCAATTCTTTATCAAGCTTGTTCATGACATATGTTATTGGAGGCATCCACTAACGTATTGTCTACTCGGAACCGGTGCATGATGGTCTGATCAACCTAGTGCACTTTGGTTCGCCTTTATCTATCGTTCTACGTGGATGGGGACATAGCTAAACTTGCCCTCTAGAGTTCCATCCACGACTGCCTTGACAATTCCTTTAAAAATTTTGATCGTCTTTGAATCCCGTACTCGTATTCGATAATATCGTCTTTGAACTCCTTATTGCGTTCGCCTTCACCTATTTTAGAAGGACGAAGGCGTTATACTAGAACTTCCTATAGCCTTCCTATCGATTGTGACCATTATCACTCGATGTTGCTATATCTTCATCCTAAACTACTCGTCCTTTTTTTCGGCCCTATATTTACTAGCATGACCTTCTAATCGCTTAATTTAGGAGTAAATCAAATTCGTTCTCCTAATCGTGCTCTCAACCTACTCTCAAGAAATCATATCTTCTAGGTCTCTAATTTATTTTCTCATGATAACATACAATTCCTTATTGCAGGTTATCTTGATTAAACTTTAACCCTTGAACATTTTCACTCTTGCATTAATTAGCCATATCCACGATTATTTTCGTATTTATAAATCACGATTTCCTAATGCATCTTGTGTTGAACGTTGTGAATTGATTTTTCTTCATCGCTACCCCTTTGTGCCTTCTCACCCCCTACTACTTCTTAATTTCGAGGACAAAATTCTTTTAAGTTGGGTAGGATGTAAAACCCTTAAATTTCTAATATTTTTTATTTTATTATTATAAATTTGGTACTGATTTTTTATTTTGTAATTATACGCCGCGTAGTTGTATTGTACGTCGCGCATGAAATTCGTTTTTCGTAATTTCTCGACGAGTGCGAATATGTGCGAGCGTACATATTTTTAGAAATTTTTTTTCTATTTTTATAGTTTCAAAATAATATATGTAATACTTATTTTAGCTATTGTACCAAAATTTCCAAGTTATTATTTTATTTATTTTGTTTATATAAAAGCATTTCATTTATAACAGTTATTATTAATAAATAATTGTTCTCAAAAATATAGAAAACATATATTCATTTCAATATAATATAGTTAACTTGTTAATTTTGCTTGAAGGTATATAAATTCAATCGCACTAGTGGCAAATTTTAATTAATTATTTATGTCGATTTCGAAAATAATATATACATAGATATTTTGTGCTAGTCGCATACGAGATACATGAAATTTAATTCATGTATATATTTGAAATTTTCAAAAATTATTTTATTATTTATCTTAATTATTAAAAAGGTATTTAAAATATATTTTCTATTAATATCCAAATAATTATTACAATTTTTGAAATTATTTAATATTGATTATTTTATTATTTATAAGAGATAATTTGAAAGTTTGTTGATTTAATATTTAATTAGTTATGGTAATTTAAATTAAGATTCAATTATTTAATTTAGCTAAATTTTCAACGTATAAAATCTATTTGGATTTGGATTGGATTTGGATTTTATTTTATTTTTTAAAAACAAATGTAACAATTATCTAAAAGAGGATTTAAATTTTTTCTACATCCTTATCCAACTGGGAATTCCTACCTCCTAGATAAGGAGAGGTACTCATCCACATTATTATTTCATAAATTCTCCACCATCCACAATAGTGTGTGCATCGTGTCTGTGTCCATCCAAGGTCTTATTCCAACTTTTATAATTACATCAATTCCCGTGCCGGACATACCCCGACACGATTCATCTAAAACCCTACCCTAAACCCCAACAACCCTGTCCCGGCCGTCGCCATCGGTGACCGCAGTACCTCCGACTCCCTGGCTATCCTTTTCGACCTCCTCTCATCCCTGACTCATTAACACCACCATCATACGCCTGTCTCCACCACGCTCACCATGTCTTAGTCTCGACTCCTGGCCACCCGAAACCAACACCCAAGACCCCGTCACCAAGGCCAGCAGCACCACCTCCCGGTGTCTGTCGACCATCACAGCCACCACCTTATCGACCACAGTACCCTACCGTCACCCCCGCCATCTCCCCGACGCACCACCACCTCGCCGTTCCGACAACCGTCTCCATCATAAGCCCATCACCACCGTTGCCACCAGCGACACACCCTCGCTCACCGCCATACCAGCGGCCAACGGAACAACCACCACCGGCGTCACCTTCGTCCGCCCCAACGAACCCAAAGGTAGGGGAACGAACCTTACATGTTCTCCCTAGATAGGCCCGATCCAGCGCCGGTGAGGCCGATTCCACCACCGCACAGGACCGCTCGATCCCCTCTGATCCTGCATCTCCAGTCGACGGTTCCACAAGCGCCGTCTCCAGTGTGCTCCACTGCTCTCGGCGACGATCCAGCGCCGACCGCCCTCCGTGCCCTAGCCGCCTGAGAACTCACCACTTCCGACCAAATCCCCGGCGCCGCCCTCCACCATGAGTCGCGTATAACCGCCGCTTCTGCGGAGCGCCCCAACGCGTGCGTCCGCCGCGTCCGCCTCCTCCGCGCTGTCGCCCGACGAAACCCCTGACCGCCGTAGCCATCGTCGCATGGATCTGGTGCTGCCTCGCAGCACCTCCGACCGCGCCCCTCACTTCTCCTACGCCCGCCGCCTATCTCTTCCGACCGCTCCTCTCTCCTCACCTTCTCTCTGCTCTCTTTTCCCTCTCCCATCTCACTCTCTCTCGGCTTCTCACTCTCTCTCCCCTCTCTTAATCCCTAAGTTTTTTTTGTCTTTTTTCTCATTAAGAAAGGCAATAGGCATTATAAAGTTTGTTATGTGTTTTGTTATATTTTTTTTTACTTTTTAATGTTAACTGGTATATATTTATATTATTATTAGGATATTTAATAGTATTATTATTAATTATTATTACTATTTTTGTTTTGCTAATATTACTAACAATAGTTTTTCCATTTTTATTATATTTATTATTACATAAGAATATTTATGTAATATTTTTCCAAAACCATATTTGTAACTACAAGTATTGGACATTGAACATCATTAAGGCTTTTATGTTATATTAACAGTACTTATATATAAAGGTTTATAAATTATTCTAAGTAGTTATGGATATTTTGTAAATATATTTTTATGTTATTTTAAATATGGCTTTAAATATAGCAAAATATATTTATAATGTTTCTAGATAATTTCCAAGGAGGGTTTCAACCTATAAATTATAGCCTAAAATGATTTTTTTGAATTTTAAAAAAGTAGTGGTCTAAATATTTTATTGTCTAGTAAATATAATATATATATATATATATATATATATATATATATATATATATATATATATATATATATATATATTGTTTACTATTTAGAAATTTCTATATGACAAATTTTAGATTTTAGCCTAAAAATATATTTTATTCTTATTTTTTATTTTTATTTTATTTTCCAAGTATTTTTCTAAAATCATATTTTACTAATAAAAAGGTAGCTTTCGAGTTATAAAATAATTACTAGTAATTTCCAAGTATATATTTGCCTAAATTATTTTTGGGTAAAATATATATATAGTTTTAAGTATCATAAGTATTTTCAAAGTAGTATATGTATTATTATTATTTCCTCAAATTCCTTCGGTTATAAATCATTGCCCATGACTAAATTTTCTTTTATCCTATTCCCTCGCCAATTTCGTACTACCTTATGTCCACCTAATAAAATTGACCCTTCTGAACCCAATGGAACTGTCCGTGCCAACACCCGAGGTCACCTTGCATAGTTGTTGTACCGAAGTCGCAGTTCGTGCCACCTTGATCATCGTAGCACACCAGAAGTCCTACCAGGCAAGACACCTTGCCATTTAATATTTATTTATTTAGCTCATATTTCATGCATTATTCATTATTTTCTTTATGCAAAATAAACTGTGATACATGGCATAACCTGTTAGAACTTACTGTTCAGTTATATTTCTGCTATGTATTATTTTCTTACACACCAAACTTAGATTTAAGGGACCACCTTGTGTGTTGTATTCATTAGCCTTGACACGTTGTACCACGAAGTTGTGTGTCGCATGTAGAATACGGACGTGCGTGATTGGCTGGTCACCGATATGTACAAGCCGTACAATAGGATTAACCGCTAATAGAATTGAATGCTAGTTTGACTTAGCAGTTATAGAGGTTTTCTATTGTGGATACAACATAGTAAGCATTGGGCGAGGAGGACAATTCCTTAGCATATGGGCTTCGATATACTTTTTCTTGTGACCCGAAAGCTCCGCTGGAGATACGGGGTTAATGACCCATGATTACTGACAGCCACTGGCGTTCTGCGGAACGTTATGCTCTTTTTGATTGGGCCTCTAGTGCCCCAAGGGGGGACCATATCGATCCTATTTTAGCCAGGGCCCATACGTAGAAAGGATTGTTCTTAACTACATTTCACTTAGAACGGTTAGGCACCTTTATCCGTTAGGTATGAGTACTTTTAGTTTGGATAATTGTATCTGACCGTGGCTTGAAACAATAACTTGTCGTGGATTAGTTCATCACATCTTGTCCTTGTTTGATTGTAGGTGTGACTTACTACTTCGTTGAGAAGGTATTGAACCTTGTTGGGGTCCGGATACCATATTAGATTCATAGCATGGAAAGATACATCATCGTGAATTAGTTTACCATCTCTTGTCCTTGTTTGGTTTGGGGACGGTAAGCTAGTTCAATAGGCGTGTATTGGACCATGTTATAATTCAATTGACTTATTTATTTGAGCAATACTTATTCAGTTATATGGCATGATATTATGTATCTTGTTACGTCCCTCTGAGGACCTGATTATCTGCCAGGTATGTGCTCTTGTCTTTCGCAGGTGTTCTAGCCTTGGCCATAATCATCTTTATCTCTTCGAGGATGATTGTACTTTGATCGTCTTCGCTTCGCTCGCCAAAATTATTCTTTTGTTATGTATTTCTTTTCATAGTTGGTAGTAGATTTGTCTCCGCCCAATATATTGTACCAAATGATAATTTCATAATTGATTATATGATATCTATTATTCATTTATTTTGTGTGGATTAGATTAGTCATGGTTCTACTGTATTTTACAGCTTACGTATATTTATTATACGGCTGGCATGTCTACGTTCCTAGTCCTACGTATTTTGGAACTGGGGCGTTACACCAGCACTTGCACCAGTACCAGCTTAGCCGGTAGGCACTATCCGAAGATATTTCCAGATGAACCCAAAGTCTTTCGATGGTCAAAAGAGCCCATAGGAGATCACTGAATGGATGATCAACACACAAAAGCTTCTGGAGGCATCTCAGCTGCCTGCCAACCTATGGATGACTACTATGAGGACTTAGTTGGAGGGGAATGCTCATCATTCGAGGGAGTCAAAAGTGCATGAAGTTGGCAAGAACTAGACTTGGAAGCAATTCCTTGAGTACTTTTAGGCAATGTACTCCCCGACGACTGTAGAGATACTCTCTACGATCAGTTCCTCAACCTCAGGCAGGGGAACATGATAGTAGATGAGTATGATGTGGAGTTCAGCCATCCTAGCCGGTTCGGTACCATTCTGACACCGAACGAGAGAGAGAAGGCCAAAAGATTTCACCAAGGATTGACAAAGGGGCTTCAAAGATGCACCGACACTCAGGAGAGGAACTAATATACAGAGGCGTTAGCAGAGGCCAGAGTCCAAGAGGCTATCAACAAAGATCCATCGATTCCTAGGTACCCCGTTACTACTTCCATACTAGACGGAGGACAGTAAGGAGGATCGATCAGGTGCCCAAGGGAACATATTCAGTATAGGGTCGTCCCGTACCAGGCGAAGGAGCTCCCGACTTGTTACTTTTATAGCAAGAATGGACACATTCAGAAGGAGTGCAGGAAGAAGCTAGGATTGTACCTGAAGTGAGGATCGAACCAGCATCAGGTTATGAGGTGACCAATGCGTCAAGACGAAGATCAGCAGTTAGTCTCGATGCCAGTTCTGTCGCAATTGGGTATAATTGCCATTGATTATTAAATTATTATTATGTGTTGTTATATTATTGTGTGTCTAATTTTGAGGATAAAATTTCCTAAGGTGGATAGATTGTAAGCACATGTTTGAATTTTTTAGGATTTATTGAGGATTAGGGTTGATTTGGTTTTAACTAGGAATACTTAATTAATATTAGATTCCTACTTTCTTTTATGATCATTAGATGCACGTTACCATGATTTTAAAATTAGGAGCACAACACTAGTCATTTTCTCAAAACAAATTTCACATGCATGACCTAGACAAGACCCTCTACACCCATGACATTCATGTGCCACACAAATATACCTCATTATGCTCCATTTTAATCACATAATATTCCTAATACATAGCGCAATTTTAATCTCTACCATGCACCTATGTTCACTTCCAACTTGATTTAGACACAATTTTAACCCAAACCCTCTAACCCAAATTATGACCATGACCCAAATTAAGCCAGCTACATGCATAGCACTTGTGTCCTATTCAATTAAGCCCCCACATTATATGTATACAACCATGATCATAAATGACTTAAATTATAGTCATGAGCACACTTAGCCCAACCTTGACCCAATCTAACCAAAACAAGCCTAACCAATTGCATGTGACCACCCTCATGATCCACCCAAACATACAACACCACTCACTCCCTACAAAACACCAAACACACAGCATGACACCACCTAAGAACTAGTAGGCAAGACCACTCATCATGCAACCTTTCATTCATGAATGACAATTTAGGACAAACAAAAAGTTGGCTCATTAAATGTAAGCTTATATTCCATCACCCAACATTCCATCATCCATCATTCAACCCCTCATTCATGACAAAACACATGGCCAAACATCCCCTCATATTTAAATCTTCCATGAAAGCTCTAGCACCTGTTTCCAAGATTATTTTAATTTTATTTATGGTTTGTTTTGGAATCACAAGGAGGTCGTACCTAAGCCTATAGGCGAAGTATGGTAAAGTTAGGTTACTTACGGTTACTATGGTCTCTAGGTAGCTCTAGATATATATATATATATATATATATATATATATATATATATATATTATATATCTATTTTATATTTTTCACAAAATTTTGGATATTTTTAGGTATTTAATATTTAAGGATTTATTATTTTTAAGGACTTCCAAGATTTACTGTAAAGTCATTCGAGGTTATTTTTTAGACCAAACATTTTCATTTGGGCTCTAGATGAATAAAAGTATTTTCTAGAATATTCTAGGATTATTTAGAATTTCTAGAATTTTTTGGAGATTCTTGGACAATTAAAACCTATAGAATTTATTTTTTCATAGACTTTTGGGATTTACTATAGGGTCATACAATGATATTTTGAGGAAAAGCTTTTTATTTAGGTTTTAGACACCTAGAAATATTTTCTAGAATTTATTGGGATTGTTTTGGATTTTCTAAAATTTATTTGGAGTTAAAATAAAATTTTAATAAAATTTTGTAATTAAAATAAGCATTTACCCAGTCACCTACCCGGACGGGCCCACATATCGGCGCCCAACATTAACCGCCTCTCTCTCTCCTATATATATATATATACATGTATATACAGAAACCCTATTTTAATCCAGCCTCCTTTGTGGTTTGATCTTGAATAACCTTCAACTTTGCGAGGCGATTGCGATCAACCTTACGTCCATTTCGAGTGCCATTTTTTTAGAACCGTATCAATGTTAGCTTTCCAAAAGTATATTTTATTTATGTAATTATTTACATAAATTTTTGGAGATTTATTTGAGTGTCGGTGGTCCAAAAATTGACGCATCGTATTGTTTTCGAGATTCCGGTAGATCCTGGACTCCATTTGCGATCCGTTTGAAGTTTTGGAAAGCTGACTCAACGATATAAAACATATAATTTCCTAAAAATTCAAAAATTTGTTTATTATTTTATTTAATTTATTGAACTCAAATTTGACTAGTGATTCACCGATTTGGTCACGATTAGCAATAACGGTGATAACTTTTAACCAAATCCTTATTTTATGGAACAGTCAATTCCAGTGCACTCATGGTGCGGAAGTCTACTATGATGCATCCTCGAATCATTGAGTTCGTGATGTGTTACTAGTTAGTCAACGGTACGCCTCGATTTGCATGCCACGAATTCTAAAATTGGAATGTGACTTTCTATGGCCAAAAATTCTTATTTAAATTATGTTTTAGATTATTATTAGGTCAAATTATATTTTTGAGTAATTTATTTTAGAATTAAGTAATATTTATTAGATTAAGCCATTAGCCACCTTTCCATAATTTTTAGAGTAGGAATCTTAAAATTGACTTGTGGTTTTCGTGCCTGGTTCATGGTGTGTTATATAATACAGTTTGGTAGCTTCTAGGCCAGAGTTACTATCATCTTCGACTTGTAAAAACGGTTTGTCCAGAAAATCAGGCAAGTTTCGCAATAATACTATATTACCTTTATTATGTACTACATGTATCTTTATATCGTATTTTCATGGTTACTTCTTCATATATCATGTTGTCATTGTTCTTGATTCACCATGTTTGATTTTTGTTCACGAGCATCATCTTCTCCAGTTACTTGTTTATGTTCACCTGTTATACTTGTTCACTACATTGTATTGTGATTACCTGTTATACTTATTATATGTAGTGAACATATTTTTTATGATTTATGGACAGAAGAATACTATAAGTATGCATGTGGTTTACGTTACCTATATAAATCCCTTCCTGTATAATCTGAATAATATCAATCGTGCACCACAAGTACGATTGACGTATATCCCAAGCCGTCTACATGCAGAAAGCTAGTATTCTAAAATGCACAGTACACGTGATTTTTTTATTTCTTATTGTTCAAATGTTCTTCTTCCATCGAGTCTACTTTCATATTGTCTTCTTACTATAATTACACTTTTTTTATCGTATCATGTCATGCCTATAGTTATCCTTCCTTTTACTGTTGTTCCTTCATATTTGTATATTATATTGTGTAGTATAGTATTATAGTGAACTTGTTCCAATCCTGTTTGGATAACTATTTTTTATCTTGAAACGATGTCACTGTCTTGAGGTCTATGGTGCGTATCTTGGCAATACTGGCATTACTAACGTACCAGATTCTAGCACTGATGCAAATTAGCATATTTTTGCTTATGCTTTCCTATTAGTTAGTGGTAATAGTTTTAGAATCTAGTTTACTTATCTACTACCGGATTTGTTTCCGAGTATCTAAGTTGTAGTGTATTATTTTGACAGTTTTCTTTAGTTTATTGTTGAGACTATTGGATATTATCTTTGTTGGTATATACGTGGATGTTATGTGCATATTATTCTTGTTGTGGATCATGTTATCAAAGATAGCGTACTACCGCCGATGTTGTGACGTAGGCTGGACTTGGCTACGTACTCGTATCCCAAAAGTGGGAGTGGGTCATGACAAGTTTTTATGGTGGTCCATGCAGGTCCAATTTCGTAAAAGATTGTGAACTCGTGCTTGTACTTAAGTTAGTAGTACTACTACGTGCCTGCGAATATAGTTGAATTTAGATATTAGAATAATATTAGGAGAGGTTCATATCATCCACAAATAGGATTAGACTCTTAAGGATCTCCTCCACATGCTTTGATACGTTATTGATCTCTGTCTTTGACTTCAATCTATCCCTTGACTTGCATCATGCTTGAATCCTTCCATCGTCTAATGACTTTCTTTATACAGTTATAGGTAAACTAATTAGGTTTTCTTAAATCCTTCCATGATTATAGTTATTAAATAGGGTGCATGCCTAGTTATTTGATAGTATACTTGATTTAGTTATCATTGAATTTTTTTCTCCATGATCTAGTCTAGGAATTATTTTTAGATTTTTCTATCGAGGTTATATATTTATATGTTATGCTATGTTTGATTTTTGAGGACAAAAATATTTAAGGGGGATAGTATGTAGTTCATGCTTCCTAATTTTTAAAATTTTATTTAGGGTTTGTTTTGGAATCACAAGGAGGTCTTAACTAAGCCTATAGGTGAACTATGATAAATTAGGTTACTTATGATTACTATGGTCTCTAAGTAGCCCAAGATATATTATATATCTATTTTATATTTTTCAAGAATTTTTGGATATTTTTAGCTATTTAATATTTTAGGATTTATTATTTTAAGGAATTCAGGATTTACTTTAAAGTCATTCAGGATTATTTTGAGACCAAATATTTTTATTTGGGCTCTAGATGACTAGAAATATTTTCTAGAATATTCAAGGATTATTTAGAATTTTTTAGAATTTTTTTTTTGAGATTTTTGGGTATTAAAACCTATAGAAATAATTTTTTCATAGACTTTTGGGATTTACTGTGGGGATCATATGATGATATTTTGAGGCAAAACTTTTTCTTTAGGTTCTAGACACTTATAAATTTTTTTTAAAATTTTTTTGGATTTTTTTTGGATTTTTTGGAATTTATTTGGATTTCTTTGGAGTTAAAATAATTTTTTAATGAATTTCTATAAGTAAAATAAGCATTTACCCAGTCACGCACTCGGGAGGGCCCACCTGTTGACGCCCAACAATAACTGTCTCTCTCTCTCCTATACATATACATGTATATTCAGAAACCTTATTTTTATTCCAGCCTCCTTTGTGGTTTGATCTTGGAGAACCTTCAACTTTGCGAGACGATTGCGATCAACCACGACGTCCATTTCGAGTGCCATTTTCTTAGAACCGTATCGAGGTTAGCTTTCCAAAATATATTTTATTTTATGTAATTATTTACATAAATTTTTGGATATTTATTTGTGTGTCGTTGTCCAAAAATTGACGCATCGCACTATTTTCGAGATTTCGGGAGATCCCAAACTCCGTTTTGCGATCTATTTGAAGTTTTGGAAAGCTGACATGAAGATCTACAACATATAATTTCTCCAAAAATTCAAAATACGTTTATTATTCTATTTAATTCGTTGAACTCAGATTTGACCGATGATTCTCTAATTTGGTCACGGTTAGCCATAACGGCGATAACATTTGACCAAATCGTGATTTGTGGCACGGTCGATTCCAGTGCACTCGTGGCACTGAAGTCTACTACGATGCACTCTCAAATCATTGAGTTTATAACATTTGACTAGTTAGTCAACAGTTCACTTCGATTTGCGTGCCATAGATTCCAAAATTAGAATATAACTTCCTATGGCCAAAATTTCTTATTTAAATTATATTTTAGATTATTATTAGGTTAAATTTTATTTTTTAATTTATTCAAAATTAAATAAATTTATTAGATTAATCCATTAGCTACCTTTGCATGATTTTTTGAGTAGGAATCTTAGAACAGACTTGTAGTTTTCGTGCATGGTTCGTGGTGTGTTGGTATGATATGGTTTGGTAGTTTCTAGGCTTGAGTTACTCTCGTCCTCGACTTATGAAAATGGTTTGTCCAGGAAATCAAACAAGTTTCACTATGACAGTATATGACCTTTGTTTTATACTACATGTATTTTTATACCTTATTTTCATGGTTACTTCTTCATATATCCTTTTGTCATTATTCTTGATTCACTACAATTGATTTTTGTACGCGAGTATCACCTTCTCCAGTTACTTATTTATCTTCACCTATTATACTTGTTCAGTACGTTGTATTATGACTGTCTGTTTATCCTGTTTACATGTATTGTTATATGTAGTGAACATATTTTCTTGTGAGTTGTGGGCGGGAGAATACAATGAGTATGCATGCGATCTACGTTACCTGTATAAATCCCTTCCTGTATAACCTGAATAATATCAATCGTGCACCACGCATACGATTGACGTATATCCCAAGCCGTCTACATGCAGAAAGCTAGTATTGTAAAACACACAGTACACGTGATTTCTTGTTGCTTACTGTTCAATTGTTCTTCTTCCATCGAGTCTACTTTCATATTGTCTTCTTATTATAATTATACTATTCTTATAGTATCATGTCATGCCTATAATTATCCTTCCTTTTACTGTTATTCCTTCATTCTTATATATTATATTGTGTAGTATAGTGTTATGGTGAGCTTGTTCCAATCCTAGCAGGATAACTATTTTTTAGCTTCAAACGATGTCACTGTCTTGAGGTCTACAATGCGTATTTGGTGATACTAGCATTACTAACGTACCAAATTCTGGTACTGATGCGAATTAACATATTTTCTTTCTTGTGCTTTCCCATTAGTTAGTGGTTATAGTATTGGATTCTAGTTTACTTATTGTCTACCCGGTTTGTTTTCGAGACTATATGAGTTGTAGTGAATTATTTTGATAATTTTTTTAGTTTATTGTTGAGACTATTGGATATTATCTTTGATGGTATAGACATGGATGTTATATGCGTATTATTCTTGTTGTGGACCATGTTATCATAGACAACGTACTACCGTCGATCCTGTGGTAGGCTGGACTTGGCTACGTACTTGTATCCCAAAAGTGGGAGTGGGTCATGACAAAAGCTTTCTTTCCCTCATTTTTAACCTCCTCTATATACAAACCCTTTCCTCCTCACATGGCCGACAAAACCCCAACAAAACCTCTCCAAAATTCTTATCCTTCATTTCCCCCACTCTTTCCTACCTTCCCCTATCTTCCTTTATATTTTTCCCTCTAAAACATGTCACTGCTGCCACCAAAACCTGCTGCTACTGCTGTCGTTTCATGCTACTGCTGCATTCACGCAGCTTCTGCTGCTGCTGTAGACGCTGCCATCACTTTGGCAGGCCACAGTAGGCCTTCCACCACCTTAGGAAACCTCTAGGTGGGCCCCAACTGGCCGACCACCTTTCCAGGGCTGCCAGCAGGCCGCAGATAGCAGCTAGCTGTTGTTGCTGCTGTAGCAGCTGAGTTGCTGCTGATGCAGCTAATTTTGCTGCTATCCTCCCACGTGGCACTGTGCCGTACTCCTCGAGGCACGGACACGCCCTCCGACAACAGGTTCTAACCTCTCGGGAGCTACGACACTTCCGGGAAGAACCCAGAACAACCACTTCTTCCTTAGGTATATACATCTCTCTTTCCCTTCCCTACTATTTAAGAACCTTCATATCTGCACCCTCATATCTACATATGTTTAAAATGGATAGTACATATATAAACCTTGCTAAAAACCTACTTCATGTCCTATGAGTAATGGGTCAACTTGTCAAAGAGAATGTCATACCATGTTTAAGCATTTGTCATGCCATGCTTAGAAATAATTTTCGAATTTTAGGAGGATGTTTAGCCATGATATATGTGTTAGAAATTATATCTTAGTCATGCATGATATCATGATTAACTTGTGTATAAATTAGAGGACACATGGACACTTGTCTAGAAATAGAAGCCACATATGTTGTATACATGCCAAGTGTTATGCCTAGAAGCCATGACTAGGTTATATAAGACTATGGCCATGAATTTATATTAGAAACTATGTTTAGTCATGCATGACACCATGTGTAGCATGAATATGTCCATGCATACAAAAATGATACAAGTTGACTAGAATGTTATATATGTGAGCCATGCACATGCCCCTAGAAGAATGTATCTTTTTGTCGTTGTTAAAATAGTTTTGAATGAATGAAGGAATGTGTGTAACTCAAGTTACTGAGTCGAGGTAGAACGAAAGAGGATATTTTATGACATTCCATGTGACTTGGTCATCTAGCTCAACACAAGGATGACTTTTTAACCACCCTTGGAATAGTTTAATCCTAGACAACCATGATTCCAAGAAAGGGTACGTGGTCGCTCTTGTGCAAATAAGCCATATGGTGATGAACCCTAGCGTAATATATTGATAGAATGATTTAGAAAGTTTTATGGTCAAGTTGTGATCATGAGTAGTCTTGGAATAATATTTCTTAACATACCGTAGCATAGTCATTAGCAAATTGTACTTGTATATTTGCAGGTGCTCAGGTTGATACTATCTTGACCGAGGAGTTCGGATCCTCGTTCGCACTCTCCGAGTTACAGAAAAGTATACCATACCTTGTATTATTGGTTTAATTCATTCATATTCATGTTATGTGCACTTGCTAGAGTGGACATAGTTTTGTGTTTGAGAAATGCCTCGAGTGCAGTGATGATGGCATCGTCAACGAGATACGTGTACTTGACTTAGCCCTAGGTGACATACCCTAAGTTGCAGAGTCGTAATCATGATTCCCATGACATTAACACGACTTAAAATACTACACCGAGTGATTTCATACTTCGGCACAGGTTTGGCACTCGACTGATCATCGATACGATTGGCTTGTGTACTGGTATATTGTACAGTTAAGTTATGTCTAGTTACTGTGACCTTTCATTGAGAGATGGAATGTTCAAGTGGTGGATACGACTCGTAGATTTCCAAAGGCAGGGGAAGACAATTACTAGGCATATGGGACAGACAGTTACATCAGCCTTTTGTATGGTTTTGGGGCCATTGAGGACAACATTACCCGGTTATGGGCATCGGCTAATGATCCGATGTCGACCCGTGATTCGACACAAATCTTTATTTACCTATCCATACGTACCATGGTTGTCTTCAAAGTGCATTCACTTAGCTAGTTAGTTCACCCCTTTATGTTTACTCAGTATTTACTTTGTAGCATATTCCTTCTGTATCTTGCTATGTTCCTCTGAGAACATGGTTCCTTTCCAGATTCGGATGAGCACTTACAGCTGACCGTGTACGAACTAGGAGTTGAGACTTGTTGCTGAAGACGTCAAAGTACTTTCTAAGGAGTTTCTTTGACTCAGGGTATGCTGCTGTTTAGTTATGAGCATTATTATCTACGATGCACATGACTAGTTATCTTTCTGCTTTTAGTATTTTCATTTAGTGTTGTACTCCGTGGGTTTGTTTCTACTAGACTATTCAGTTGTATCTTATTCAGACTCTATGTTTATTTCCAGCTCATATTTCAGTACTACTTTCCTTGATTATGTGGATGAGATTTATGTGTTACATGTTGCCTGTGTAGTATAGTTATATTTTTCGTGTAGTACATCTGGGATAAGTCAATTAAATTGGAAACTTATTCCAGATCGTATTAGCTGGCATCGTCTCGACCTAAGTTCACATTTTGGAACTGGGTCGTGACACAGGGTAGCCATGATACCATGTTGTATGAGTAATTGGTATATAGATACCTAAGTTGGCTCAAGCCAAGATGTCATATAGGTTAAGGTCAAGGTTGAGTATTAAGTAAGGATGTGTATTGGGTTACACAGGGGCATTGATATTTATAACTAGTTTTGGCTTAAAGCATAGGCATCAATGTAGGTTTGAGGTTAGGGATTAGAATGTTAGCTAAGGTTGAAGCTAGTATACTAGATAGGAAAACTTGATAGTAGGTAACTAGCTTATATATATAGACACATATTTTTAGGATACTAGCTAATATGGCTATTACCTTCAAGGTATGGACCTAGAAACCTAGGTATGACCTAGAAATGACTAGTTTGACTCTAGAAACAAGGTATTGACCTAGTTTGACTTCCAAGACCTAGTTTTGACCTAGGAATCACATTTCAATTTAGATATCAATGATTATCATTCCAAAATACCAATTGACATTGATATTTCATATCTAGGTCTTTGTGACTCTATTTTGGACATCGATCCTTATTGCTCAAGACCATAGGCAAGTACATTCTCCGATAATTTTTATTATCTTGATAATTTCTATGATATCGGTAGTGTTATACTTGATTCTTGACACGAGGATTACACGGGATAGTATCTGGATACCTGTCATGAGGAGTCGTGATTGGATCTATCGTACTAGTCGGAGGATGGAAAATATTGGTAGATTATGTGATCATATCCCCAAATACTTATGCATAGCTCACCCTCAGCTCACATAGGGTGTAGCTTGATCTTACTTGTACTTGTGCATAACTTTCCATATATGACTAGCCTGATCTATTACTATATGTTACGCCCCAGTCCCAAAATACGTAGAACTAGGTAGTATACATGCCATCGTATAATACTTATACGTAAGTTGTATATGTAGTATATAGATAATCATGGCTTACTAAATCTCATCCACAAAAATAAAAAAATAAAATAAATTTATTAAATCAATTTATAAAAGTCATCGAACAGGTTGCTGGGTGGACACAAATCCACTACCAAGCAATTAGATTAGAAAGAAAAAATAGCAAAATAAAGAATACAAATAGCAAAGGATGATCAAAGAGCAAGTCAATAGAGAGAGAGATCACGATCCTGGCTGAAACTCCTACAAAAAGTTATGAATACATACTCCTGGAGAGATCACCAGGTCCTCAGATGGACGTAACAAGATATAGAAAAATAAGCCATATAACTAAATATCGACTGCTCAACAATAATTTGGATCATAACATGGTCCAATACTCCATCATTGAATTAGTGTACCATTCTTCAACCAAACAAGGACATGAGATGGCACTCTAATCCATGACGTAATATCTTTCCATGTCATAAATTCGATATAGTATTCGGATCATAACATGGTTCAGTATTTTATTATCGAAGCAGTGAACCATACCTACAACCAAATAAGGATAATGTATGACACACTATTTCGTGACAAAATACTTTTCCAAGCCATGATCAGGCATAAGTAATAAATCACACAAAACGTATATATACCTAACGGATAAAGGTCTACTCTAGGTGTAATGCAATCAAAAATAGTGCATAGTCGCATGACCTCCAAGTCATTTTAAGATAAACAGTACCTCAGTATAGAGTCTAGATACTATATGCCATTCCTCAGTATCGAGAGAGTTTATAGCACATTGTCTATCTACCGTTCCTCGGTAGCAAGCGAGTCTACGATAAATATGGAGGTGGTCAACGTCCAAATGTATTTTCCCAACCCAATGTCCTAACGCTAATAACTACTAGTCTTCTAGCATGCAACCCTATTAGTAGTTATGTCACGCCCCAGAACCACAATACTGGAGAGCGGGGGCAGACATAGCCAGCTACGTGTATGAAATGGGATCCATCTCGCTATACGGTCACGGCTGTCTAGATACATGAGGGTTTATCTACAAGCCAGCAGTCTCTTAAGGTCATGAACAAGCCTAATGTCTCAATCACAAGTAAATAAGTAAATGTCACAAGATGAATGATCATTAAATATACAATAGTAAGGCGTCCCAAACATTACATATTCAGCTGATCATGAAGCTAGTCGTTACAAAATGTTAGCACTAGCAAGAGTTTAGTCATACATGATTAGCCCTAGGATTTGTTAATCATGTTACAGCCCATTGGCAGACAGTAAGTAAGTGCAATCGAGCTAAACAGGTGCTCGTCGGCTAAACGCCTCAAAAGAATATTTTTACAATAGAGTGGGGGAGCCAAAAAAATAACCCACTCGTTGCCAGGGTTCCGTCTAGTGGCCACCGTCTGGATGGAAGGTCGGTAGATCCTCTGGAGCTGCTCCGAAATCTGGCCACACAAAACCAGCTAGGTCAGACCCCAGAAGAGCAAGTGCCACAAAGGAGGCTTCACTTAGGAATTAAAACCAGCAATCAGCACAAGAGTATAAATAAAATAAGAACTGGAAATAAAGAAAATACATCAGGATGATATACGACGAGATAACCATGGAGCTATTCAGATAACCAGGTTACAACCCGTAAACCAAACAAGGGCCGGGGTTGTAACCCTTCGTCTGAACAGAACTTGGAATTCTCACCATTTATCGGTAAAATAAACACAAGCATTCTGGTCATGGAACAAGATCAGGGCAAGACTAGATAGGCTAGACTCCATCCAATCATTTCACGGCCAAGCAAGAATTACGGCTTGATACTTTAACTAACTAGGGTTGTCACAAGCCTAATTACTAACAAGATGTAGTGAGATTATTCCACAGCCACAAGCCCTGCAGACCATCCAGGTCATCCGGGTTGAAAGATTAGAGTTGAATTCAGGTGGGTACATCGTCCAGGAAACGAATGTACCCTTAGGTAGCTTGAAGGGTGCAACACATGACAGAGTGCTGAAAATGTGCCCTACTCGACGGCAGGCTACAGATCCCAAGGCGTGCCCAGGTAACGGGATTGCCTGTAGCTGGAAGATCTCTTTTTGACTAATGTATTAATCTAGTTATTTAGCCTTAGTCCATTTCAGTAGGTACTCCTGACCATGGTACTCAGGAGTCCCCTCCTAGACATGATGTAAGACATGACTGGATTATTTGTACAAGCACAATCGCCCACGGTGTCCAGATTAATTATACAGGTCACGTCATGTCAGGTAGCCGTCGTAACAGCTGTGCAAGATAGTTCATGTCAGGTCATCATGTCAAGTGTACTAGTCAGAAGTGCGCCACGACGGGCCACTGTCATGTCATGCTCAATTATCATTTCCAAACATATCAAGTAAATTCGTGATTATCAAGTTCATGACAAAAGGCGTAAAATATCTAATAAAATATCAATACACAGGGCTATAGGAGAGCCATGCGGCTAAGGCATATGCAGCCAGGAATGATCTCATACGGCTGGAAGAGAACAGCCCATGCGGCTGAATAGGGTCAGACGCATGCGGCTAAAAAGGGAAGGGCTTATGCGGTCAAAAGGGGTATCAGTCATATGCGGCTCGGAGATCCACTCAGTCATGCGGCTGAGAAAGGCAAGACATATGCGGTCAGGAGGATAGGGAACTCATGCGGCTGGCAGGGGAAGGGTCCATGCAGCTGGCTGACCAATCAAGTACATGCGGCCGGGGAGGAGCAACCCATGCTGCTGCGGGGAGCAATGACTATGCAGTCAAGGGAAGCAAACCCATGCGGCTGGGAGACTGCGGTCTATGCGGCTCGCGAGCGTTGAGTTCATGCGGCTCAGGGTTGCTGGAAATCCATGCGGCTGGAAGGACTGGGCCTCAGTCATGCAGTTGAGAATGAATACTTGCCGCATGAACTTGTCATGCGGTCAAGTCAAGGCAATAGTGCATGCGGTTGGAACTGACTTGCCGCATGAATGATCATGCGGTCAAGTGCTACCATGCGGCTCGGGACTGTGCTTCTTCTCCAAATTTTTGAGAAGTACACCATAAGCCATGGCTTCCAAGCTGCATAACTCTATCATCCGGAGCCCAAATCCTAACTTCCATAGGTCAAAATAGGGTAAAACGAAATTCTCTACAGTATGGAACCATCAAAACTCGAAAACAACAAGATTAAGTAGATCAAAACCTAAAAAATCTGAAAACAATATAAATATAGATCTACAAGAATTTAGCCATGGAAAGTGAAAATGCTAAGTTCTAAAGTAAGTTAGAATGCTGTAAGGAAGAGAATGAAGCAATAAAATTGGAGTTCCTCCATGAAGCAAGTTGCACTTGCCTAGACCTCTCTCCCTCTCTCTGGGTAGGTGAAGAAGTAAATGGAGGGAAGAAGAGAGTAATAAAGAGAGAGAAAGAAGAATGGGGTTAATAAATGGTAGTGGTGGTAGGTAGGGGATTCACCCCTTGGTTCATAATGAACCAATAGCAATCCCAAACCGAACCAAGCCAACCCGAACCAAGAATAACCAAGGAGATATGCAAATACAAGATAAAATACATATACGTATTCCAAATACGTAATACGAACAACAGGCATTACAAGTTATAACCTAATGCTCGTCCTATACGTACTATCAGTCGATACGCAAGTCCAAAAATTCTATATGAGACTCGTGATTCGTGGCATACATGTGTCGAGGCCAATAAATACAGCACAAACAAAGGTGGTCTCTAAATTATAGGTCAAATGTGCATATATTAAACAAAAGAAATAAAAATATGACTAAACAGCTTTGGACTATAGTGGACTGAACTTGCATGCTGGCCATCAATGCCACACTGGAAGGGAGAACAACTTCAATACCCATCTTATGAAGATCTGCTAACAGCTCTGGTTGCACTGTTAGGAAATAAGCTCCGGCTCTCCTGCTCAATGCATCTACAACGACGTTGGCCTTCCCAGGATGATACTGCAAGTTGACATCATAATCCACAAGAAGCTCCAGCCACCTTCTCTGACGTATGTTAAGATCCTTCTGAGTAAAAACATACTTCAGGCTCTTGTGGTCAGTGAAAATCTCCACTCTATCTCCATACAAATAGTGCCTCCACAACTTATGTGCAAACACCACTGCTGCCAGCTCCAAGTCATGGGTTGGATAATTCCTCTCATGATCAAGAAGTTGTCGTAACGCATAAGCTATTACCTTCCTATGCTGTATTAGAACACATCCTAAACCTCTGCCTGAAGCATCACAATATACCGAGAATCCTCCTGTTCCATCAGGAAGCGTGAGAATAGGAGCCGTCATCAAGCCTCGCTTCAACTTCTCAAAAGAATCCTGGCACTCTGCTGTCCAAGCAAACTGCGCATCCTTGTGGGTCAATTGGGTCAATGGCGCTGATATCCGAGAAAAATTCGAAACAAACTGCCAGTAGTAGCCGGCCAATCCAAGAAAACTGCGAACTTCTGCAACTGTGCTGGGCACTGGCCATGATTCAATAGCCACAATCTTCTGGGGATCCACTTCTACTCCTCCTCTGGTGATGATATGACCCAAGTACGAAATACGATCGAGCCAGAACTCGTATTTACTGAACTTGGCATATAACTGGTGCTCCCTAAGAATCTGAAGAACCACATGGAGATGTTGCTCATGCTCCGCCTCACTCTTGCTGTAGACCAGGATATCGTCCAAGAACACAATCACAAACTGATCCAAGTAGGGCATGAAGATGCGATTCATGAGGTCCATGAATACTGTCGGCGCATTGGTCGCTCCAAAAGACATAACAAGAAACTCCCAATTCCCATACCGCGATCTAAAAGCTGTCTTCGGGATGTCCTGCTCTCTAACTCTGATCTGATGATATCCTGAGCGCAAGTCAATCTTCGAGAATACTGCTGCCCCTTTGAGTTGATCAAACAAGTCATCTATCCTCGGGAGGGGATATCTGTTCTTGATTGTCACTGAATTCAAGGTACGATAATCAACACATAACCTGGACGTACCATCCTTCTTTTTCACAAGAAGCATCGGGGCTCCCCAAGGCGATCCACTAGCACGAATGAATCCCTTGGTTCTAAGTTCTTCAATCATCTTGTACAATATCTCCAATTCTGACGGTGCCATTCTGTAGACTCTTTCTGACACTGGGGCTGTTCCGGGAATCAAGTCTATAGTAAACTCGATCTCCCGCTCTGGAGGCATACCTGGAAGCTCTTCTGGGAAAACATCTGGGAACTCATCGACTACCCTGGGCAACTGAACTGCTGCTACTGCCATCCGCAATATCGGAGGAGAAGACTCAACCTCGCCTCGAGAGAAGGAAAACTCTGGCTCACCTGGAATGCTAAAAATAACCCTGCCGATATGGCAGTCTATTCTAGCATACTGGTTCCTCAACCAATCCATCCCTAAGACCACATCATAATCGGCCATCGGGAATTCTATCAATCTAGCAGGAAATTCCTTACCGCTAACTATGATCCAACACGAGGAAAACACCCTATCGACTCCCACAAGTCCGTTACCAGTTAGTATATTGAGCCTTACTGATAATGACTCGGGCTCCAATCCTATCCGTGTCACGAATCGTGCAGACGTAAAAGAATGTGATGTGCCAGAATCAAATAAAGCTGAAGCTGAAAAGGAGTTAACGAGAATAGTACCTGCCACTACCTCTCCTGGTGCTAATCCTTCCTCCACGGTCATCGCCATAGCCTGACCATGCCCTCGGGGTGCTGGTCCCCTCTGCTGAAATCCTCGTTGCCTATTCTGAGTCTGGGCTTGGGCTTGTACATACTGCTGGGGGTTCTGCTACCGGAATACTTGGGTCTGAGGCGGCAAGGGCCTCGGTAATGGGTACTGCTGCTGCTGGACCGGAGCTGGTCCTCTCACCGAAGAGCTAGAAAGGTTGGACGATGATGAACCACCCCTGTTCGGGCAGGACCCAACCCTATGGTCTGGTGCTCCACAAGCCAGGCACAATTCTTGCGCCCTGTAACATTCTGCCACCATATGGCCTGGCTTCCCACAATGAGAACATCCCACTGCGGAAGACTGCTTCTGCTTCTGCTGCTGCTGCTGAGGGTACGTCGGGGTTGAATGCTGGACCGACGTCACTGAGGCCGCCTGCCTGGGAGCTCCAATATTCAAGGCCCTGGCTGCCGGGGCTGGTGCTGAAGACTGATTCATCTGGCCGTGAGATCTCTTCCGACCCCCGGCCCTATCCACAATCCTCTGGAAGGTATACTCATGCCTCCTAGCTGCTCTCAAGACTGCATCAAAAGTCTGATGCTCAAACTGCTCGACTGCCAACAAGATCTCCAGGTGAAGTCCTTGCTGGAACCGCTGGGCTCGATCATACTCGGTTGCCACCAAGGTGAGAGCGAATCGACTGAGTCTCGAAAACTCGGCCGCATATCCATCGACCGTCCTGCCCATCTGCTTCAGATTGGTGAACCTCGTCTGTAGATCATACCGAGCTACAGCATCAAAATACTTGGTCTGGAATCTCTTCCTGAATACTGTCCAAGCAATGGGTGCTACTAATCCGACGGCCTGAGCCGCCCACCAGCTTCGGGCAAGATCTAGCAACTGCAGGCGCACTACGGCCACCTTCTCGTTCTCTGGGGTCCTGGCTGCTTCAAGAATCACCTCAGTATCCTGAAGCCAAGCATCTACGGTGATAGCATCTTCACTACCGTTAAAGAATGGAGGGTTCAAGCGCTTGAAGCTGTTGGCCGTGCTGTTCCCTGGATGACCGCCTCTGGTCAAAGCATCCGCCACTGCCTGTTGCAAGGCATCTCCACGACGATCTTGAGAAGCTATCAAGGTCCTGACGAGTCCTACTAATGTGCCATCATCAGGTTCTACAGGTTGAACTGGCTGAACTGATGGCTCTTCTCCAATAGGCTCGACTCTGGAGGCTACTCCGGAGTGCTGGGCTTGATCTTCGGGTTGCTGCTGGTCCACGGGAGGTGCTCCGTCTTGCTGATCGGTAGGACCATGAATAATGCCGCTGAAGAAGACGACATAGGAAACAATAAGGAAGGACCAGGACAGATCAACGATACAAGCATATGATCGGGACAAGAATCCAGGGATTCAGATGATACGAGCAGAGATCAAAGGCGAATACTGATTGAGACATCTATTCGGTAAACCCTCACATATCTTGATTTACAAGATCTGCATGGGCCACCACTTAAACCATGTCACACCCCAGAACCAGAATACTAGAGAGCGGAGGCAGACATAGCCAGCTACGTATATGAAATAGGATCCATCTCGCTATACGGTCACGGCTGTCTAGATACATGAGGGTTTATCTACAAGCCAGCAGTCTCTTAAGGTCATGAACAAGCCTAATGTCTCAATCACAAGTAAATAGGTAAATGTCACAAGATGAATGATCATTAAATATACAATAGTAAGGCGTCCCAAATATTACATATTCAGCTGATCATAAAGCTAGTCGTTACAAAATGTTAGGACTAGCAAGAGTTTAGTCATACATGATCAACCCTAGGATTTGTTAATCATGTTACAGCCCTTAGGCAGACAGTAAGTAAGTGCAATTGAGCTAAACAGGTGCTCATCGGCTAAACGCCTCAAAAGAATATTTTTACAACAGAGTGGGAGAGCCAAACAAATAACCCACTCGTTGCCAAGGTTCCGTCTAGTGGCCACCATCTGGCTGGAAGGTCGGTAGATCCTCTGGAGCTGCTCCGAAATCTGGCCACACAAAACCAGCTGGGTCAGACCCCAGAAGAGCAAGTGCCACAAAGGAGGCTTCACTTAGGAACTAAAACCAGCAATCAGCACAAGAGTATAAATAAAGTAAGAACTGGAAATAAAGAAAATATATCAGGATGATATACGACGAGATAACCATGGAGCTATTCAGATAACCAGGTTACAACCCATAAACCAAACAAGGACCGGGGTTGTAACCCTTCGTCTGCACAGAACTTGGAATTCTTACCATTTATCGGTAAAATAAATACAAGCATTCTGGTCATAGAACAAGATCAGGGCAAGACTAGATAGGCTAGACTCCATCCAATCATTTCACGGCCAAACAAGAATTTCGGCTTGATACTTTAACTAACTAGGGTTGTCACAAGCCTAATTACTAACAAGATGCAGTGAGATTATTCCACAGCCACAAGCCCTGCAGACCATCCAGGTCACCCGGGTTGAAAGATTAGAGTTGAATTCAGGTGGGTACATCGTCCAGGAAACGAATGTACCCTTAGGTAACTTGAAGGGTGCAACACATGACAGTGTGCTGGAAATGTGCCCTACTCGGCGGCAGGCTACAGATCCCAAGACGTGCCCAGGTAACGGGATTGCCTGTAGCTGGGAGATCTCTTTATGACTAATGTATTAATCTAGTTATTTAGCCTTAGTCCATTTCAGTAGGTACTCTTGACCGTGGTACTCAGGAGTCCCCTCCTAGACATGATGCAAGACAGGACTGGATTATTTGTACAAGCACAATCGTCCACGGTGTCCAGATTAATTATACAGGTCATGTCATGTCAGGTAGCCGTCGCAACAGCTGTGCAAGATAGTTCATGTCAGGTCATCATGTCAAGTGTACTAGTCAGGAGTGCGCCACGACGGGCCACTGTCATGTCATGCTCAATTATCATTTCTAATAAAATATCAATACACAGGGCTATAGGAGAGCCATGCGGCTAAGGCATATGCAGCCATGATGATCTCATGTGGCTGGAAGAGAACAGCCCATACGGCTGAATAGGGTCAGGCGCATACGGCTAAAAAGGGAAGGGCTTATGCGGTCAAAAGGGGTATCAGTCATATGCGGCTCGGAGATCTACTCAGTCATGCGGTTGAGAAAGGCAAGACATATGCGGTCAGGAGGATAGGGAACTCATGCGACTGGCGGGGGATGGGTCCATGCGGCTGGCTGACCAATCAAGTACATGCGGCCGGGGAGGAGCAACCCATGCGGCTGCGGGGAGCAATAACTATGCGGTCAAGGAAAGCAAACCTATGCGGCTGGGAGACTGCGGTCTATGCGGCTCGCGAGCGTTGAGTTCATGCGGCTCAGGGTTGCTGGAAATCCATGCGGCTGGAAGGACTGGGCCTCAGTCATGCGGCTGAGAAGGAATACTAGCGGCATGAACTTGTCATGCGGTCAAGTCAAGGCAATAGTGCATACGGTTGGAACTGACTTGCCGCATGAATGTTCATGCGGTCAAGTGCTACCATGCGGCTCGGGATTGTGCTTCTTCTCCAAATTTTTAAGAAGTACACCATAAGCTATGGCTTCCAAGCTGCATGACTCTATCATCCGGAGCCCAAATCCTAACTTCCATAGGTCAAAATGGGGTAGAACGAAATTCTCTACAGCATGGAACCATCAAAACTCGGAAACAACAAGATTAAGTAGATCAAAACCCAAAAAATTTGAAAATAATATAAATATAGATCTACAAGAATTTAGCCATGGAAAGTGAAAATGCCAAGTTCTAAAGTAAGTTAGAATGCTGTAAGAAAGAGAATGAAGCAATAAAATTGGAGTTCTTCTATGAAGCAAGTTGCACTTGCCTAGACCTCTCTCCCTCTCTCTGGGTAGGTGAAGAAGTAAATGGAGGGAAGAAGAGAGTAATAAAGAGAGAGAAAGAAGAATGGGGTTAATAAATGGTAGTGGTGGTAGGTAGGGGATTCACCCCTTGGTTCATGATGAACCAATAGCAATCCCAAACCGAACCAAGCCAACCCGAACCAAGAATAACCAAGCCAAACCAAACCAAGGAGATATGCAAATACAAGATAAAATACGTATACGTATTCCAAATACGTAATACGAACAACAGGCATTACAAGTTATAACCTAATGCTCGTCCTATACGTACTATCAGTCGATACGCAAGTCCAAAAATTCTATATGAGACTCGTGATTCGTGGCATATATGTGTCGAGGCCAATAAATACAGCACAAACAAAGGTGGTCTCTAAATTATAGGTCAAATATGCATATATTAAACAAAAGAAATAAAAATATGACTAAACAGTTACTTGCAACCAAATAAGACTAAGAAGCATAATTTTATATCGCAGAAAATAAATAATAAATAAATGCATGCAATATGGTGAGCTAAAGTAAATGAACACATATGGCAAGGATTCTTGTCTAGTGGTGTATGGTGATCTGATATGTCCCGATTTGTAAATAGTCATGGTCGATGTTAAAGGGTCCAAAGTCGTAAGGAAATAGGAATGTACGATTACTCACGATCAACGATGATAATCGAAGAAGATTTGAGTAATTAGATACTTATACTATTTTTAGAAAATATTTATAATACTAGTTTTTATTAGTAAAAATATGTTTTTAGATAAATTCTAAAAGTTATTTTTGGCTAAAATTGTAACTATGTAAAAATATAATTTTATGTAGAAAAACTATAAAGAAAATTAGATAGTATTTGAAAAATTCTAGAAAATCATTTTAACATGGAAACTACTTTTTATGGCTCAAAATATTTTTTAGGTAAATAGTAAATAATCTGGAAAGCTAAATTTGAAAATAAATGTAGGCCAAGCCCCATATATTTTATTACAATATGATTTTTGGAATATCTATTACATATGTATTAATAGTAAATAATAATAATAAAAATAATAAAATTTTAAAACTGCTGATAGTAGTGGCAATAGTAATGATAATAATAATTAATCCTGATAATATACTAATACATTTATTAATATTCTATTATATTTACCAAAAATAATGCTACTAGGTATACAAAACAAAATAACAATTAAAAATAACATAAAATAAAAAATTACAGTAGTCAATGTTGTGACTACTGTATAGAAGGAGAAGAGAGAGTGAGAGATCGAGACAGAGAGATCGGGAGTGAGAGGGTGAGAGAGAGGGCATAAGAGAGAAGAGGGGTCACCGGCTCAGGCGGCTGTCTGACGGGGAAGGCGCCGGCGAGCGAAGGACGATGCAGGGGTGCTGATTGTGTGGCCGCCGAGGCACTGGGTACGTGGAGGCGGTTGTCACTGCGGGGAGAATAGAGCAGCACTAGGCTAGAAGGGGAGGTTCCAGCTCGGCTGAGGGAGGTGTAGATGGTGGTGGCGATCACGACAGAAGGTAGAAGGCCAGATCTGATGGTGGCACAGATGCACGACATATTTGGTGGTCGACCCTCAGATTTGCAGGCGACACTCGCGGGAGGGGGTTTGAACACCGTAGGGCACGACGCATGAGGCATTGGCAGTGTTGGCAAGGTAGTGTTGGCCCAGCAATGTCGACGACGGGGGCGCGCGATTGGCAGGATCTGCTGCGGCCGCTCGCCAGGATGGACGCGAAACTCACAAGAAAAGACTGGCCGGAGCTGGTGATTGGTGGTGGTGAGGTTTGATCGAGGTGGTGGTGGAGGAGGGCAGTGAAAGCCGGTTATTGGCAGAGAGCTGTTGTCGGTGGCTAGACACGAGCGGGGACAGGAAACGACAAAGGGGTGTGGTGGAGGTAGTGGTTGACCAGAAACGGCCGACTGGGGTTGGCTGTGTGCTAGCACTGGACTGGACAGGTGGCGGACACGGGCAGAGATAGGATTAGGGTTAGGAATTCAATTTGGGAACTGTGTCGGACTCGTGTCCATATGCGGGGATGTGTGTCCGCGTGGGTCGAACACGGAGATCGAAAAATTTTGTACATGTAATTGAAACAATATAGTGAAAAGACACCCAGGGTCAGACCCGAGATCATCACGCTGATACGGAGATGGTGGACACGGACACGGTGCACGACATAAATTTGGTGATGATGGTTGAGAAAAATTTTGTGGATGAAAACAATGGCAATGCTCCCTATAAATATGATGGAGGCATTCTAGTTAGATAAGGATTAAGACGGCTATAAATCACCATTTAGATAAATCTCACATTTAATTTAATCAATTTAAAACTAATTCAATAAAATCTAATCCAAATTTAAATCACCACAAATATTTAAGCGTTAATCTCAAATAAATTTGAATACCTTTTTATAATTTAAAATAATTTAATAAATTTTCAAAAATCAATTTTACAATTATACATTAATTTTTCATGTACAGCACGTGCAAAAATATATTATTTACTTGTATAACAAATAAAATAGCGTTTATATAATAATAAAATAAAAATAAAGTCTGACAATCTAAGGTGATATATTTTATAATCAAACAAAAATAGAAAATATTTTTAGCGTGTATACATTCAAACAAAATATTTATTCACTATATTTATTAAAAATCTATAATAAAACTTTTGTATAAAAATAATTAAATACTTCGTATATACATATTCGTACTCAAGATACAAATATATATATATATATATATATACATATATATATATATATATATACCATTATGTCACGCCCCGGTCCCGTAGGACTGATCGTCCTCGCTAAGGCGTGATGCCGTACGAGCCTAGGTTGTGCTCGTGCAAGGCGGGTTCCATAACAGCCGATTACAACAGCTTGCGATGGGATCGTCGCATAGAAGTCCCAAGCATAAACATTGAATATACAAGGCAACACAAGCATTGAAACAAAATCAGAGTCTTTATTGATAATGAAAGTAGTATTACAAAGGCGCATAGCCAAAATTACAAGTCGCTCAAACTCACTTTTCTCTCATTTTACAAGTCACTCTGCTCTATCTCATCTCTCAATACAAGCTTCAAGGCTGCAACTTGTTGATGCTTCAGATAGACGATGTCCATGCATTATGTCCCGTATAAGTTCCGACTCCAAGCGGCTGCACGCCTCGAAATGCCAAGGAACTCTGTGCCTTGACGCATCCAAGCGAGCTCTGCGCCAACGAGCTTCTACCTGCCTGCACATAAAAACTGTGTGGGTGCTAGTACTATATATATATATATATATATATATATATATATATATATAATCTATAGTAAAATTTTAGGGGTTTACACTCTATCCAACTTACAAGAATTTTATCCTCGTAATTAATAAATAACTAGGGTAGGTATGCTTGAGGAGGTTGATGGGTTTCTTGGTAAGAAAACTCGATTAAAACATTGGACAAGAAGATGGAAATGACATTCTACGAAAACAAGCACTTTTAGATAACTAGAAAAATAGAATCAACGAATATAGTTTAGAAGAGGTCACATGCATGACAACCCATCAGCATCTAAATTTGATTAACACTAACATAAATCCTATAAATGTGTAACCTCCAAAATAGGTAATAATTTCCTCAATCTCATATTATGATCTATGACTCTATATTCAAGATTCAAAATTTAACTTCATATTACATCCCATCATAATCGAATTATGTGATTTCACAAAATTGTCAAATTTTTGCCTTATACCTAATCAACTATTTTATCCAATTTTATTGCTTCTCCTGAAGTTATATATTCCACATAATTTAGAATTCTTCAAAATAATAAAACTCTTCAAAAATTGAATTTCAATAAACCTCCAATCAATTTAGTCAAAAGCAAAAATCAAGCTCATCTTAGTAGGAAATTCATACTCATTAATCAATGTAAAAATTTAATCAAGAACTTAAAAAATGTCGTCTTTAATACTTGTGTAACCTTGAAAACTAATAACATTAAATTACCTTGTTTTATCATCACATAAAATTTTCCTAAATACTTCATCTATTAGTGTCTTTCTCAAAATCCTATATACAACCCTATCTTATATGCTTCATAATCACATAATTATCTTATCCAACTACATCATAATATTGTCAATGGGGGATCTAATCTAGCCCCGTATAACTGAAGGGTGTCATGATCCGATTCTCATCTTTGTACAAGGAAAACATACTAGTAACAAGGTTGTACGAATCACAAAATAGATTAATGAGCAAATTTAATTGGGAGGAAGAAATATATATGGTTGGGCTCAAGGATCGTGGTAGGGTTTGGAAAATGAAGGAGGGTTTCTAGTTAACGCACGACGTAAAGGATATTAAGGTCAAGAAATCAAGAGGAGAATAACTTGAGACTCATAATAAATGGTTCCTTGAGAAAAATAGTCTACTAGGTTGGGGGTACGATCAAGGGAACGATTCTAATCATTCTTAAGTTTCAAACGATTAGAAGGTTATGATAATAGATCTAGGGTTGAAGGAAAGCATGAGTGACTCAAGACGAGGATGTAGTCACATAGCTTGGTCGATGACTAACAACACTTGTGTATATACAACTATCGTGGCCATAGGTGATATAAAAAACTAAGGTGAGACACTTCTATCAACATCGTGTCCCTCTTGGTTTCTTATCAACATGAAGTCCAAATCCTTAAATTAAAGTTTCCTCATAGTTCCTCAATATGTGTTAAAATAGTAATAATCCATTAAATCCTTAACCGTTATAATCCATCAAGGATATAACTTTAAACAATGGCTAAAGCCTTCATTGAATCGGGAAAGTAGAGGTGAGAACCGGGAGATAGCCCAAGTTCTTGCAAGGTGTGGGAGGAACCCTTAGCAAAATTCTAAGCTAACGACCTACATAAACCAGCATTAGAATGTATATTTATATAAGTAACTATTTATATATATATATATATATATATATATATATATATATATATATAAAATTAAACAAAAAGTCGGTTGAGCTGTCCCGGGAGGAGACAAAACACAAAATTTTCAAACTTTTGAAAATTCCACATTTTGGAATTGACCCAGGTGCGCAGCGCCCGAGGCGATGATGAGATGGGTGATGGCTCCCAGCCCGAGGATGGCACGGGGACCTGGGGGGGCGATCTGCCCAACGGGGGGGGTGGGTAGGGCGCGCGGTTCGATGAGCCTCGCCTCCCCAGCGTGGAGGTCGAAGGAACGGCCTGCTCCGGCGTGGAGGTCGAAGGAACGGCCTGCTCCGGCGAAGGAAGACGGCCAGGAGGGGGGGAAGGCTCGAAAACCGGAGGAAGAGGAGGGCTGCCGCCGGGCTTGGACGTGGGGAGGCCCGAACTCCGGAGGGAGAGGAGGACATCCACCGGGCGGGGAGCCGCAGGCGGCTAGGGAGGGGAGGGCGGGCAGCGAGGCGAGAGGAGCACGGCCGCGACGGCAAGGGGGTGAGGGAGCCGGGGGGCTCGACCTCTGGGCGACCAGAGAACGGAAACCTAGAGGGGGGTGGGGTCTGCCGGCAAGCGGCGTTAAGAGTTGCGGAGTCATAGCGGGGGGCGGACGACGACGGGAGCGTCACCGCCGATGGAGGCCCGCCAACCGACGCCGGAAGGAAGGCCATAGCGGGGGCGTAGCTCGTCGGTGGCCACGACTCAGGGGAGGAGGAGGGGAACGGAGGGCGAAGGGCGGCCACCGTGGCCCACGAGGGAGAGACCACGGCACCGGAGAGCACGCCGACGAGGGGGTGGCGGAGGCGGGAGCCACTGGGAGGCTGGGGCCGCTGGGAGCCGGGAAGCGCGCGGGCGCGGGCCACAGAAGGGAGAAGAAAGCGGCGGGCGCCGCCGCCACCGGTGGTTTGGGCCACGAGAGGGGGCGGCGGGAGCAGGGGACGCCGAGAAGGGGGGAGACGCCGGCGCGGGTGCGGGGGCGGCTAGGGGAGGAAGCGCCGGAGGCGCTCCAACTCCGAGACCACCGGAGGGGACGAGCCTAGCACGCTCGGGAGGCTACAGGGTGGCTGGCGCTGCTGAGGTGGGTTGCGGCGGAGCCGCGGGAGGGGGTCCAGGATCGCCAGAGGGGGCGGGCCCATCGCACGCGGGAGGCTACGACAAGGCAGGCGCTGCCGTGGAGGGAGGTGGCGGAGCAGCGGGGGGCGCCGGCGAGGATGGGGATGAGGACGCCACGGGCGGGGAAGCATCCGGCTGGGGGCTGCTCCTAGCCAGGTTGCGCCGGGGCCGCCGCGGGCGACGGTGGGGAAGGGTGGAGCCCTGAGGCGGGAATCCGGCAAGGAGGGGGATGGGGAAGGAACCCACGGTGGCGAGGGACGGGCGGGGGCCGGCCATCTTAGGGAGGAGGGATGGCCACCGAGGGGGGCGAAGAACTGCAGCGGCGCCGTCGGCCCCGGCAGGCCGACTGGCCAGCCAAGCCACAGAATTTCGGCGGGCGGCGGAGTCGCCAAGAGTGGAGAGCCACTGAATCCCGCTCTCTTCCCCATTCATATATATATATATATATATATATATATATATATATATATATATATATATTGTATCGATCATCTTATGAATAGCATCTAGCACTCTCATCAATAAAATAGGGTTCATCTTATTTAATTACCAAGGTAATCCTACTAGCTAGGTAATTGACCTATGGGGCATGTACTAGTGTAGTCATCTCCCTAACCTCTATTAAGCACGAGAAATAAGATTTACGATAGAAATGGATCAAGCAAGATGTAAATCAAGGCAGTCAAACGAGAGATGGAAAATAGAATCAATGAAGGAGATCAAGCATATGGATGAGATCCTAGACTCTAATCCTATATGCAGGCTTGCTCGGTATAGTAACGTAACCGACGCAAAATTTTCTTGACCTGCAAGGGCCACCACAAAAATATGTCATACTCTAGTCCCAAAATACATAGGACGAGGTAACGTACATGTAAGTCGTAAAATAAATATACGTAAGCTGTATATGTAGTATATAGATAATTCATGGCTTACTAAATATTGTCCAAAAAATAAAGAAATAAATATTTCATTAAATCAATTTATGAAAGTAACCAAAAAATATACTACCAAACGATTAGACTAGAAAGAAGGAAACAACAAAATAAAATACAAGAAACAAATGATGATCCAAGAGCAAGTCATCTTTGATAGAGAGAGAAGATCACCATCTTGGTTGGTACTCCTACGAAAAGTCATGAATATCTACACCTGGAGAGATCACCAGGTCCTCAGAGGGACGTAACAAGATACAGAAAAATAAGCCATATAACTAAATATAAACTGCTCAACAATAATTTGGATCATAATATGGTCGAATACTCCATCCTTGAATTATTGTATGTCATGACCTACACCCAGTATAGGGGCACAAGTACGTGGGTACGTCCAGCCTATACTGCAATATCGATGGTAGAACGCTATATAGGTTAACCGTGCTATCTAACAGTCTAATAGATATATGATGATACAACAGTGATCTTAACTCCGAACGGAGGATAATATACAATCTAGGATCATACTCAATCATAGATATCTAGAGGAAGATAAAAGCACAAAGAGACATAAGATATGAAATGACGAAATGGAAATCTAGTAGCATAAGTTAAGTACACAACAGAGTCTAGAAATCTAATATCAATAAGTACATATCCCAAATAAATATAACATGTCCCAAATCTCAATAAACTGGAGACAAATCTAGTACCCTTGCTACTAGCTAAGACACTAATGGTGGTACATCCTCAACGGGCACCGGCTCTAAGAAAATCTTCTGGGCATAGTCGTTATCTATTCCGGGTTTGTAGTAAGTGGGACAGAAGTCCTCTAAGTCCTCTGAAAAATATTATCGAGTCAGGATTGGAGCGAAACACACCTCTAACAACAGTTTCAATTAAATGATAAAGACTATAAAGCAGTTATAGTAAGTAGTACATGATGAGTAGGAAAGACCGAATCCAGAAACAAAATAGAGCAACAGTTAATAAAAGGGTAATAAAAATAAGCATAGTGGAACAAGAGAGTATAGAAATAAAGACAATATATAAAGAAGAACCCAGCTAATATAGATATGATGTGTCCAGCAGGTATAATGTAAATTAGCAAGAATGTAACTAAACTAGTGTGTTTGAAATATTACTTGACGGCTAGGGGTAATACGGCTCATCTAGTGTGCTTGAAATACCACTACAGAAACTCGACCTGCATGGGCTACCACTAAATACGTGTCACGACCCGCACCCAGTGTAGGGGCACGAGAAGTGGTTACGTCCACCCTATACCGCAGTGTCGACGGTAGAACGCTGTCCTAGGTCACATACATCTAACAGTTATAAGGTACCTGTACAGTATATAAACTCCGAATGGAGGTGACATAATAAAGTACAACTCAATCACAACTAAAGAAGAAAGTACGATAAGATAGAATAGATGAAATCACAGATGATAAATACAGATAAGAGAGATAGCTAGAAGTCTAAGATAAACAACTCCACAAATCCAGAATACCAATCTCCAAGAAGTACAAGTGTATCCAACAAGACATGAAGTTAAATAGATACTAGTCTAGCTAACTAGCCTAGTCTACTGGGGTAATATCCTCTGCAAGTGATGGATCCTCCTGAGAGTCCAGCTCACATGTATCATCTAGGCCGGCTCCGTAATAAGTGGGACACAGCTCCTCAAGGTCACCTGTAATATTTCAACAGGTCCAGTCAGGACATGAGCGAGCACAATACATCTCACGCAGATCATAACAGGTTAGAAAATATAAACATACAAGAGAGTACGATACATAAAACTGAAAGAATGTATATGATATAAAAGAGAGAACTGTAATGAAAATATCTACTATAAGTAGAGAACTATCAGTGACTAGTGATGTAGAGTACAAAGTCGACATGTGAACGGCTAGATTTGTACATAAATATACTAAAGAGGCTCACATGGTTATACTACTTTGGAATTGTTCACAAGACTATTTATACTCCCCCATACCCCAATCAATACACAAGGATCTAGACAAGTTATGTTACGTACATGATTTTCACATGAAAGCCCATAGACGGGTGTACATGAAGTATACATGAGGGCTCAAAACTGAATGCACATGAATTCCACATGAAGGCCCATGAAGGGTACACATGAAGTATAGGTTATACATGAGATACATGAGAAACTTGACCGAACATGAGAGCACATGAGAGTACACGAGCGTGCATGACGAACATGAAGCACATGAGAAACATGAATAACATGAGAGCGAGGAATACATGATGTACATGAAACACATGACATGAAGTATCTGATGCTCCCAAGGGGGATAACATCTCATGTAGGGATCCATATAGTACCAATCCGTGATAATATCGTGACAACATCAAATAAGGTAATCTAAAGCAGGAATACAATCCTAAGCAAGTTATGAAATAATCAGAGAATGTACTCGCCTGATATCCTGAGTGACTGAATGAAATAATGCCAGAGGAGTGGTGTCTGGCTCCTAATCAGAACAGTAAAAGTCACAACATATCCAAACTGGTAAAATAAACTGCTACGATGCATTCTACATGATGTTTGGGTCAATCTAGGCTAAAGTCAACCCTTGGTCAACTCTAGTCAAACTACTCTAGTCCAACTAGGTCAACTAGGTCAAACCTAGCCCAACAAGTCTTACTAGGCCTAACCAAGACTATCCTAGCAAGCATACACCATTCACAAGTCACACAAGTCTAACATAACCCAACACTCATGTGTATATACTCCATATACACAAGACCGCACATTAGGATACCCATAGGCTACACTACATAGGCCATATGCCATATACATTGGTATAGGCAACACACATATCAATTTCCATATATCTATATACACACTATTCATATAGACAGTATACAATATCTATATTACATTACATTATAACACAAGGTTATATATATATATATATATATATATATATATATATATATATATATATATATATATATATATATATATATATATATATATATATATATATAATATATATATACATTTTATATATTTATATATATATATATATATATATATATATATATATATATATATATATATATATATATATATATATTAGGGGAACAATGCATATGTATGGGTGTGCATCAACATTGTTCTCAGATTTTATAGGTTTCATAAATACATGAGTGTGTGTGTGTTTTAAGTGCCAATGTGTATACATGAGTGTCATTTCACAGATTTGTGCGAGTGTGTGAGTGAACTCATTCTCAGTTTTCAGAACCAGTGTGAATATATTCTCACGAAACATGTGACAGTTCAAATTGGTTGGTAATCTCAGATTACAGATTTCAATAGTGGCATGTGTGTATATGACATAGTATTAAATCTCAGATTTGTGAGTGCAAACAATAGTTTAAGTTCCCAGAATTTCAACAGTGAATGTGTGTGTAAACATATGAATCCAACTGAGAAAACAGTGTATGCATACAGTCTGAATTCCTAAGTTTGAGTCCCAAACAAAATCGAAAATCCCATTTCAATATAACCATGAATCCTAATACAAACCAAATCTCAGCTAAACATAGGAAACAATATGTGTACACCAATTCCATGTTGCAAATTCTCAGAGTTTACAAACAGTGCATATCAACAAGGTATCAGTTAAATGAAATCCCAAACCCAACTGCAAATTTGAAAACTAATGCAATATGAGAACTAAATCCCTATGCCATGTGAACCCTAGCATTCTAGGCTAATCCCCAGATGTGAAGTTGTGATCCTACATTCAAATTAATCATTCAAAATAGGTTATCATACATAAACATTTTCAGAAACCCAACTGACAGTTCGTATCAGAAAATATAGGAAATGACAAATTCAAATTAGAAATAGCAGCTAATTTACAATTCAATATGTTGGTAATTGAAGACATATATGTGCACGTGTCGTAGGGTGTCCCAGTGTCCAAGAACTGGACACAAATCGTGTCCAATCACTCCATATACAAAAACACTGACACTGTGCACTGACAGCGTCGTACACGTGTGTCGAGTGAGGTAGGGACACGTGTGTCCCACCAAATATATCGTGGTCGTGCACCTAGGTAGAGGGGGTTTAGTGCTAGGGGTTAACCATCCTGAGTCGTGTCCAAAACGTGTCTATGTGAGAAACGATGACTGTGTCAGTCGCCCTTGGCCGACTGTGCATCGACAGCACTAATCCGTGTGGCTCGAATTTCTTCCAAACCACTAAATAAGATCCACGAAATTTAATAGGCTTAGTGTCAGTCATCTCGTGCACGTACACACCAATTTTGGTGTCACCACGTGCCGTGTCCGTGGAGAAAACAGACACGGGTAGCAGGACACCCGTCGAGCCCCCCGTGCTGCGTGTCAAGTACAAAATAAGAACAAAATCGACACAAATCTCGACTCAGTCTTCACAAACATTAAAGTACATACCTAGATCTAGAGATTCATGTAATTAGTTTTACAAAACACGAAAATCAAATCCTAAGTGGCATTTAATCAAACACCTACACATACACTATGACACGTGTCCGATACGGACACCAAATGGACACAATTTCTACCTAAATTCTAGGGAGAGCTAGGGGACACCTAGATCTAGCCTAATATGCAAAGAAAACAGAATATTAGCACAATTTGAGGAGTTTTACCTATAGGTGCAAATAGCAAGAAAAAGCCCCAAAATGAAGTATTCCTCCTTGCTAGCTCGGATCCCCAAATTGCTCAAAATCTGCGATTACTCTCCATAAACAGGAAATAGAAGAGTATTAGGCTCTAATACTTGAAACTAGAGTTAAAAAGGATTTAAAATGAGAAATCTATGGATTGGGGAAGGATAGACATACCTTTCTTTTTCCTACGTGTTGGAATGATACAAAAGAGACAAGAACTAATGAGGAGATTGTTTATAGGGAGTGTCACGCCCCAGAACCAGAATACTGGAGAGCGGGGGAATAACTCAGTCAGCTACGTATTACGGGTAGATGAATACCGTATAATACGATCAATGCTGTCTACAAGACGAGGGGGTGCATACTACATGAAAGTCTCCCTATGGTCATTTTACTTCTATTGTCTCAATCATTCAAACAAGAAACAGAAATAGAGAACATGTGAGATAAAGCAGTAAGGCGTCCCAAACGCTCAGTCAAAATGTTCTTGATATCTGGCTTTACAAAATCCAGCCAGATGATGTAGTAAGTATACACAATTGTTAGCAGCTGCAGCCTGACTTAGTTACAATTATGCAAAAGTAGGTACAAGACAATCCGACTAACATGTCGTTGCCAAACGGCAAAGTATAAAGTAGATAACAAAACGGGCGGGCACAACACCAAAATAGTCATTTCCCAATGACTATAAGCGTTAGGAAAATTATTGCTAACGGTTTTTTACCGTTAGAAGTACGGTGTTGGGAATTTTTGCTAACGGTAAAGAACCGTTGGTAAAGTTTGTTTTCTAACGGTAAAAAACCGTTGGCAAATTTTGTTTGCTAACGGTAAGAAACCGTTGCAAAATTAAAATTCCTCAGGGTAAAAAAACGTTGGGAAATGCTTTATTCCTCACGGTAAATAGCTGTTGGAAAATGAAAATTTCTAACTGTGAAAAACCGTTGGCAAATTCACTTTCCTGTTGGAAAAATAAATTTAGTAACACTTATAAGCGTTGGAATAATAATATGAAAATTGTTAGAAAAATAGATTCCATTACAGTTAAAAAAAACTATAATGCCATAACCTGTAAAATTCCAGATTACCAACCATATTATAGATCATCATAAGTAAACATTTCAATTAACCACTATATTTATCAAAGGAAATTAAGTTCAATATCTAGCTTTTTATAAAAGTACTTGAACACTAAACATATCTAAATAACATAAGGTTCAATAGAGTTGTTACAACAACCGTCAAAAGTAAAAAAAATTACATATATCGCACGCGATACTTTGGAAAGTTCATGTATCAGCAGTAACAAAGTAAAATTCAGTTAGAGCCTGCATTTCCATGATAACAAAGTAGAGCCTCTCTTCTGCCGCTTCAATTAGAGCCTGCATTTCCATGATAACAAAGTTCATGCCTCTCTTCCATAAAGTTCAATTAGAGCCTGCATTTCCATAAAGTTCATGCCTCTTTTCTGCCGCTTCAATTAGAGCCTGCATTTCCATGATAACAAAGTAAAATTCAGTCCAAATTATCTAATATAAGCTAAATAATATATATTTGGAAAGTTCATGTATCAGCAGGCTTCATTTACAATAGATCAACATATGGCAAAGAAGTGATGTCTTTATCTTACAAGTAGCACTTGCATAGGACTTGGTAGGCTTGCTATATAAGTCAACTCCACTCTCTCTCTCCCTCCTTCATTATTGCTGTAGAGTATAGTCTTAATTCTACTGAATTAGTTGTCTAATTAAGTTGGCAAAATATTTGATCAAATCAATTTGGTTCATGCATCTATATCCAAATATATATCATAAAAATAACCAAATTATTCCACAAAAGACATGAGAAACCTATATGAATTTGCAAATTCAGAAGGAGGGGTCCCATCAGACCAAACACCTCCAAACAGTGCCATTTTCGATTTCATATCAGATGCTGATAGTGGGAAATATTATATTATACGTACTCCTAAGCTTCCATAAAATATTAAAACTATGGTTTCAGTTTCAGTGTTCCGTGAAAAATCAGATGGAAATGAATAATATTAGTAGAATCAACAAACTTCAAACTTTTAAATTGCTATATTCAGTTGAAACAGGAAAAGACATTGTTATAGGAAAATCCATTAAGTAGATGAGTACGTGAATCCTATTAACCATTTCTCCCAATTTATTGAACTATATATGCAAGTCTTAAATTTGCTCCAAGTAAGCATAGGTTGAAATTCTTCAATAGGAGGGTTCAAAGCACAAAAAACAGTTGAATCAGTTATATAAAGGAAACAAGTTTGAGAAACTCAAACATTTACAATAAACTACGATAACTAATAGGAATATCTAGCTCAAATCTCTAACCAAAAAATGTAGCAGAAACAAATAAACTACGGGAGCATAACTCACCTCATCTTCTATTTCTTCCAGTAACCTGTCCCATGAACAATGTTAGACCTCCCTCAAGTAACTAGAAGCAGTATGTCAAAAATAACTACAATTTCAAGCATAAACTACATTATAAGGTAAAGATTTATCGTGCAGTCAGCAACAATGCTACAAAATCTGAGAGCAATAAAAACATGTCCTGTTAATTGTAAATATTGTACTCTTAAGCAGCAAAAGTAAGTATTAACCACTTTTTTGCCATCTCCATCCCAAATAAGAACAAACCTTGTGAAGGTATGAAGTGTTGATGACATTCTATTTTCCTGGAAAACTTTACAATAACAATTCTAACTATGTATTGCATCACAAAACAAGTGGTCAGCATGTCCTTTAGACACTATTCTATAACTAAGTGGCTTTACATGCTGGCATCTCAATCATTTGTAAATAAAGAGGAGATGGAAACAGAACTAGGTACTTGACTTGACTAAGAGCCAATGTTTGATTAAAACTAAACCTTATCAGGTCGAAAGTGATCTCTACTAAATGTTAGATAAGTAAGAATTATTCAGATTCCTACCTGATATAACATCTGATTGGCTATAATCCTTGTTCATGATCCTAAATAATTTGATTCTGGACAACACACTTACCTTTTTTTCTTTTATCAATTTTCAGCTTTTCAGGCTAAACTTTTGATGATGAAATGAACATTTAAGGGTTGTTTAATTTGAAAGTTATCCTCAAAACCGATTTATCGCAAATCCTACTCTTCTACTGGGTTACACAAAACACTCACTTTTTCAGAACCTTCATAGAATAAGGCCATAAAACATGTAAAGTTGAGTTCTGAAAAAAATAACCTTTCTAGAGGATTTCTTTGAGTAAATAACTTAAGCCATTCTAGAAAAAGTTAGAGGTAATAAAAAGCTGAAAGTGAATCTAGTGACAAGATAGTCTCTCTCCTTCAGATCTCGCTAAAAATGTGAGACTGAATTATCATCAATCAAATTACTGACTAATTTTGTATTAGGAAAACATCAGCAAAATGAGGAAAACATCAGATAGTCCCTCTCTTGTTATTGTTGCTACTTGCTAATTTTGTATTAGGAAAACATCAGCAAAATGAGGTGGCAGAAGTCTCATAATAATATGAAGGAGCAGAAAAAAGATTGTCCTTTAAGAATTTTAAGTACAGACAAACACAAAAGAATGGTAATGCACATTATGTTATGTCCTTAATGGATGGATGTAAACCATTACTGACTTGAAGGGAGTGAGGGAGGCAAGAAAAGAGGATTGCTTATACGCTCTGTATCTAAGCTAACTAATGATTTCAGCAAAGCTTCTCACACCAAATGAAAAACAAACATGATGAAAAAACTATCTCGATATGTTGAAAGTAGACATAGATAGAATGATGATTCACAAGGTTCTTTAATATAGAGAGGTAAGCATCAAAAAGAGTAGTATATTTTCCAACCACAGCAATCCTTATCTGAGAAGTATATAAGTGTCAATGACTAACATATTGTAAATTGTCAGAATATAGAGCTTCGAGGGATATACAAGTAGAACCCGCCAAATCATGCAAAGTGTCACAGAGTTTAGCTCTACCAGTCCATTCATCCAACATCGGATGCCAAATTAGAACACTACATATAAGAAAGGCTAGCAAATTAGAATTATCACGTGATAAAGAAATGTCCAAACTAGCTAATTGGAACATTATAACTGACCGTATCAGACTGGTCAAATTCCTTGGACAAACTATTAAAGATTAAGTTCTTTCAGTATAGCGTTGTGTGACGTTCGTTCCTACAGATATGAACAAAAACAAACGATTGTTTAGATAAGATATTGGGATAGAAAATGTCCATAATCTGACAATTAGTTAGATTCCTTCATGAAAGTTACAAGTGAAAGTATAGTACCCTCAATAGTAAAGGAATGTGCCAGATATTTATTACATTGTAAAGGGTAACAATATTTGAAAACAGGTCAACTGTGGTTTAAACTGATCACTGAAGCAAGAAAACATCTTGGGTCTGCATCACTGGTTCATAAAATAATATCATTCAAAATTGAAAAACTTGCTGGCAATACTGTTCACAAAGAAAAGCCAAATTGAACACATGGCATATGTTGAAGTACAAAATCCCTAAACTTTTTCCCTAAAATTTGCCATGTTGAAGTACAAAATCCCTAAATTATATTTGCCCTAAAATTTGCCCAAAATTATAGTAGTTGTAGTAGGAGGAGGAAGAAAATAAGGAGGAGAAGGAGAGAGAGAGACAGAGGTTTACCTTCAGAGAGAGACGCCCTCGAAGTAGCGAAGAAGTCCTGAGAAGAAAAGGCTTCTCCAGCGAGAGACGTCCTGAGAAGAAATGGCATACGGGAAAAAAATGGGCGAAAGGGAAAAAAATGGACGAAAGGCCGCGAGAGAGAGAGGCGCTCGTCGAACTCAAGGCCGCGAGAGAGAGAGAGAGGCCGCGAGAGAGAGAGAGGCGCTGCTCGTCGAACTCATGCGAGAGAGAGAGAGGCGCTGCTCTTTAGGGCTCACAAAAAAATTGGGGGGAACGAAAAGTGTTTTCCCCCATAACGCTTACTCCAATCACGTGAAACACACGAGATGTATTTCGTATGCTTTTCATAAGGTTTGCCAACAGATGTTAATTGTTGTAACCTTTTATTTATATATTACTTTAGTTTTTCTTATTTATAGTAACGGTTTTTAGCTTTTCTAACAGTTTTTGACTGTTAGCAATTAGTAACGGTAAACAACTGTTGGTAATCAAAAAATAATTGTGTTAGGAAATCCCTCTGTTGGTGTAGTGGGGAAGTAAGAAACCCACTCGAGTCCTCCTGCGATCATCCCTCTAGTGTTGACCATCTTGGAGGTAGAAGTAAGCTGGATCCTCAGGGACCGGCTCTAAATCTGGCCATGCAAAACCAGAGAGGTTAGACCTCTAATAGCAAGTACCGCAAGGGAGCACGATATAAGGAATGAAGCCAGTAATAAGAGAATATGATAATAGATCTCTGCTATCTACTAGGACTCACACAATATCACGATACTGCGAACCAACCTCCCAACTAAACAAGGACAGAAGTTGGCCCGTCATGTTCTGACATTCTGATCATCTCAGTTAAGTAACAGAGTAGGTACAGTACACAAACAAACCAATTTAAACGGCCAGACAACTACTACGGCTTGCTATTGTGAGTCCGAAGTTATCCTAAAATTATGCAATAAAGGATTTCTCAGTTCTTACTATGCGCAAGCAAGGCTAGTTTACCCAGTCAATCAATTACGCCAATCATGAATTAGACGAGTCCCAGCGGGATGCCCGTCATTAATATACAATATTCAATAGATAATATAACCAGATACCACTCCCTGCCCATGTGGCAGATTTGCAGTATCTGTGGGGACCAACCGGCCTGTCGGGCACTACTAGTCCCAAGAGGGCTGCCATGTAAGAACTCGGGAATCCATTCTCTCCATGCAATTATTATTTTATTTAACTTAATAGTCTCTACGTTGAGTGAAGTACCATGCCGTGGATCATGGTCATTCAGAATGAGTACTTTCGTACGGGGTACGATATGCACAACTCTACAATGATACCAGTGCGGTCAGGTTGTAGATCTTACATAGCGTAATGCAACAATCAAAACTAACCACGGAGTAATCATGCCTTGACCATAAAGTACACATGCTTCTTTGGTAAGATAAATAAATAATAAATGAATTGAAGCCTGCATGTGCCTGTATACCAATATTCAGGATTAGCCAGTCGATTTTAATAGTTCATAATTAATATGAATGTGTCTCATTCATTTAATTTAAAAGACGACTAGCCAGTCTCTTAGTTCCAACTAGGAACGCATGATCAATTATTAGTCAAGGTCATAATCATTATCAATGGTGACAAGGCATGAAAGTAAACTAGTATTCAGTGGGGTCGAGTCTACAACTCTCAGGGTTTAATTCCAGCCAATCGGGATATCTATAACTCAATACACGACTCATGGTACATCCCACGTAACAATCTATATTTAACAAAAATATTAACATGTCATGATTATATCAAGTTTATGCCAAAAGGCGTAAGGATATAAAATGGACGTTAAATATCTAATAAAATATCAATATACAGGGCTATAGAAGATCCAGGGTAAGTAGGGTCAGGTCCAGTTGCGCCTAAACATCAGGTTGCGCCTGAGTCAGACTGCGCTCAAGTCAGGCTACGCTCAAGTCAGGCTACGCTCAAGTCAGGCTACGCTCAAGTCAGCCTACGCTCAAGTCAGCCTACGCTCAAGTCAGACTACGCTCAAGTCAGCCTACGCTCAAGTCAGGCTACGCTCAAGTCAGGCTACGCTCAAGTCAGCCTACGCTCAAGTCAGGCTACGCTCAAGTCAGGCTACGCTCAAGTCAGCCCACGCTCAAGTCAGCCTACGCTCAAGTCAGGCTACGCTCAAGTCAGGCTACGTTCAAGTCAGCCTACGCTCAAGTCAGGCTAGCGTATGGACTCCATACGACTCCTCTTCAAGGCAGCGTATATACTCCATACGACTCCTCATCAAGGCAGCGTATGCAAGTCCATACGACTCCTCTTCAAGGCAGCGTATGCAAGTCATACGCCTCCAAAAGGCAGCGTATGAGTCAGACTGTGCTGCGCTAAAGAGCGCGTGCAGCTCAGTGGCGCAAGCTAAAAAGCTCGCACACACTGCTCACTGTCTTCTCTAAATCAGCAAGAACTCCATGGTTTGAACCCAAAGCTTCAAAAGTCCATAATTTGGTCAAAATAAGTCCAAATCTAACTTTTCAAAGGTCAAAATTGGGTAGAATAAAATTCTCTACAACATGGAACCATCAAGACTTGAAAACAAAGAAGTTTGATAGATCAAAACCACCAAAATCCGAAAATAACTAATTTTTAGATCTACAAAAATTAAAGCCTCAAAATAGAAAATGACAAGTTCTAATGTGTCTTAGAAACATGAGGAGAAGCTAATGGAACAACAAAAATGGAGATCCATCAAGAAGCAAGTTGGCACTTGCCTATCTCTTCTAGGTTGGTGGGAGAGTTATGAGGAAGAAGAAGAGTAATGAAGAGAGAGAAAGGGATTGGGGCTTTAAATGGTGATGGTGGGTTCGGTTCATGATGAACCACTATAACCCAAAAATAAACCAACCTAGGCCAAACCTAAAGTAAGCTAAAGCAGAGAATAAAAGCAGAAAGTAAAATACAAAAAAATTAATTACAGGAAATTAATTAACCTGAATTTAAAGAGATTTAAATACAAAACAATACATGATAAATATTTAAATAAATATATTAAAGCAGTACATGTATTAAAAATACGTATACTGGGAACGGGGAGTGACATCTCTACCCTCCTTAGAAAAATTTCGTCCTCGAAATTTCACATCCAAGCAGGATAGGAATATCAAGGCCAAACTAGTACAAGCAATTTAAGCAAGCAATCATTTTACAATGTCCATAGCAAGTAACATATCTATATTTAACAATCTATGATATCAAGTAATTTCTACTCATAGGACGACTAGCATGCGGAGTTAAGACAATCAAGGTACACGGGAAGAAATATACCTTATGAGTCAAACAGATGTAGATACCGTGATCGGATATCATCCTCACGTTCCCACGTTGACTCTCCTAATGAGTGATGACCCCAAGCAACCCGGACAAGACTAATTGTTCGGTTCTTGAGTATCTTTTCTCTTCGGTCCAAAATAGACACAAGCTATTCCTCATAAGACAGGTTGGTACCAACAACCAGCTCAGAATGATCAAGGATATGGCTTGGGTCTGATACATACCTTCGTAATTGAGATACATGAAACACGTCATGTACCTCTTGTAACGAAGGCGGAAGGGATAAACGATAAGCAACATCGCCCACCCTATCAAGGATAATAAATGGGCCCACGTACCGCGGACTCAACTTCCCTCGAACGCCAAATCTAATGACCCCACGGGTAGGTGAGATCCGTAAGAATACGTGGTCTCCAATAGAAAACTCTAGCGGCCTACGATGCTGGTCTGCCCAATGACGATGTCGATCCTGCGCAACTCGAAGTTGCTCTCTAATTTCTTTAACCAATTCAACTGTCTGAGCAATCATTTCCGGGCCTAATATCTTTCTGTCCCCGATATCATCTTATGCTAGTGGCGACCTACACTTCTTACCATATAGTACCTCAAATGGTGCCATCTGGATACTGGCTTGATAACTGTTGTTATATGAAAACTCAACTAAGTGCAGGTGGCTTTCCCAAGATCCTCCAAAATCTAGGGTACAAGCTCGCAACATATCTTCCAAAGTCTGAATTATCCTTTCTGATTGGCCGTCCGTCTGTGGATGGTAAGCCGTACTAAATTTTAACTTGGTGCCCAAACTACGATGTAAGCTCTTCCAGAAATGTGACGTGAAACGGGTATCTCTGTCTGACACAATACTGACAGGGACTCCATACTGCCTGACTATCTGCTGCATGTACAACTCCGCCAACTTTTCTGTAGATTGTCCTACTCTGAAAGGAAGAAAGTGTGCTACCTTTGTAAGCCGGTCTACTATCACCCAAATAACATCTTTACCACTTGGTAATCTCGGTAAACCGGTCACAAAGTCCATTGTGATCTGTTCCCACTTCCATTCTGGGATAGGAAGCGGTTGTAATAATCCAGCTGGCCTCTGCTGTTCTGCCTTTACTTGCTGACATATCAAGCAACGGGAAACAAACCTAGCTATCTCCCTCTTCATCCCGTTCCACCAGAAGTGCTGCTTGATATCTTGGTACATCTTGGTCCCTCCAGGATGTATAGAATACTGAGAACTGTGAGCTTCTGTCATTACTTCCTGTCTGATATCTCCACTAGGTACACATAGACGTGAACTAAACCTAAGCATACCATCTTCGTAGATTTGCATCTCTTTTCTGAGCCCTGACTCACATTCTGTCCTAAGCTTCTGAATCCTTGGGTCTTGTGCCTGAGCTGCCTTGATCCTGTCTACCAAGTCGGATTGAACTTGTAGACTCGCCAGAACTCCTATATCACTAGGAAGTATAACCTCGATGCCCATATCCTGAAGGTCTTCTAAGATATGCCTCTGTGTTGTTAACATAAATGCGCCGTCTCTTCTGCTGAGAGCGTCTGCTACCACATTAGCCTTGCCTGGATGATACTGAAGCTCCATGTCATAATCCTTGATCAGCTCTAACCATCTTCTCTGCCTCATGTTCAGCTCCTTCTGAGTAAAGATGTACTTTAGACTTTTGTGGTCTGTGTACATGTCCACTCGGTCACCATATAAGTAATGCCTCTATAGCTTCAAAGCAAATACTACTGCCGCCAACTCCAAATCATGAATTGGATAATTTTTCTCGTGGTCTCGAAGTTGCCTAGATGCATACGCTATCACCTTCCCATGTTGTATAAGGACACATCCACGTCCTCTACCTGACGCATCACAATATACAGTAAAACCTCCGGGCCCAATTGGCAATGTAAGGATAGGTGCTGATATCAACTTCTGCTTCAGATTCTCAAATGATGCCTGGCATTCTGCCGACCAGACGAATGGTACATCCTTTCGTGTCAAGCGGGTCATGGGTGCTGAAAGTCTTGCAAAACCTGATACAAACCTTCTGTAATATCCTGCCAATCCCAAGAAACTTCGTACATCAGCTACGGTCTTGGGTACTGGCCAACTCTCTACTGCCTCTATCTTCTTGGGATCCACTGCTAATCCAGCTCCTGATATGATGTGACCCAAAAATGAAATGTGGTCCATCCAGAACTCACACTTGCTGAGCTTGGCATACAACTGGTTCTCTCTCAATACCTGCAACACTTTCCTGAGGTGGTCTTCATGCTCCTCTTCACTAGCAGAGTATACGAGAATGTCGTCGAGAAATACCACGACAAACTGATCTAAATATGGCATAAAGATGCGGTTTATCAAATCCATGAATATAGCTGGAGCATTGGTCAAACCAAACGGCATTACTAAGAATTTATAATGTCCATACTTCGACCTGAATGCTGTCTTGGGAATGTCTTCCTTTCGAACCCTCACTTGATGGTACCCTGAACGAAGATCTATCTTGGAGAAAACTCTAGCTGTGCTCAACTGGTCAAACAAGTCGTCGATCCTGGGTAGTGGGTACTTATTCTTTACTGTCGCCGCATTAAGCTTCCTGTAATCGATGCATAATCTGGATGATCCATCCTTCTTCCCCACAAGTACCACTGGTGCTGCCCATGGTGATATGCTAGCTTGGATAAACTTCTTCTCCTTCGATTCCTCTATGTGCTGATACACCTTGGCCTGCTCCGAATCCGCCATTCTGTAAACCTGATCTGATATTGGTTTAGTACCAGGTGCCAATTCTACGCTGAACTCAATATCTCTAACCAGTGGTAGACCTGGAACTTCTTCGGGAAACACGTCTAGAAATTCTTCAACTACCTTCGGAACTTGAACTTCTTCCATTACCGTTATTACTCCCTGCTCTTGCTGAGTTGCCTCTGATCTGACTAAGATGAATTTCTTCATGCCTGGAATATCAAAAGATACACTCCCACTACGATAATCTATTATCGCATGACTGTCTTTCAGCCAGTCCATGCCTAAGATAACGTCGAAATTTCTAACAGGAAATTCTATCAACTGGGCGGGTAAGGAATGCCCGCAAACTACAACACTACACGCTAGAATAACTCTACTAACTCCTACGAGCCCATTGCCAGTGAGTATATTCAACCTCGCTGGCAATGCCTCGAACTCCATTCCTAGCCGTGTCGTAAATTGTGCAGATATAAATGAGTGTGATGCTCCTGAATCAAACAATGCTACTACGGGATATGAGCCGACGAGAATGTTACCTGCCACAACATCTCCCGATGTTAATGCCTCCTCCAAGGACAGTGTGAATGCCTGCCCTCGACCTCCTTGCTGGTTTCCATACTGCAGCCTAGCCTGGTGCTGCTGCTAGCCCCTTCCTTGATGATATTGGGGTGGTCTATGCTGGTGTTGCTGCATCGACGGTCCCTGCTGTCGAAACATCTGAGCCTGTGGCATTAACGGACGCTGGGCCAATGGTCTCACTGCTACCGCTGGTCCTCGATACTGCCCTGCCCCTGGTGCTGGCAGAGCAGGAAACTGTTGCCCTGGTCCTCCTGACCTCGAATTCATGGGACATGTGGTAACCCGATGATCTGGATTTCTACATATCAAACACAGTCCGTTTAATGCCCGACATACATCTCTAGTGTGCCCCATCTTCCCACAATAAGTACAGCCCGCTGGGGGTTGTTGGTACTTCTTCTGTTGCTGCTGCTGCCTGGGTGGTGGTGCTGGCCCTCGTATTGCCACATCGTAAATGCGAATGCCAAGGGATGGTGGTGTTGTTCGGGGCGCTGCTCCTCCTCCTTCAATCTGACTGTGAGATCTCTTCTGACCTCCAGTCCTTACTGTGATCCTCTGAATGGTGATCTCATGCCATCGGGTTGCCGTCAATATCTCATCAAAAGTCTGGTAATTGTGTCCCTCTATCAATTGCAAGGGCTCAAGATGAAACCCTTGCTGAAACCTCATAGCCCTCTGGCGCTCCGTCGCTACCATCTCTGGGGCAAACCTACTCAATCTGCAGAACTCCGCTGCATAAGCATCTACCGTCTTGCCGGCCTGCTTGAGGTTGATAAACTTCTGTTGTAGCTCAAACTGCACCACAACTCCATAGTACTTTGTCTTGAATCTTGCTGTAAAATCGTCCCAAGCCACAGGACGTCTGATGCCTATCTCCTCTGATTCCCACCAATCACGTGCGAGATCCTGAAGTAACAACTTCACCTGATCCACACGTTCTTCTGCCGGTACCTTAGCCGCCGTCAAAATAGCCTCAATATCCTTAAGCCATGCATCTGCTGAGATGGCATCCTCCGTTCCTTCAAAACGGCGGGGGTTGAACTTGCAAAATCTGGTTGATGCTCCAGAATTCGGCCTTGCCCCTCTTTCCAAAGCTGTCTGCAACCCTTGGTTGAGTAGTACGTTCTGCTCTTGCAACTGAGCGTACATGCGCTGTTGGGCTAACATCTGATGTTATTGAGTAGCCATCATCCCTCTCATGATTTCCAGAAGAGCCGGTGTGTCCATTCCCGCAGGGGTAGGTGGAACTGTTGGTGGTGGTGGAACATCCGGATACTGCGATCCAGCTGCTGCTTCCACTATCACTTCTTCCTGGGTAGTCTCTTGAGTTAGTACCGGCCCTTGTTGCTGATCAACATGGTCAGGTTGTCCATGTTGAGGTCCATGTTGTTGCTGTCCAGCTCTGACAGGTGCGGACGAGGTGCCCCTAAGAAAAGGGACAAGAGAAAAATCAAACGACCGGACAGGAAGGATCAATGAAGTAAAAGGATACTGGAATGTCAAGATGGAGTTAAGAACCAACGAATCATGGGATCAAGGGGGAACATGTGTGATTTGAGACATCCTATAAATTAAAACACCCCACAAGTCTAGAACAGGATATGCATGGGCCACCACTAAAACCTTGTCACGCCCCAGAACCAGAATACTGGAGAGCGGGGGAATGACTCATCCAGCTATGTATTACGGGTAGATAAATACCGTATAATACGATCAATGATGTCTACAAGACGAGGGGGTGCATACTACATGAAAGTCTCCCTATGGTAATTTTACTTCTATTGTCTCAATCATTCAAACAAGAAACAGAAATAGAGAACATGTGAGATAAAGCAGTAAGGCGTCCCAAACGCTCAGTTAAAATGTTATTGATATCTGGCTTTACAAAATCCAGCCAGATGATGTAGTAAGTATACACAATTGTTAGCAGCTGCAGCCTGACTTAGTTACAATTATGCAAAAGTAGGTACAAGATAATCCGACTAACATGTCGGTGCTAAACGGCAAAGTATAAAGTAGATAACAAAACGGGCGGGGAAGTAAGAAACCCACTCGAGTCCTCCTGCGATCATCCCTCTAGTGTTGACCATCTTGGAGGTAGAAGTAAGCTGGATCCTCAGGGACCGGCTCTAAATCTGGCCATGCAAAACCAGAGAGGTTAGACCTCTAATAGCAAGTACCGCAAGGGAGCACGATATGAGGAATGAAGCCAGTAATAAGAGAATATGATAATAGATCTCTGCTATCTACTAGGACTCACACAACATCACGACACTTCGAACCAACCTCCCAACCAAACAAGGACAGAAGTTGGCCCGTCATGTCCTGACATTCTGATCATCTCAGTTAAGTAACGGAGTAGGTACAGTACACAAACAAATCAATTTAAACGGCCAGGCAACTACTACGGCTTGCTATTGTGAGTCCCAAGTTATCTTGGAATTATACAATAAAGGATTTCTCAGTTCTTACTATGCGCAAGCAAGGCCAGTTTACCCAGTCAATCAATTGCGCCAATCATGAATTAGACGAGTCCCAGCGGGACGCCCGTCATTAATATACAATATTCAATAGATAATATAACCAGATACCGCTCCCTGCCCGTGTGGCAGATTTGCAGTATCTGTGGGGACCAACCAGCCTGTCGGGCACTACTAGTCCCAAGAGGGCTGCCATGTAAGAACTCGGGAATCCATTCTCTCCATGCAATCATTATTTTATTTAACTTAATAGTCTCTACGTTGAGTGAAGTACCATGCCGTGGATCATGGTCATTCAGAATGAGTACTTTCGTACGGGGTACGATATGCACAACTCTACAATAATACCAGTGCGGTCAGGTTGTAGGTCTTACATAGCGTAATGCAACAATCAAAACTAACCATAGAGTAATCATGCCTTGACCATAAAGTACACATGCTTCTTTGGTAAGATAAATAAATAATAAATGAATTGAAGCCTGCATGTGCCTGTATGCCAATATTCGGGATTAGCCAGTCGATTTCAATAGTTCATAATTAATATGAATGTGTCTCATTCATTCAATTTAAAAGACGACTAGCCAGTCTCTTAGTTCCAACTAGGAACGCATGATCAATTATTAGTCAAGGTCACAATCATTATCAATGGTGACAAGGCATGAAAGTCAACTAGTATTCAGTGGGGTCGAGTCTACAACTCTCAGGGTTTAATTCCAGCCAATCGAGGTATCTATAACTCAATACACGACACATGGTACATCCCACGTAACAATCTATATTTAACAGAAATATTAACATATCATGATTATATCAAGTTTAAGAATATAAAATGGACGTTAAATATCTAATAAAATATCAATATACAGGGCTATAGAAGATCCAGGGTAAGTAGGGTCAGGTCCAGTTGCGCCTAAACATCAGGTTGCGCCTGAGTCAGACTACGCTCAAGTCAGGCTGCGCTCAAGTCATGCTACACTCAAGTCAGGCTACGCTCAAGTCAGGCTACGCACAAGTCAGCCTACGCTCAAGTCAGCCTACGCTCAAGTCAGGCTACGCTCAAGTCAGCCTACGCTCAAGTCACGCTACGCTCAAGTCAGGCTACGCTCAAGTCAGGCTACGCTCAAGTCAGCCCACGCTCAAGTCAGCCTACGCTCAAGTCAGCCTACGCTCAAGTCAGGCTACGCTCAAGTCAGGCTACGCTCAAGTCAGCCTATGCTCAAATCAGGCTAGCGTATGGACTCCATACGACTCCTCTTCAAGACAGCATATGTACTCCATACGACTCCTCATCAAGGCAGCGTATGCAAGTCCATACGACTCCTCTTCAAGGCAGCGTATGCAAGTCATACGCCTCCAAAAGGCAGCGTATGAGTCAGACTGCGCTGTACTAAAGAGCGCGTGCAGCTCAGTGGCGCAAGCTAAAAAGCTCGCGCACACTGCTCACTGTCTTCTCCAAATCAGCAAGAACTCCATAGTTTGAATCCAAAGCTTCAAAAGTCCATAACTTGGTCAAAATAAGTCCAAATCCAACTTTTCAAAGGTCAAAATTGGGTAGAATAAAATTTTCTACAATATGGAACCATCAAGACTTGAAAACAAAGAAGTTTGATAGATCAAAACCACCAAAATCTAAAAATAACTAATTTCTAGATCTACAAAAATTAAAGCCTCAAAATGGAAAATGACAAGTTCTAATGTATCTTAGAAACATGAGGAGAAGCTAATGGAACAACAAAAATGGAGATCCATCAAGAAGCAAGTTGGCACTTGCCTATCTCTTCTAGGTTGGTGGGAGAGTTATGAGGAAGAAGAAGAGTAATGAAGAGAGAGAAAGGGATTGGGGCTTTAAATGGTGATGGGGGGTTCGGTTCATGATGAACCACCATAACCCAAAAATAAACCAACCTAGGCCAAACCTAAAGTAAGCTAAAGCAAAGAATAAAAGCAGAAAGTAAAATACAGAAAAATTAATTGCAGGAAATTAATTAACCTGAATTTAAAGAGATTTAAATATAAAACAATACATGATAAATATTTAAATAAATATATTAAAGCAGTACATGTATTAAAAATACGTATACTGGGAAAGGAAGTGACAGGAAGGGAATGACCTAGGGGGCCGGCCATAGAGAGGGAAATTAGGGTTAGGGTTTAGTCTATGGGCTATAGGCCAACTTGTACTAGTCATGAAATCAATTCTCAAGTCATAAGTCATTGAACCAATCCTTATTTCTCCTATTCATATCTTGATTTCTAAATGACTAACCTAGATTGACTTAAGTTAGACTAGCGTCTCACCATGCTAACCAAGTCACCATAGCTAGGGTCAACTCCTAGGTTAGTCTACAAAGTCTCAAATAGTCAAAGTCAAAAATCACAATCATCGATTCAATAAATTAAAATAAATTCAAAATTCACAAATGACCAAAATACCCTCAATCTAAAATGTGGTAGTGACAAATCTACCCTCCTTAAAATAATTTTGTCCTCAAAATTAAAAGGTGAAACTAAACTGATGAGAAGGATAGACGATCATACATCAAGGTCGAAAAAGATAAGGGTATCGTTCGCGCATCTCATCCTTCCGCTCCCAGGTAGACTCTCCTGGGGAATGATGCCTCCATATGACGCGAACCAAGGGTATCACCTGGTTTCTCAGTACCTTCTCTCGGCGATCCAGAATCTCCACTGGCTACTCTGGATAACTGAGAGTAGGTCCCACCTCAATCTCCGAATGGTCAAGTACATGGCTAGGGTCAGCCACGTACAGTCTCAATTATGATACGTGAAATACGTTATGGACACCCACTAGTGCAGGTGGCAAGTCTAGCCTGTATGCCATGTCACCGACTCTTCCGCTGATCACGAAAGGTCCGATGAAGCGCGGGCTAAGCTTCCCACCTCCACCAAAACGTATGGTACCACGAGTCGGAGATATCCGCAAAAAAATTATGTCTCCGACCTAAACACAAGCAAGGTCTCAAGTTGCTAAATAATTAAACATGATAAAAAAACAACAATCAACCTACTTCTAATCCTATCTCCAATCAAACATAGTCAATGGTCAGCTACCGGTCAACAACTAGTCAATTAAGTCAACTTGGACTATTGGGTCAATGGCTAATCTAGGGTTTAGACTAAATAGACTATAGTGCTAAAAAGGTATCAAGACCAACTAAATCCTAAGTTCAAAACATACACATGTATACTCTACATTAAACTAGACTCATAACTTCTAACCCATAACCATAACACATACTCTAAAATACCTCACATAACCCCATATATCTTACCCTCTAATACCCATATTACTTATCATATATCCCTATAATATATGCACAATGCATAGCATTAGCCTAACATGAAGGTTTACTAGCACAAGCAGCAATTTAACCAAAACAAAAGGGGCAGGACATGCAATGTAGCTAACCCTGGAAGCAGGACAATGCCTTGGACAGGTAGTGTGACTGAACACAACACTCAACCTGAACTTAAATAAGAGGGCTTGGAACAATGCCTATGTGGATAAACTAGAACTGATACCCAACTAATGTCCTGTTGTAAGACAAATCAGAGTGGATGCAGTGATGCAATGAATAAAGCTTGACAGTACAGTGTAATGATGCATGCAAATCACTGCATGTAGTGGAGAATGCAAGTTATACAAGACATCCAATGCAGGTATGAAAGGTGGTGAAGGTCTGAACTTATAATGAAATGAAGTCTGACACTACATATAAGTTGGAGGGAAAAGTTGAACCCAAGAAGCTATGGTGGTTGCTCTATAGGGACAGGACCCTACATTGGCTGAGAAAATCATGAAAGGGGTTGAATTATAAAGGATGATGAGATGTGGTCAGGACATGGTCTCATGTTCTGATACTTGATGAGTATCAGTAAAACTAATAAGGGTATCAGGTAAACAGAACTTGCAATGGTTAATATGATATACTACAGGATATACAAGTGGTGAAAGTATGTGAAGTACATGCAATAAATGAGTGCATGTGAATCGAGGATATGCAAGGAATGTTAGGTGAAGTACAGGGCCTATGCTAAGGTACAGTGTGTCGAGGATATGAATATGAACATGAGTGAATGAGTGTCAGAACATAAGTGCAGTACCAATTTGTGTGGATATTTTGCGTATACAGGATACTAAGGTAGTGCAGGAGTTCATCCATATGCAGGACATGATTAAATTTGTAGGTTAATTGCCTAAGTAGCAGGGAATAAAGTGTCAATTGCAAGAGACTGAAGTGTGAATTGTGTATCTGAGTCTAATGTGTCAGGAAAGTCGTGTGATAATGATGAAGCACAAGATGGCGTGTCCGAGTAGGACACGAAGGTCATGGGTGTAGGGTGTCACGTATAGGTCATGCATGTGAAGTTGATTTTGAGAAAACAACTAATCTTGTGCTCCTAATTTAAAATTCATGGCAATGTGCATATGATAATCATAATTAAAGTAGGACTGGTCAACGGCCTAAATTGGATCGAAAGCTGTGATACGAAAGTAGCACAAGGGAAAAAGTTTGAACGGGACATAATATATCAAGGTGAAGATAATCTCGTCTACTAAAAACTCATGAAGGAAGTTTTTGAAGGTTTTCATCTCAGAAATCAAAGTCACAGAAAGAATATTCGTCTACCTAGAATACTCTCTCTAGGGTTTCCATCTAGTCATCCTAGTCATACTACCGTATAAAGCAATCACAATGTATCAAAACATACAAGTAATGTGGGTCAATTATCTCAAAAGACATGCTAAGGTCTAGGCTGAAATCTGGATACTTCTGAGGCTCTAGGTGGAACTGGATATTGCTCCTTCAAGGTCTCATCCTGAACTCTCTGTGTCTCCTACACACCCGGAGAGTCCGTATATCTGAGCTCCATCAGGAACAACCCTCCCGAGAATATGGTATGGGGTACCACTATAGGAGGCTGAGGAATACCCTCAGTCTCAGGTGAAGTTACAGCTACACTCTAGGACAGGCTCTGGTTATGGGTGCCCTACTGGAAAGGGTAAGGGAAAATAATAAGAAATTATTAAGGCTGTAAGGCAGACTAGCATCCTATATAAAAACTGGTAGGTATTATAATTAACAGGGGAATCATCTACAATGGGTTATTATTCTAATACCAATGCTAACTATCGTCTCTACGGTACAGACACTCTACAAGTCATCATATCATTACACTATGAAAGAACTACATATGAATAAGCTCTACCAACTAAAATATCCCTACTCTTAAGTTATTTGATGATAGAATACAATTTTATAACAACAGAAGGGTACAATAGAGATGATATATTTAAAAACCTTCTCAAGATACAATCTGATAATCATATACGTCTGTCCAAAATCATGTTACTCAGGGTCCTCGCCATGCCAGTAAGCAAGGCTGCGATAAACGATAGATTCCATAACTGGAGTATGCACCTCTATAATCATGTCGTCTAGAATTCTCGCTATGCCGACTAGTATAGCTACGAGAAATTATAAATCTCATAACCAAGATATGTACATCTGAAGTCAGGTCTCTACGTTTAAGCTACGCCGTCTAATATGGCTGCAATAAACTCCAGGTTCCATAATCAAGTAGACATTTTACCATCCCTGTTATTCCCGTCAATATATGTTATCAGAAAATATCGTAACTCGGGCCATAAAATTCATCTCGATAGAAAAATTAAAATCAACAACGATCCATCAAAAATCAAATTCAATAACAAGGAGTAAGGGTGAACAAAACAAAGGAAAGGATTTCAATTGAAGTTTAAATAAGATTCTCAAGGGTTGTCCCAGGAATCTCTTAGGGAATCCTAACTGTGATTGAATACCTTCAAAAATATATCCTAATCCTACTGCAGGCTGCAGTGATACCCTAGTTCGAATACCACTACATAAACTCGACCTGCATGGGCTACCACTAAAAACGTATCACGACCCGTACCCAGTGTAGGGGCACGAGAAGTGGTTACGTCCAGCCTACGCCGCAGTGTCGACGGTAGAACGCTGTCCTAGGTCACAAACATCTAACAATTATAAGGTACATGTATAGTATATACACTCCGAATGGAGGTGACATAATAAAGTACAACTCAATCACAACTAAGGAAGAAAGTACGATAAGATAGAATAGATGAAATCACAGAATCCACAGATGATAAATACAGATAAGAGAGATAGGTAGAAGTCTAAGACAAATAACTCTACAAATCCAGAATACCAATCTCCAATAAGTACAAGTGTATCCAATAAGACATGAAGTTAAATAGATACTAGTCTAGCTAACTAGCCTAGTCTACTGGGGTAATATCCTCTGCAAGTGCTGGGTCCTCCTGAGAGTCCAGCTCACATGTGTCATCTAGGCCTGCTCCGTAATAAATGGGACACAGCTCCTCATGGTCATCTGTAATATTTCAATAGGTCCAGTCAGGACGGGAGCGAGCACAATACATCTCACGCAGATCATAACAGGTTACAAAATATAAACATACAAGAGAGTACGATATATAAAACTGAAAGAATGTACATGATGTAAAAGAGTGAACTGTAATAGAAATATCTACTATAAGTAGAAAACTATCAGTGACTAGTGATGTAGAGTACAAAGCCGATATATGAACGACTGGATTTGCACATGAATATACTAAAGAGGCTCACATGGTTATACTACTTTGGAATTGTTCACATGACTATTTGTACTCCCCCATACCCCAATCAATACACAAGGATCCAGACAAGTTATGTTACGTACATGATTTTCACATGAAAGTCCATAGATGGGTGTACATAAAGTATACATGAGGGCTCAGAACTGAGTGCACATGAATTCCACATGAAGGCCCATGAAGGGTACACATGAAGTATAGGTTATACATAAGATACTTGAGAAACATGACCGAACATGAGAGCACATAAGAGTACACGAGCGTGCATGATGAACATGAAGCACATGGGAAACATGAATAACATGAGAGCGAGGAATACATGATGTATATGAAACACATAACATGAAGTATCCGATGCTACCGAGGGGATAACATCTCATGTAGGGATCCATATAGTACCAATCTATGATAATATCATTACAGCATCAAATAAAATAATCTAGAGCAAGAATATAATCCTAAGCAAGTTATGAAATAATCAGAGAATGTACTCGTCTGATATCCTGAGTGTCTGAATGAAATACTGCCTGAGGAGTGGTGTCTGGCTCCTAATCAGAATAGTACAAGTCACAACATATCCAAACTGGTAAAATAAACTTCTACGATGCATCTACATGATATTTGGGTCAATCTAGGCTAAAGTCAACCCTTGGTCAACTCTAGTCAAACTACTCTAGTCCAACTAGGTCAACTAGGTCAAACCTAGCCCAACAAGTCTTACTAGGCCTAACCAAGACTATCCTAGCAAGCACACACCATTCACAAGTCACACAAGTCTAACATAACCCAACACTCATGTGTATATACTCCATATACACAAGACTACACATTAGGATACCCATAGGCTACACTACATAGGCCATATGCCATATACATTGATATAGGCAACACACATATCAATTTCCATATATCTATATACACACTATTCATATAGACAATATGCAATATATATATTACATTACATTATCACACAAGGTTATATATATATATATATATATATATATATATATATATATATATATATATATATATATATATACATATACATATACATATACATATACATATAGACATATAGAAGGATAAGGGGAACAATGCATATGTATGGGTGTGCATCAACATTGTTCTCAGATTTTATAGGTTTCATAAATGCATGAGTGTGTGTGTGTTTCAAGTGCCAATGTGTATACATGAGTGTCATTTCACAGATTTGTGTGAGTGTGTGAGTGGACTCATTCTCAGTTTTCAGAACCAGTGTGAATATATTCCAAGGAAACATATATAGTTCAAATTGGTTAGCAATCTCAGATTTCATATTTCAATAGTGGCATGTGTGTATATGATATAGTATTAAATCTCATATTTGTGAGTGCAAATAATAGTTTATGTTCTCAGAATTTCAACAGTGAATGTGTGTGTAAACATATGAATCCAAGTGAGAAAACAGTCCATACAGTCTGAATTCCCAGGTTTGAGTCCCAAACAAAATCAAAAATCCTATTTCAACATAACCATGAATCCTAATACAAACCAAATCTCAGCTGTACATAGGAAACAATATGTGTACACCAATTCCATGTTGCAAATTCTCAGAGTTTACAAACAGTGCATATTAACAAGGTATCAGTTAAATGAAATCCCAAACCCAACTGCACATTCAAAAACTAATGCAATATGAGAACTAAATCCCTATGCCATGTGAACCCTAGCATTCTAGGAATACCCAGATGTGAAGTGATCCTACATTCAAATTAATCATTCAAAATAGGTTATCATACATAAACATTTTCAGAAACCCAACTGACAGTTCGTATCAGAAAACATAGGAAATGACATATTCGAATTAGAAATAGCAGCTAATTTACAATTCAATCGGTTGGTAATTGAAGACACATATGTGCACGTGTCGTGGGGTGTCCCAGTGTCCAAGAACTGTACACAAATCGTGGCCAATCACTCCATATACACAAACACTGACACTGTGCACTGACAGCGTCGTGCATGTGTGTCGAGTGAGGTAGGGACACGTGTGTCCCACCAAATGTGTAATGGTCGTGCACCTAGGTAGAGGGGGTTTAGTAATAGGGGTTAACCACCCTGAGTCGTGTCCAAAACGTGTCTATGTGAGACACGATGACTGTGTCAGTCGCCCTTGGCCGACTGTGCAACGACAGCACGAATCTGTGTGGCTCAAATTTCTTCCAAACCACTAAATAAGATCCCACAAAATTTAATAGGCTTAGTGTCAATCATCTCGTGCATGTAGACACCAATTTTAGTGTCACCACGTGCCGTATCCGTAGAAAAGAGATACGGGTAGCAGGACACCCGCCGAGCCCCCCGTGTTGAGTGTCTAGTACAAAATAAGACACGAAATCGACACAAATCTTGACTCAGTCTTCACAAACATTAAAGTACATACCTAGATCTAGAGATTCATGCAATTAGTTTTACAAAACACGAAAATCAAATCCTAAGTGGCATTTAATCAAACACCTACACATACACTATAACACGTGTCCGATACGGACACCAAACGGATACAATTTCTACCCAAATTCTAGGGACAGCTAGGGGACACCTAGATCTAGCCTAATATGTAAAGAAAACAGAATATTAGCACAATTTGAGGAGGTTTACCTATAGGTGCAAATAGCAAGAAAAAGCTCCAAAATAAAGTGTTCCTCCTTGCTAGCTCGGATCCCCAAATTGCTCAAAATCTAGGATTACTCTCCATAAACAGGAAATAGAAGAGTATTAGGCTCTAATGCAAGAAACTAGAGTTAAAAAGGATTTAAAATGATAAATCTATGGATTGGGGAAGAATAGACATACATTTCTTTTTTCCTATGTGTTGGAATGATACAAAAGAGGCAAAAACTAATGAGGAGATTGTTTATAGGGAGGGAATAACCTAGGGGGCTAGCCAAAGAGAGGGAAATTAGGGTTAGGGTTTAGTCTATGGGCTATGGGCCAACTTGCACTAGTCATGAAATCAATTCTCAAGTCAAAAGTCATTGAACCTATCCTTATTTCTCATATTCATATCTTGATTTCTAAATGACTAACCTAGATTGACTTAAGTTAGACTAGGGTCTCACCATGCTAACCAAGTCACCATAGCTAGGGTCAACTCCTAGGTTAGTCTACAAAGTCTCAAATAGTCAAAGTCAAAAATCATAATCGCCAATTCAATAAATTAAAATAAATTCAAAATTCACAAATGACCAAAATACCCTCAATCTAAAATGTGGTTGTGACAGTGTGTGACAGCTATCATTCTAGATTAGACCCGTAGGAGGTGATTCCAGATTTCAGGAATGTTTACATATCTACTCAAGTATTTCCCCTGTCTGACTAGTATAATGAATTCAAGTCCCGATACGCAAATCAAGTAAGAGGCCAGTCAGATAAAGTAAGTGATGCAATAAGTGAGTCATGATGTAGAGGCTAGACAAGTATGACACACATGTCATAAGAGAGTGAATCCATAAAATACTAATCCTTGTCTCCATCAAGTCGAGAATCAAGTAATGCAATACTATAGGCCAAAATCATAAAAATTAGAAAATTATGGAAACTATCAGAGAATATATTCACCTGTGGTCCTGAGCAACAAGTGTGAATCGAGGTCCAAAGTAGAGTCACAAAAACCTAAATATGAAATATTAATGTGAATTGGTATTTCGGTGTGTCGAACATTAATATCTAAGATAAAATATGAATTCTAGGTCATGGAAGTCAAACTAGGTCAATACTAGGTTTTTTTGGTCAAACTAGGCCAATTTGACTCAAAGGTTGACTTTTAGGATCAAACTAGTCAACTTTGGTCAAAGTAGGTCAAACATAAGTTTCTAGGTTAATACCTTGTCATACCAAGGTAATCTAACCTATACGAGGCAATACTAGGCTTATCCTAGCTATTTACCTATTTAGGATACTCATAGGGTATCATGCAATACCCTACCCTATTACCCTATACCGTATACATGATTACCTAAGCCATAGCTCTTAGGTAAAACCCAACTAGTATCCATGTATCACATACACATAGGTTCAATAGGTAATACCCTATCTATTTACCATATACATTACCTTAACTCATGTTACCTTCTCAACCTAACATTACATACTCATATTACCTTCAATCTTGCATTACCTACCCTATTCCCATATAGGTAATCCGTTATTACCTATACACATAGGGTAATTCCAACCTTACCTATTACCTATCACCCAATACCTTATTACATATGTTACCTAACACATTACCTAATCCTTAACATTTACCTACTCAACTATTACCTAAACATGCACTCTCATTACCCACATTAGACACACACATAAACTACACTCACACATGTGTGTTACTCACCACACAAACTCTCTCAACACTAATATGACACACACACACACACATTCAATAATCACACATGCACTCTCATGTGTGTACATCATTCACTCACCTACACATGCACTCTCATGTGTGTTACCTACACACACACCACACACATAATAACACACACTAGTGCTAACACACCTGCACATATGTGTGTGCCTCACACTCACAAGCACACTACTGCCTATGTGCAAGATATTCTCAGCTGCCACATGAGAAAAAGAACCCCCTCCTCCACTACTGCCTGTTGGAGGCAGGAAGCCCTGCTGTTGTAGGAAGACCTGTACAAACATGGACTCCCATGTCCACCTGCACCTGCCAAAGGCAGGGCCCTAACTGCCTATGCAAGGCCTGACGTAGGCCATCTCTTGCTGTTCAGGAGGAAAACCCCTACTCTACTGTGCATACCCTGTTGCTAAGCACTCTCCAGTATCCAAATGCACACTGCTGTGTAGTGGCCAAACACAAGCATGTCCTGCTATTGCAGGAAGCAGGAGGCCTTATCCCCTACTGCCTGTGCATTTGTGTATAGGTTGAACACCTGTGCAGTGGCCTAAGGCCCTCCTCAACTGCACACACTATTGTAGGTATGTGCACAGAGGGTCTGCCCCTACTTGTGCAGCCCCTACCTGCTGCCAAGCCAAGCAGGAAACAAGTCCTGCTGCTACAAATTAGAGACTAACCCTGTGCAAGGGTGCACAGGTTGTACCCAGCTACCTGTCAAACAAGCACCCTGCCCTTACTGCCAAGGTATGTAGGGAACCCCTGGCCTGTGTACAGCCTACACACACTCCCTCATCACTCACTCTCTATTACACTCACCAATACATCCATATGCACACACTCATCTGTAATACCTACACTGAATTCCCTTTTTACATTCCCCTAACGCATACTCTCTATCAAACACTCATATACATGCATTCACACCTACAAGCACACCTGCTGTCCCGTGTACAAGCTCCCGATTACACTCTCTAACACATGTGCATTCATGTGTATCCTACACAGACACACACACATACATATATATGTATACACAACTCTCACATTCACACAGGAAACATACTCCCCTGCACCCTTATATGCATACACCCTAGCACATGTAGGTACACATACATATTCAAGCTATATATACACACACTAGCATGCCTACGTATCCTATGGACACACTAAAATATGCACATAGGGACACACACTAATGTGCCTATATGTGTGATGCACACACAACACATGACACATGTGTATATCCACACATACACAACATGTGTGTTTGCACACACACAAGTAGTGTATCAAACACTTGGTGTGCATCATCCCCGTATCGCACTAGTCTACCATACACTTATGATTTGCCCAAGAAACCTATACAAAACCTTGTCCCATTGTCATGACCCGTACCCGGATATTCGGGCATGAGTATGTGGGCCACGCCCAGCCTTCGCCTCAGTATCGACGGTAGAACGATGTCAAGTACCCAATATAAATAACTCAACATTTATATGATCCACAATTTCAACGTGTACTCCAATCACATACAGCTAAGGAAGATATGAAAGAAAAATAGCAATAACTCTAAATCGTCTAGAATCTATAAAATGATCATACATATCAAGAAATGTATCGAAGACATCTGACAAATCAAACACAAATCTAAATAAAGAATATTGGCCTAGAGCTCCCAGAGGTCAACTCACGGTCAATGGAACATCGAGATCTGTCTCAGCTAGCATCATCATGTGGCCCAAGAATGTGGGGCATAGCAACTTCTAAAAATATGGTTATCCAATCAGGATTGGAGTTTGGCACGATAATCGAGGTCGAAGGGAATCCATGATCAAGGAATAGAAAACAGGTATATTAGTCATGGTTATGATTTGAAACAAAGATGCATAAATAATTACGTATAACTATTTTGAAAATTACCTTATAACATTTGAAAATTATATCTTACTACTCAAAATATTTTTTAGATAAGTATTTGAAAACTTAGAAAATTATTTTAGGGCTTTAAACCCGTAGTTTTGTCAAATATAATTTTAGAACGAAAGTTATATTTTAATTAGCTAGAAATTACTACAAAATATTTTTGTAAAAATATATTTTAATTAGATAAAAATATTATAAAAATATTTTCATATTTTAAAAGACACTTTGAAACTAGAAGGCTTAAACCCAATGTCATATTTTTGTTACAAAACATGTTTTAGAAATATATTTATCATATAATTATTTAATAAGATATTACAATAATACCAAGTAAGTATTAATAATAATAGAAATATTTTTTTAATAATATATATATATATATATATATATATATATATATATATATATATAGACACACACACACACACACACACACACACACACACACACACACACACACACACACACACACACACACACACATATTTATATCTTAAAATCATTGGCTTAAAGCCCAAACTATAGCCCATATAAATGATCTATATGTAACAAAATCAAGATCCAAAATATTTTAACCTTGGCCCTAGTCCTATCTTAAAACCCAAATAAATAGATGCCAATTAAAATCCCTTTTAATCAAGCCCAGACATATATAAAGATATGGCCCAAGTAATTCTAGCCTAACACAAATATTAATATTTCATTAAGATTGCTAATGGGCTCAAAGCCCAAATAATAATTCACAAACCAAATAAATAGATGCCCTAACTCCATTATTATTGATAATAATCAAGATAATATTAATATTAATATTAATATTAATAATATGACTAATGATGACAATGGGAGGGGAGGTTGACTGTTGTCTCCCCATTCTTTCCAAAACAAATTACTGAATAGAGAGAGAGAGGGTGAGAGACGAGGAAGACGAGGAAAGGACGTGAAGAGTGGCGCTCATTGTGCGGCTCGTCGGCGGGGTGCCGCCACACAGTAGATCACGAAATCCGATGGTAGTGTCGGCAGATCGGAGTTGTAGCGGCGAACGGAAGTGTCAAAGAGGCGCGGTCTTGCCCGAGAGCACTGGATTGGCCGTCTCGTCACTCGGGGAAGGAGGAGGAGTAGATCTGGGTCAGGTCGACTTCGTGGGCGTGACGGAGCTTGGAGATCACAGGAGGAGAGGTGCTACGAAGGGCGGAGCATGGCAGTCAGGTGAGTGTCGTCCCCCCTTGGTGTGGGTAGTTGTGGTGGAACGGTGATGTAGTAGGTGGTAGCTTTGGGTGGAAGGGCGACCGGGTTGGGTGGTAGTGCTAGTTGACCACTCGGCCAGGGGTGGCCGGAGGAGAGTTGTAGTGAAGTCGGTGGTAGTGGAATTTGATGGAGATGATGGCTAGGACGAGACAGGGACTGGCGGTGGTGGGTCTATGTTGTCGGACTGGTGGTGGTTGTGTCGGTGCAGGCGACCGACATAGGTGGTGATAGATGCGGGCGGTGGCGGCTAGGCGAAGGGGGCTGTGTGATGGATGGAGATGGCGATGGCACTCTTGGCCGGAATGGATATAGAGAGGTGGTGTCGTGGTAGCGGCAGAGGAGGTGGCCAACCAAGGGTGGCCGGAGGAAGGTTTGTTAGGGAGGTCAAATCTGGTGGCAGGATCCGGTTCCGGCGATGGTGGCTCGCCGGAGACAGGGAAACCGGAAGCGACGGATGGGGGATACTAGTGAGGACTGTGGTTGGAATGTGGACGTGTCCGACATGTGGTCACAAAAAAGTTAGGTGTAAATATAAAAAGATTAATAATGAAATGGGTGGACACGAACACGGACACGGTGGACTTGGAATGCATTGGGAATGGTGTGGTTGAGGATTGGGAGTAACCGATTAAATAAGGGTGAGGGTATTCTCCCAAGCATATTGTGAAGAAGCTTCCATGAAGCTCTTCCACGAATTGGGCCAATAGTCTAATAAGAACCAATTTCCAAAGAAAATCCCTTAATATATAGATCTATTAGCAACTAAAATTATTTTTATGTAAAATTTAATCATATCCAAAAATAAGATATATTATCGAATAATTTAATGATCTCAGGCTCATATACAAATAAATTTTGCAAAAATGATAATTACTATTAATTAGGCCTTTAGGCCCAAAACTAGTTGAAGTCCAAAATAATCGTGTAGGCCCAATGGCTAATACATATATTATTATATGAATCTAATTTATAAATATGTCCAAATATTTTTTATATAAATCTCGGTCCATACAAATATGTTTAGAAGATTACATTAATGGGTTTGAGCCCATATTAAAGCAAAGCGTCCAGAATAATTAATTTTATTTACATGGCTATATAAGCCCAAATTAAACGAATCTCATAAAACCGTTTCACAAACCAATAACTCGATAATCATGAATATAAGAATCTATAATATATCACAATCGTATAATATATTTTATATAGCTAATTACAAAAATCAAATTTTATGATTTTGAAGATTTAGAAAAATTTAGAAAAATAAACATTTTAAAAATTCAGAAAAATTCTAGAATTTGGTTCAAGGAGGTTACAAATCTACCCTCCTTAAAGAAATTTATTCCTTAAAATTTAAGATTAACGTGGTCAACCGAAGATTCAAATATGATGGAAAGTATTGTCAAAAGCCTTAGGCATAATCACGAAGGTGTAGAACCCTAGGGGGTGAATATGGTAATAAATTAATTACCGACAGTAATAAGCAATTTAAACAACAATTTAAAGAAGAGAGAAACAAACACTCGATGTATCCTGGTATCCTCCCAAGCGATACTCCAGTCCCGAAATTCTCTCTGACTTTAATCCACTATTTGAGCAAATACTACAATACGAGCTTGGATCCGAAGAACTCGTCAACTTCTTATACACGAGTTTTCGTCCGAAGGCTCGTCAACTTATTACACATGAATTTTTTTTTCCGAAGGCTCGACAACTTCAAACTTGAAAAAAAAGGTTTCGATCTTCTTGAACACTTTGAAGATCTAAGTTACAACTTTTGAATACTCTAGCAATTTGATAGATGACCAATAAAAGCTTCTAGAGTAATATTGGTAGAGATCTTTTATAGATTGAAAAATTTAAGGCTCAAGTGTATAAGCATTTATGAAGAAGGAGGAAGTCTATTTATACAAATCTAAGACGAGTGAGCATTTACTACAGATGGGCGGACGATTCGTCGGTTGTCCACGGATATCCGAAGGATTATCCGCCTAAATAGTAACGACTAAAAAACTAGCTGTTGGATGCAATAAATGCTCTTGTAGCGAACGTTGGATTTGAATTTCAAATAGCCAGCTAAGCATAGGTGGATCATCCGAAGGTGATCCGTAGAAGTCCGATGGATCACCCGGATGTCTCTACAAAATACTTGTTGTTTTAAAATAGATTAATCGATAGATATCCGCGGTTATCTGGAGGATGATCCAATTTTCCCATAAAACACTTGCTGGAACAACTCGGTTTATCTGACGGATATCCGCGGTGATCCGGAGGATGATCCGAATGTCCCCACAAAAACTTGCTGGGATAATTCGAATTGTCCGGCGGATATCTGCAGTGATCCGGAGGATGATATGAATGTCTCTACAAAAACTTACGTGAACAATTCAAATTATTCGACAGAATTCTGCGGCTATCTGACAGATGATCCGTTTCTTCATAGATTCTTATTTGTTTATCTTTAAAGCTTTTGTTTGTCATCCATACGAAAGTGCTTACATTTGTTGTTTATGTATTACAGTCTTGGAGATATGAAGTTGGATCTTTTGTCTTGTGAAGCTTTAATATTCTTTGATTGTGATCTATGATGAGTCTGAGCACTAGGTGATGGATGCAGATATCTTTCATTGATAGAGGCTTTCCTTTGAATCCTGAGGAGTGAATGAATCTAAAACAATAGAGGCGATAATCGTGAATGCAATATAAAAATCAATATGCCAACAGAAGGATGATATGTTTCAGCACGATTAAGAATAATTAGATCAAAATCTCTTACGCACGACTGGTCATATTAGCATGATCAAGGATAAGGTCGAAGTATGGTCAGATCAATTAGGCATAATTTAGAATAAAAATTTAAGTTATTTAGGCACGACTGAAGGCATGACTAATAGAATCAATATTGTTTTAGTTATGATCAAAATAGAATCAAAATTTCAGTATTGCATGATTGACAGAATCTAGGCTCGATAATATCATATTCAAAGTCATACAAGCACAATCAAAATCAAAACTTAGGTGTGGGCGAAGATAAAAATTTTTAGCACGATCAAGATTCAAAGTCAAAGTCTTATAGATACGATCGAAGGTCTATGATCAATATTACTTAAGTCATGAATAATGATCAAAGCTTAGATGTGATTAAGAATTTGGGAATGATTTAAAGCACTTAGGCACGATATAGGATAATGCTGTAAAAATTAAAATCTTGGCATGATTAAGAATAATCTAAGCACGATCAATAATAGAATCAAAATTTAGGCATGAATAGAAAATTATTCAGACATGATCAAAATCTAAATTCTGGCACGGCTAAGTTCATAATCAATCATATAGTCATGACTGAAGATCAAAATTTTAGGCTTGATTTAGGGATAAAATTAATACGTATAGTCACGATCATTGGAATCAAAGTTGTCTAGTCATGCAAAATCATTTAGGCACGACCACACATAAAAATTTAGGCATAAACAATAATAGTATGAAATCTAATCATGATTAGAAAAGAATATAGACATTATTAAGAATTATATCGAAGCTTGAAAATTCCGGTATAATCAAGAATAATATCTGCTGTGAAGGGAAAGCTCTTGCAGTAGGATAGTGCTGCTGATGTGCTGGAGCTCTACCAAAAGGGATGGAACTGCTGCTGGAAACGAGGCTGTGGGTGATCCTACTGCGCTGATCTCTTCCCTAGAATGTTGGAACACTTCAATTGATCCTAATTGGCCGTTATCTCCTCCATATGCATCTCCATCTCTCTTCAGACTGGGGTTCTGTTCTTTCTCTACTCCTTGTGCAACCTTCAGGATCTCCTCATAGGTAGTGGCTCGACTGGCAGCGACGGCTAGGCAAATCTTGCAAGATAGTCCCTTTTTGAATCTCTAGGCCATGCTTTCAGGGGTGCTGACCATGCTCTCTGCGAAGCGACTGAGGCGACCAAACTCTACGGTATACTTGTCGACCGTGAGATTTTCCTGCTCTAGACTTTGAAACTTACTCTCTAAAGCCTCTCGAGCTACGTCTGGGTAGAACTTATTCTTGAACAACTCCTTGAACTCTGCCCAAGTCATATCTGGTGTGAAAAGTCGGGTGGTGTGTTGTTGTAGGCACCAAAAAATAAAACCTTTACTCTTGATACTATATGTAGATGTAAGAGTAAGGATGGATCCTACAGAGAGTAATTAGTATAATTTTATACTATGTGAACAAGGATTACGGGGAGAGTTTGGAATATGATAAAAGAAAATTTAAGAAGAGCTAAAAACAATTACAGTATTAAAATCAATCAAAGGAACAAATATTGGTCACAGTCAATATTCACCATTGGAATTTTAAAATTGATCATCGATGCAAGCATAAAATAAATCATACTTTGAATATTTATCGCTGGAAGTATCTTCCTCTCTCTTTTAGGCTTAGTTAATTAGATACAAGCAACCTAATTAACTTTAATTATTACATATTCTAAGACAAGCACTGAAGATTTAATCTAGCAATTTCTTAGAGAACAAAGAGATCGATAAAGCAAAATAACATAAGCACAAGTGGTTGTATTTAATTTTGTCAAAAGTTTTTCTCCTAAGATCTAATAAAACAAAGCAGTTTTTTAAATCTTGGTTGCTTCACAAATTAGAAAAATCAAACAATTACTGATTTGACATCTAATTAAGCAGTAGATCGAAATGAATAATAAACTAGTAGGCCTCCTAGTAATTAAACAAAATAATCATGAAGATGGGCATAGAAAAACATTTAATACTCAAAGTATAAATCGAACAAATAAATACAGTTTAGTTCTCACAAGTTTATTGATTCCAAGGCTTCCGTTTTCTTCGACCAACAAGACTTTTAGCCGCACATGTTCATCAAAAATTCAAAAGAAAAGTTGGAGAAGTCGAAGTAGAATTGTGTGTTGTGGTGCTCTTCTCCATGATTTCTACCCCTTTTATATACCCTAAATTAGTTGTTTGAAGCCCACAATATCTCTCCACAAATCCTCTAAAAGTGACAACTTCTCAAACAAAAAAAAACTAAGTCATAGAACAAGTAGGAAAATAGTTATTTTGGTTCCTATTTTTGTTCTCATCATCTTTGAGCCAAATTTAAGCCTAAATTCGTCCGTGATGTAGCCTGAATCTCGACAAACCCAAAATATGAAAGTTGTAGCCCTTTGTCTTAGCTTTCCAAATCTTTTGATTTACCTCAATTGCTTTTCAAAGGAGAAAGTCATGCCCATTTTGGTAAAAGCTGTCAAAATTGTCCAAAATTATAATTTAGCTCCATTTTGCACTTAGTGTCTCCAATTGCATCCTAAAGCAAAATATAAATATAATGAGTAAAATGAGCGTAAAATGGTAGACATTAAGGGATAGAATATAATATTTTATGTTCTCATCAAGGGGGCTCATCTCTATACCACGTCTGGGTGATGTCGAAAAGATGCATGCTGGCTGACTCTATCTTTAAGTCTTCAGAAACTCGAACCATCCGAAGAAACCTCTCTACGTTCTCTATCCACTCATCAGCTTAGAGAATCCCTTCTGTCCCACAGAATTAAAAGGGCTTGAGGTTCATGAAGTCCTTGGAAGTTCCTAGGCGTGGTCGGGGAGTATCTCTAGTCTGAAGAGCCTCTTTCATACTATCGTGGAAGATGTTGGCTTGCTCAGTCTGGAAAGTGATGAGTTGCTGAAAGATCTTCAGAAGCTGAGCATTGTCCAGTGCGGGTGATGGTGGCATTATAGGTGTTGGAGGTGGAGTCTGCGGAGGAAACTGCGGGGTGGTGGAAAGTTATCTCTGCGGAACCTCGAGGTCGGCGGATATGACGGGTCGCCCATATGAGTAAGCTAGCCTCCATATGTTGTTGGGGTCCCATCTGTAGATGATCCGCCTACAGCTGGTAGGGTGTCCATGGGAGCGATGTTCCTGCCTTGAGAATCTATTGACTACAATTTGGAAAATTATTTGACGGTGGGAAGATTCAAACATAATACAATTCAAGGATTAATTGATGTCAAATATGGAGATCAATAACGTGTTAAACATGTGGAGATAGTCCTTTAAATCTAATTCTATTTGCAGAACCGCAGTAGTACGAATAACTTAACTACCATGAGTTCTCAATCCTTGTAAAAAACTGACCTGTATGTGCCACCATAAAAACGTTTCATGATCCGCACCGAAAATTTGGGCATTAGTCATGGGTACGACTAGCCTACGCCATAGTGTCGGCGGTAGAACGTTGTCTAAGCCTCTACAGTTTATCAAAATATAACCACACAGTTTATATATATATTCCATATTACTTTCAATTCTACAGGTAAATCAAAAGCAACTAAATATAATTAGCGACAACTAAAGAGAACAGATAGGAAAAAAACTGAATAATCTCAAAGATGAGTTGAATAATACTAATTCCACTGCTCAACTCATAAAATCCTCAAATAAAGTAAATAAACAACTAAAGATTCCCGGAGACAAATCCGCCAAACTAGATATCCACTAACTAACTATCATCCACAGATGGGAACTCTGCTAAGGTCGCATCCAGATCATCCGGTATGCCTAGGTCAGGATCTGCAGTATGCTCATAATAAGTGGTACAAAAGTCCTCTTATTCATCACCTAAAAATAGTTTATCCAGTCAAGACTGGAACAAACAGACATATGACAGGCTATTCAAAACATGATAGAATTTGCAAAACATGGAAATAGCATATAAGAGTTAAAATAAAAATAACAGGCATCATGGTATAGCAAGAAAATGAAACAGGCAACTCTATAACAAAATATAGCACTGGAAAGAAAAATATAGTGACATAGCAGGTAATAAAAAAAATTGATGAAACAAATAAAATAACTTCTATCTATGTGAGTTAAAATATCATGTTCGATATGTGAACGGCTAAGGGGTAAATTCGGCCAACCACACGTGTCGTGTGCGGCTGCTATTATTTATGATAGACCAATAGAATGGAAAGGGTAGTTCACACGTCTACTGAGATATTTCCTCGCCCGACTAGTACTCATCGATTCAACAGGTCATAAACACAGTGATCATACAAAAGGTAGTCAAGAAAATATAACATATAGGGATCCATGATACTACCCCGTGTAACAAGCGTGTCAGCAAAATAGGAGAAGCATATATATAACATAAGATGGAAAAAACTATCAGGAATCAAAAGCAATCTGTATATGTACTTGCTTATGGTCCTGAGCTAATGATACGAGTCTGGTGCCAACTCCGAATCCAAGTAACCTATTATATATTTTTACAGAGTCATTACGTCTCTTGAAATAAATAACTATCTTCTAACCTATTAGATTTCTAGGTCGACCTTAACTCTAATTTGGGTTTTCCCTATATAGATTGTAATTTCGATTTATTAGGTTAGGAGTGAAGCAAATGACTATGTGCTTATACTTAATACTGCTCTTGGTTGACCCTTATCAACTATACTTCTCTACAGTTATATTTACACTCTACTTGATTTCTTACTAGTTAAATGCATACTTTTAACCCCCATAGGTTGCTTATGACTATATTTACCCATCTATATAATACTAACTGTCATTTGACAAACTGGAACCCTGTGGGTGCTATAGGTTTCTCTAGCCAATATGTACACAGGTTTAACCAAGACACCCTTGGTGCTATCAAACCCCTATTGTCATAGTCACACACATTTTCCTACTGTTTATATATGCATACCATCCTTGTCTCCTACATGCAGGTAAGTAGCTAACCTATGTTCTCTGCTTAACCGATACATCCCTACTCTTCTTGACCACCTATCCACTAACACAGTGCACATATACCCAAATACTGATATTTGTACACTATTTCTTGGAGACTAATAAATAGTTTTAACATACTCAGGTCTAGCGGCTGTACCCCTATTAGATTTTTTTCTTTTTGCAACGTTTTATAAGTCCTAATTTAGGATATCTGTATAAACAACCTTATCCCCCCTCTATCACACGATACCCCAAATCTGTTATACCGGGTACTACCTTGGTATCCATGTATCCTCTTCTGTGTCTTGATGGCACACTCTCACAGGAACCCCTACGAATAGGTACACATATATCCATGCTTAACTGATACCATTTTGGGGTCTGGCAATGTTTTTCAGGTCGGGGATTCTAATACTCCTAATTGCCTACTGTAATTTGCTTCCATACCTAGGCTAAGAGCATTACCTGGTACCGCTCCTACCCCTGGGTACTCGATACTGCTTCCTGCTATCCTTGAGACCCCTATACCTGTAATGCACCACTCCGTACGGCGTATTACGCTGAGACGTTGACTCAACGAGTCACGTTGACCGAATGAAATGTATCGATGCGAATCGATACAAGAGTTACATTGTCCCGAATAATGCATCGAACTAAGTCGATGCGAAGAGTTGTATTGTTCCAAAGTATACATTGAGTTGAATCGATACGAAGCGTCGCATTGCCTCGAAGGATAAATGCGTTGAGTCGGCTCGAAGATTCTAAGAAATTGAATCTACCCAAGGCGCAAGTCTGAATCGATACAAGTATTGATTCTAGTTGGTTTCATGTGTAGGCTATCCATTTACGCTGAAATATTAGAGGTCGACATTTTGTCTCATTCACAACGGGTCCGCAAAACCCAAATCACCGTCTCGCAATGGGCTGGGACTTGGGCACGGTAGGCCAGAATCGATCGAGTAGTTCAATAAAATAAGAAGTGTCTGAATGGCTAAGTCAGAAGATTTGGCAATGCAATAAAGATATGAAATCGAGCCGCATCGGCTCGGCAAAAACAAGGCGTATAGGTTTAAGGTGGAAGGATTGACTCTTCTATTTACTCTTTCATGCCTAAGTCAGAATGTATCATTTTATGCTAAGTTAACCTATCGACGCCACGGACATGGTCCGATCGGAAGATAAATCATAGTGTGTATCGAACACTAGTTAGAATAATTGAAATGAAACGTGCATCAAATGCACGAGTCGCTATGGGACATTGGATATCACAAAAGCGAGCACCTCGGTGTGCAAGCCGTAAGAATATGGGATAACTATATTCTGCGAGTGCCTTCATGTACGAGCTATTTTGTGCCTTCGCGCACGAGTTAGAAAGACTAGCACATTGAAAGACAATAGGCGAGAGCCCTAGTGTGCAAGCCACGAACATTAAACACTAAGTCATAGAACATGGAAATACGGCTTCGATACATGCACCAAGCGCACGACGCGAAGGAAAAGATGATAAATGTGTCAAAATGTGCCTACGCGTACGAGATCATAAAAGATGGCTTCGTTGTGAAAGAATACAGTTGTGACATGAATGTGACGGAACTGTCAGATATGAAATGATGCCTCGAAGGTTTTCGTGACCTTAGGGTCGTTCGGTTGACGAACATTGAGTTGAGGCATGATGCCATTGAACATTGAAACGAAGTATGAAATGTAAGAACATAGAAAGTTAATAGAAGAAGTACGAGATGATAAAGTCTGAGTCTCGGACTCAAGACTATGTTTGGTTGTTTGAATAAATAGTGTGTTGCATGGTCGAATAGACTTGAGATAATTATGATAATTTTCCGTGCACGGAACGTTCCCTCCGAACGGTGCGCTGGGGCACCGGGACAGTTTGGACTAGGAGGGATATAATCTTTGATGGGCGCTCATCTATAAAATGACTAGCCACCGGTTATAGACGTAAAAAGCCACAAATGACGGTATACACGCGGTATGTCTTCGGTTGTTTGGGATAACAACCCAACCCGTGAAGCGCCAGGCTACCCAAATTCGAAAAAGAAAAGAAAGAGAGAAAAGAAAGAAAGGAAAAGAAAAAAGAAACGCCTTTAGTCCATTTTGGCGCAGATACACCAACGACCTTCATATAGTTAAGGAACGATGGGTTGAAAGTGCAGGCATGTATGTATCCTGCACACATAGATCCTACATAGAGAGCACTTATAACATGACAGGGAAGGAATGGGGCGATTTCATCTTGCGTCGGTGCAAGGGCGAGTGCGTCTATGCTGATAAAAAGTCGTACCACGAAACAAACACGAGATTGCTTGCCTGCTTGCTATTCAATTCGAATAACATGCTTGATATGATAACATGCTTTACCGCTTTCGAATATGCCATGAAATCGACCCTAAGGAGAATATAGCAAGTTCATAAGCTAAGTTGTATGATTGACCATAAATATTAAAATATCGCTTTAGAAAGTTGGTATTTTTGTCAGTACATGCGAGGACGAACATACTGATCCCCTACCAGCTTTCATGTAGGGTGTAGAGAATGAATTATTCACGGTGAAGCTTCGCTTGATCGTACAGAGGCAAGGAATGCCGTAGCGTTTGAAGCATGCGATCGCATTGACGCTCGGACTAGCAACAAGATTGATGCTGTCGAGATATAGAAAGCATGATGTATGGAACAGTGAAATCCTTTGTGGGCAAGAGAGAACTTGAGTGTTGTAGCCAACCTGGCAAATTCAATTGGGCTATTGAAAGCCTTTGTAATCTCAGTTATTATCAATAAAGAGAATTGTTTCGTATACTTTATTTTCTTCTATTTGCTAATTTCAAATTAAAGATAACCATTTTGAGAACTTGTCATCTTGCCTTCCACGAGCATAACTCCAGGCTCGTGCGGTATAACGCCCTGCGAGGACGATGATTCGGGTGATTCCGGGTCAGGGCGTGACAGATTGGTATCAGAGCTCTAGGCTCAATTTCCTTAGGACATTTGCTTTGTTTCAATTCCAAAGAATTGTCCACCACTAATCAAATCATTCTTGACTCTACTCGATGCCATACTGGATGTTCCATATAATAAGTCTAATACAAATCATATAATTTTGTCGCGTGATGTTTTGGAAATTACATGATATTTGCTGGAAAAGTCGTAAAAGGATTGTTGCTGCAAGTGCAACAAGTCACGAGATATGAATTCAAAGATTTGTTGGTGTGAGTGCAATACGTCATGAATTGTGAATTGAGATGTTCGTTGTTTGCAACGATCGATATAAAAAATGTTGGTTGCATCGATACAATGAAAGTCGTGGAATGTTGCTACAGCAATTGTCATGCGTTGATTGTAAATGATGCGTTGAAAAGAAAATAAAGTTAATATTAAATGTGTCGAATTGATTCATATATTGATTTTGAATGTGTGTTGTAAAAGTAATAAGTCAATATCGAAAGTGTTGAACAGATTTGAGCATTGACTTTGAATGTCGGGAATAAATTGTTACACGAGGTGCCACAGATGTCGAAGATGAATCGTTGCACGAGGTACAATAGATGTCGGAAATGAAATGTTGCGAGGTGCAACAGATGTCGGGAAAGATTCGTTGCATGCGATGCAACGGATGGAACTAAATGTGTAAATTGATAGAAACGAAATCAGTTTGGTTGCGCACCGAGCTTGTCTTGGCAAATGAATGCATTGGCCGAGTTGTGTCAGATTTTGATTTGTCAAAGTTACGATTGTGGTCAAGCACGATCACTGCAAAAATCATGAATCGGAAGAGATTGTTGGTTCATACTGAGTGTAATACGAGGAAATAACTTGATTTTCGAGTGGTATATGCCATACCACGTATGCGATGAATGACTCGATTCTGAGTGGTATATGATATACCACCTGTGCGATGAATTGCATCGACGCGTTGTGAGAATTACGAAAGGTTTGTCCGCAATGGACGGGAGAGTACCAAGACTCGATTGGAAATTTGTATGACGATATGTTGATGCAAGTGTTCTTCGAAAATTGGTTGGAATGATAAGGCAGGACTCGTATCAATGAATGATACGTCGGACAAAAATTTATAAGTCAGTCGAACGATCGAGACTAGCAGAACGATTATGCCTTGAAGCGATAATTGGATTGACGGGAAAGGAAAACTTGAACTTACAAAGAGTCATGACTTGCGAGCTCGATGAAAATGTTGGGCGATACAAATTATAATCGAATCGCATGACTTGCGATCTCGACAAAAATTTTAGAATACGCAAATGGTAATCGAATCGCACGACTTGCGATCTCGACAAAAATGATAGAATACGCGAGTCGAAATCGAATCGCATGACTTACGATCTCGGTAGAAAGTTTGACAATACGAATTATAATCGGATTGTACGATGTACGACTTTGATAAAGAGTTGGTTGATGCGGGTAAATAGTACCGAAGAGATTGTTGGTTACGTTACGACAAAACTCATTTGAGTACGAATGAAACATGCAGAAACTTTGAAGGCATGATCACATAACTCGAGGGTTCGATATTGGATAATCAGTAACTCGGTTACGCGATCAAAGCATAAAGGAATGCAACAAATCGAGAAACGATTCGAGACATACGAAAATGTTCGTGGAGAAGTTGGATGTATACAATACAAGTTGTCGACGTTGAAACAGAATCAAAGTTGACCCTTACGCTATCAAAATGGATAACGTATCGAGACCGATACGTCAGAAAACGTAACACGATGTGAGATACAAAATAGAGTTTGGCTCGTGCTATCAAAATTTTGTAAATAACAATACGAGTATGAACGAACTGGTTGATCATGAACTTTGTGATTGATCAAGACGAGACTATAAGTCATCGACGATCGATCGATGCATATAGCATCTCGTGTGTCGACCGAAAATAAGATAGACTCGAACTCAATGTGAGTAGATGCTTCGTGAATTACAGAATCATCGATGACATTGCATGACTTTACTTGGAGGATAGTTGTACATTAGTTGTGCTGATAGAAATGGTTTTGTCCGAAATTGGGTAGTCGCATAGAAATCGTCGAAACGTTATTTGGCTCCGAAATAAGATATAGCATAGTTCTTAGTAAAACTGTCCTTCGTTAATGATCCACAATTATCGAGCGTAGCTTCGGGACAGCTAATCCTAGAAGACTTGACGCCAAATCAAATTGAATGTTGCAGACCGTAAGATGACCCATGCGATATCGTATATGAAATTGCATCGGTAACAAATATAGTGTGATGCGTTTTGACGATAAGTTTAGGCGATCGAAAATTGTTGAAACAACTTTCGATTGAGAATGATGTAGCTAGATTTTGAGTATTTGTCGGATGAGTGCTTGAATGGTTATGTTGGTCGACGATCGAAGTAGAAATTTACCAACAAACTTGGTGATTCGGATAAGCAATTATGAGAATCGTACTATGCACGAGAGAGAACGATAAGGGAATAACTTATGAGTTATGTCGTTAGATTTGGATCAACCTTACAATTGAGCTTGCGTGAATTGAACTTACATTCAATGTTGCGAGACGGACAAGTTGGAAATTTGGTTAGTGAATTCCTACTCGTTAGGAATCGAACGTAAGATGCATCGTAGAGACTTTGAGTCAAGGTGATTGTTGCCTTGAGCACCGTCGTCTCGATGTGAACTGTTGTGTTGAGTAGATTGTGGCCTTTGAGCAATGTCAATTTAAAGTTACGTCGGTAGAATTTAAGCACGGTGTCTAAGTAAGTAACCTAGCGGACGTAGTCCTGAATGTTGATGCATTTGTAAGTCAATAATGGAAATCATATCGAGATAATTTGCATAGCCAGACTTCGAAAATAGTTGGGTGGTGACTTCGAACACAAGGCGTTGCGAAGGATCGTTGCAACCAGATGCACAACGGCTCGATGAAATGTATAAGATTGTTAACCCATACGAAACATACGAAATGAGAAATACGATTTTGAATTGCGTCGCGTGTAGTGACTTTATTGAATGAATCATGTATGTATCGAATATATGTATGCGACAAAATTTTGAGAACAGTTGCTAAAGAATAAGTCCGATAGGGAGTACAGATGGCAAGCATAGGATTGAAATTACCTGTCAGCTTTGTTCCAATTTGCTACCACTGGACTTGGTCAAAATAAATATATCTTTGGGATGCCTTGAATATAGGTATAGATCTAAATCGAGTTGTATACAAATTCAAATCGAGCTGCAGGAAAGACTTTGGAATGTTAATGAAAAGCTTGCAAGATAGTGTGAAACTGAACAACATTGGTGGGACGAGATCGTAAAACAATCTATAAAACACTTAATCAGAGTTTTGGTTTTGGTTCGAGGACGAACCTTATTTTGAGTGGTATATTCTATAATGCCCTGCTCCGTACGGCGCATTACGCTGAGACATTGACTCAACGAGTCACGTTGACCGAATAAAATGTATCGATGTGAATCGATACGAGAGTTACGTTGTCCCAAACAATGCATCAAACTAAGTCGATGCGAAGAGTTGTATTGTCCTAAAGTATGCATCGAGTTGAATCGATGCGAAGCGCCGCATTGTCCCGAAGGATAAGCGTTGAGTCGGCTCGAAGATTCTAAGAAATCGAATCTACCCAAGGCACAAGTTTGAATCGATGTAAGTATTGATTTTAGTTAGTTTCATGTGCAGGCTATCCATTTACGCTAAAATATTAGAGGTCAACATTTTTTCTCATTCGCAACGGGTCCGCAAAACCCAATTCACCGTCTCGTAACGGGCTGGGATTTGGGCATAGTAGGCCAAAATCGATCGAGTAGTTCAATAAAATAAGAAGTGTCCGAATGACTAAGTCAGAAGATTTGGCCGTGCAACAATGATATGAAATCGAGACGCATCGGCTCGGCAAAAACAACTAAGCGTATCGGTTTAAGGTGGGAGGATTGACACTTCTTTTTACTCCTTCATGCCTAAGTCAGAATGTATCATTGTATGCTAAGTTAACATATCGACGCCACGGGCGTGGTCCGATCGGAAGATAAATCATAGTGTGTGTCGAACACTAGTTAGAACAATTGAAATAAAACGTGCATCAAATATATGAGTCGCTATGGGATATTGGATATCGCAAAGGTGAGCACCTCGGTGTGCAAGCCACAAGTATATGGGATAACTGTATTCGGCGAGTGCCTTCGTGCACGAGCCATTCCGTGCCTTCGCGCACGAGTTAGAAAGGCTAGCACATTGAAAGACAATAGGCGAGCGCCCTAGCGTGAAAGCCACGAACATTGAACACTAAAACATAGAACATGGAAATACGGCTTCGATGCATGCACCAAGCGCACGACACGAAGGAAAAGATGATAAATGTGTCAAAACGTGCCTACGCATAGGAGATCATAAAAGATGGCTTTGTTGCAAAGAATACAGTTATGGCTTGAATGTGACAGAACTGTCAGATATGACATGATGCCTCGAAAGGTGTTCGAGACCTTCGGGTCGTTCGGTTGACGAATATTGAGTTGAGCCATGATTCCATTAAACATTAAAATGAAGTATGAAATGTAAGAACATAGGAAGTTAATGGAAGAAGTACGAGATGATAAAGTCTGAGTCTCGGACTCAAGACTATGTTTGGTTGTTTGAATAAATAGTGCGTTGCATTGTCGAATGGACTTGAGATAATTGTGATAATCTTTCGTGCACGAACGTTCCTTCCAAACATGTGCACCGGGGCACCTGGATCATTCGGCCTAGGAGGGATATAATCTTTGATGGGCGCTCATCTGTAAAATGACTGGCCACCGGTTATAGATGTGAAAAGTCGCAAATGATGGTATACACACGGTATGTCTTCAGTTGTTTGGGATAGCAACCCAACCCGTGAAGCGTCGGGCTACCCAAATTCGATAAAGAAAAGAAAGAGAGAAAAGAAAGAAAGGAAAAGAAAAAAAGAAATGCCTTTAGTCCATTTTGGCGCGGATACGCCAACGACCTTCATATAGTTAAGGAACGATGGGTTGAAAGTGCAGGCACGTATATATCCTGCATATATAGATCCTGCATAGAGAGCACTTATAACATGACAGGGAAGGAATGGGGCATATTCACCTTGTGTCGGTACAAGGCGAGTGCGTCTTTGGTGGTAAGAAGTCGCACCATAAAACAAATACGAGATTGCTTGCCTGCTTGCCTATTCAATTTGAATAACATGCTTGCCATGATAACATGCTTTACCGCTTTCGAATATGCCGTGAATCGACCCTAAGGAGAATATAGCAAGATCATATGCTAAGTTGCATTATTGAACATAAATACTAAAATGTTGGTTTAGAAAGTTGGTCTTTTCTTCAGTACATGCGAGGACGAACGTATTGATCCCCCACCAGCTTTCATGCAGGGTGTATGGAATGGATTGTTCGTGGCGAAGTTTTGCTTGATCGTGCAGAGGCATGGAATGCCGTAGCGATTGAAGCGTGCGATCGCATTGACGCTCAGACTTGTAACAGGATTTATGTGGCCGAGATATAGAAGGCATGATGTATGGAACGGTAAAATCCTTTGTGGACAAGAGAGAACTTGAGTGTTGTAGCCAACCTGGCAAATTCAGTTGGGCTATTGAAAGCCTTTGTAATCTCAGTTCATTATCAATAAAGAGAATTGTTTCGTATACTCTGTTTTCTTCTATTTGCTAATATCAAATTAAAGATAACCATTTTGAGAACTTATCATCTTGCCTTGCACGAGCGTAACTCCAGGCTCATGCGGCATTACGCCCCCTGCGAGGACGATGATTCGGGTGATTCCGGGTCGGGGCCTGACATTACCTGGTATAATGATTTTTGCATGCTGCCTATATCTAATGGTCATTGACATATCCTATAGTACCTACTATTATCTATAATTTTGTTTCTATAGGTACCCTATCCTCTGATACCAACCTACATAATTACTACCATCAACTACAGCCCATACTCGTACCCTTATTTTTGACTCTTATCTATGTTCTATCCAAGTTCTTATATCAAGTCCCCTAATGCACCCTACAGTTCCTTCACACGCAACTGTGCACACTCTTTAAAGCTAGGCTGCACTGGCTCCCTCGGACATACTATTGGACCTGTAACCACCACTTTTCTAAAATGAGGGTAATTTTGAACTTTTGTAAAATTGATTATTAAATAATGGGATTTAACTCATGTTAATGATTTTTGGTGAATTTTAATTAATTAAATACTATTTAAATTGGTGCATTATGATTTTGATGTTTTGCTAGTGTAACCCTAAAGACTACTTAACTTAGAGACTAACCATGACCATAGGAACATAACCATGTTATTAGAATGACTAACTACACTTTTAGGTTAAGGGTATTTTGGTCATTTTTGACTTTTAATGAAAATTAATTTTGATTAATTAATTTTGTGCTAATCTCTATTGTTAAGCCTTAACCTAGAAATGACCTAACCTAGATATGACCATGAGACTAGATATTCCATTAGAACCTTCTGATTAAGTGTCAAGATTGGTAATATCTAGATTAACTTTAGCTAGATATTTACTTAAGATATTTAGCTTGAAACCTAAATTACATGGGCCTTTACCTAGAAAGCCTTGAATCGAACTTGTAGAAGCCCTCCTAGCATAAATATCTACCCAAACCCTGCCTAGCACTATAAGGCTAGCCAAGGAGTCCCTACTATATATACCAACACTTGTTAGGATCTTGCCTCTTTTCATAGCCTCTCTAAGCCCTAATTGTGTTCTTTACCAAATTCATCCCCTTTTCTCCAAATCACCTCCACATTGAGCTTAGTCTTTTGCATCACACTCTCCTAGTGTAGAGGAGGTCTATAAAAGCTAGCTAGCAAGGATTTGGAGGCTCTTCGACCATAGCAAGGTGGTGGAAGGATCTCATTCTAGGCTTTTCATTAAGATTCCAACTCTCAATAGGTAATAGCTCATAAACCTATTAAAATTCTAATTTCTTTCCATAGATGCATTCATTTAGGGTCCCCTAGCTGTTGACCAAGTTTGGTAGGATTTAGCGTCCATTTGATACGCGTATCGGAGGCGTATTAGAGTTTTGTTGTATATGTTTGAAAATGCCATAATAGAATGATTGTTGATGTTTTTCAAAACAAATTTCACATTTATATTGTTGTTTACATTTGATTTGGATTTATTGAGCTCTGAGTTGATTTTGACACGATCTACGTGTCCAAAACAGGACACGAGAGGCAGCACGGGGCATCGGGACACTGTCATGCTACCCGACCCATGTATTTCCCTGTACAGGCCACATGGAGCCATGAAATTTGACAGGTAGGTAGGGGCAACCTCTGTCAGGCCCCTTCCCAATTTTGGTAGGATTTTATGTCGTATCGGAGGCAAAATCTAACCCGCAGTGGTCACACTGACACACACACGCAGGAAATGCCAACTGATAAGGGCTTGGACACTTGACATGACACGTCTTAGACACATTCTAACTAGACACACACCCTGACACCTACCCTACCTTGTGACACACCTGCACGATATTGGATTGGACACAATCGTGTCTAATCCCACCCGACACTCACCGCACACTTCACGGGGTCCTGGTGCGTCTCCTGCTACCTGACACCTCGTACTCACTGGACACGACACGGTTTGACACAAAATTTTGTGTGAAGATGGGGGCCACGACAGTCAGGGTGCTCACAAAGTTTCATAGGATTTTATCGAGTCGTGCGTAGGAAATTGCACTCGCACTGATTTGACCACTGCACACACGCACAAAAAATCACTCATTGATACTTGTGTGTCGTGTCCTTTGGTGATCGACATGTCAGCACGAGGTTTTCCTGTGCACAGTTTTGACACTGGGTTCGACATTGGATTTTGGATACGATTTTGACACTATGGATGGACACGTGTTTGACACATATGTGACACTTTATTTTTACACATATTTTCCTTTCTTTTAGTGCAATTGTTTGTGTGTTAGTTTAGGTATCGACTGATACTTGGGTTGTGTTTGAGGTCGGCAGACACATATGTGAAGTGTTGGTTGATACCTGGTTAGGATATGGGTTCAGTCCCAGGTTATGGGAGCCTTGTATTTGATCCATGATATATATGGGTTAGACTTGAGAGTTGTAGTTCAAAGTTTTTAGTATGTGGAGAAGGTTTCAGTTGTTCTAGACTTTTGAGTGAGTTCGAGTGTTCCTAGTGTATCAGTCAAGAGCATGGAAAGGGATTATGTAAGGAGAGGACTTGGTTTGAGTTTATAGCAGTTGCTATATGTGAGGGGTTAGAGTGTTATACTGTTTTATATTGCCTATATAGTTGTTTAGGATATCTAATGATTCAGTCCATGGTTTCCCTTTGTTTCAGTCTTAGGCATGTAGGTATCAGATATGTTCCTTATTATGAAGAGCCTGTCATGCACTCCTATAGTTCAGTCCTTTGGAAGCATACAGTTTGGACTCACCATTGTATCAGTACATGAGTTGGGAATGGAAGGAAATTAGTATAATGTTTCATTGCCATCTATCATTCACATGTGGGTACTTACTATATAGAATATCTAGATGGGCATAGTAATAGGTTAAGGTTCATGGGTATTGAATATAGGTAAGGGGTTTAGGCTATTTGGTGTTAAATTTCCTTTAAGTGCACTACACCTATCCAATATTTATATATTGTAATATATATATATGATATGTTGTATATATGTGGATTTATTTATGTTATATATGAACATAGAGTAGGCTAAATAGGTATGACTTGAGGGGTAAACAGTTATTTTGTTAGCTATATTGTAAGATATAGTTATATGATATGGTATAGACTATATGGTAACCATAGGATATCCCAGTCTATGGTTAGTTATGAGATAGCATGTAGAGTTTGACCCAAGAGTCCAATATTGACCTTGTTTACTAGATAGTTGACCAAAACCCTAGATAGACTAGAGTTTGACCTAGTTTGACTATATTGTTGACCAGAGTTAACCGGGAGTTGACTTTGACCTAGATTGACTTAGAATCATGTAGAATGTATTGTAAACTTCAAATATCATGTAGAATGTATTGTAAACTTCAAATATTACCTTCTTGTATACATCATAACCTGTGTGCTCTATTTAGGATTCAGACACCTCAGTTCAGACATCTATTTTCACAGTCACTCAGTATCTCAGGCGAGTACATACTCTGATCATTTTCAGACTTGCTAGAACTTATACTCATGCTTTAGATAAATTACTTGATGCTGTCACAATTGTTATTACGGACCAATACCCCTTGCGATGTTAACCCCCTCGGGTATATCAAATACATATTGTCATGTGCTTTTCATAAACATAGTGTATTTCTTATACAACCCTTTTCATCTACACTCTTGTGCAATCTTGTACTCTATGATCACATGAGCCCTTGGATAAACTATTGTACAGGTAAGGTAACTTGACTGGATCCTTGTGTATTGATTGGGGAGGGTGAGTAGGACATGGTTATGTGATCAAAATCCCCTATTGTAAAATATTGTGTATATCCATATGCCCTCACGTATAATGGAGTCCTATTTTATTGTATATCCCAGCCTGTTTACATAACCATCTTGTGCTCTAATCACTTATATTTACTGTTCTTATTTCATATACAAACTGTCTCTTGTACTCAGACTTGTCTATTTACACTGTTCTTGTACATGTCTTACAGTTTTTATGATATTTACCCTACTGTTTGTTTTATATATTCTGTCATGATATGATCATGTTTCAGTGTTATGTATTCGCTCATGTCCTGACTGGACCTGTTAAAATATTACAGATGATACTGAGGACTTTTGCCCAACTATTATGGAGCCCATCTAGACGACACCTGTGAGTTGGACCCACAGGAGGATCCAGCTCTTGCCGAGGACGTTATCCCTACTGCTTAGACTAGATTAGCTAGGTTTTATCTTAGTTCTTGATATTTGTATTGACTTCTGAGTTTGTATTATTTGGATGTTTGAGATGTTGTGTCGTTTAGACACTTAGACTTATTTTCCTTCTGTTTGTATTCTATTTTGTGATTTCCTATCTATCAAATCGTGCTATTTCTATCTCTAGATTTGTGATTGAGTTGTACCTTATGTGATTTGTCCTCCGTTCGAAGAGTATATCATATTGTATTTAGTTTGTGATATTGACCTAGAACAGCATTCCACCGCCGTCACTACGACGTAGGCTGGACGTAACCACTTATCATGTCCCTACACTGGGTGCGGGCTATGATACATTTTTAGTGGTAGCCTATGCAGGTTTCGAGAGTTGCAACTAGTACGATTTTGTAGTGGTATCGAACTAGAGTATCACTACAGCCTGCAGTAGGATATAGGAAATAAGTTTTGAGGTACTCAATCACATTTAGGAAAAACTTATCTAAATTTCTGCCATCTAAATTCTTGCTGATAATTGCTTCCTCTTGAAATAAACTGTCCTCCTTTGATTATATTGCTTCTTTCTTAGTATTAATTTTCTTGTTTGATCTGTCTTCAGGATGGTGATGGAGACATGATCTCATTGCTCCGGCCCGGGGGATACTGTCGAAAGGTCTGCCACCTCTCGTCCGGTTCAATTGGACCATGGGACCACATCTCCCTTTATTACTTCTCATGTCGGAGCTTCTGCCACATTTGGGGGTGCACCTGCACCTGTTCGGAGGCCTTCCACCGTCATCCTAGATGTGTTTCAGCGACAGCCACCTTCAGGATCAGTGGATGCAGCCTAACGTTTTGCCTTCTTCCAGCATATAATGGAGGCACAACATCACCAGCAGCAGCGCTAGTCTACTGTCTTCCGACAGGGCATAGACGATGCCTACTAGGTTAGGATGACGGTGGAGATGGTGACTGCCCAGCCGCAGGAAGGGCAGGTTCAAAAGTATCAGCCGAGGACGCTGGGCATCCAGGATTTTCAGAAGATGCGTCCGAGAGATTTTTAAAATACCCAGGGGTTTCTTTATGCCGATGACTGGATCGAGCGTATCGAGAAGATCTTTCGACTGACACTGATACTAGCGGGAATACAGATAGAGGCAGCGGGCAGCCGGATGCAGGACCTTACCCGCACATGGTACCAGACAGACCCCCAGAGTGGGAACAGAGGGCCAGACGTGGGAAGCTTTCAAGAATCTCTTCAAGGAGAAGTTCTTTCCGAACGTAGCACTAGGAGGCTTGGAGCAGCAGTTTGAGAGTCTGGTTCAGGGGAACCAGAGAGTCGAGGAGTATTCTGGAGAGTTCTGCCGGCTAAGCAAATTTATGAAGGATCTGAGCGAGACGACGAAGGCGAGGAAGTTCCACAGGGGCATGATCAGGGAGATCAAGTCCTTGACCAAGAGTGACCGAGATGCTACTTTTACAGAGATCCTAGCAGGAGCTATGGCAGCAGAGGACGACCTAGGACTGAAGCTAAAGAGAGGTCATTATTTGCATAGAGCTAGTGGTAGTGTAGGCCCGGCCAAGAGACCTCACGTACAGATTCAGCAGCAGTATCAGCAGCAGGGTCCGATTCAGCAGCAGTATCAGTAGCAGGGGCAGATTCAGCAGCAGTATCAGCAACGGAGACCTATTCAGCAACAGTTTCAGGGCCAGGGACATGTGCTTTTCCAGCAGGCACCTAGGCAGCAGCAGGATGCTATGTGCAAGTTCTTCAAGAAGCCAGGCCATGGGTGTAACAACTGCAGGAAGAGACTGGGTAGATGTTTACTTTGTGGTCTAGCAGAACATCAATGTAGAGATTTGTCCCAAGAACCTGACACCATTGACTCAAGCAGCAGCAGAAGCTAGGCTTCGACAGGGCAGCAGAGGGGACTATCATTGCAGACTCAGCAGCAGAGGTTTGTCCAGCATCAGTAGCAGGGGCGAGCTTTCGCCATGACAGTCGAGGATGCACAGGCAGTATGAGAGCTGATTGTAGGTTCTGTCCTTCTCGAATCCATTCCTTCTTTTGCCTCATTAAACTATCTCAAATTCGATTCCGACAGTTTTTGTTTACCTTCCTTGTTCGTTGATAAATTTGATTCTTAGTATTCAATGTTGATTTAATTTTCTACCAAGATAAGTCGTATGGGCTAGGTCGCCTCAGTTATGGAATCTACAGTCTTCTACAGTCATATTAGCTAGTATGGTGAGAATATATAGTCTGATTTGGACGTATTTCTTGGTTGTAGGAATTTAATGTTTTCGCAGCCAAGCATGCGGCAATGAAAAATTTTAAATACCACGATTCTAGAGGTATGTACCTCAGTTGGGGACTCTATGATATATCGTAGCCTTTCTTACTAGTTTGACAAAGATTCTGAGTATCATGATTTTGGACAAAAGCATATGATTATCGAATTGAATTATTTAGAGACTTTGATTGATTGAGGGTTTGACCTAGAATGAGTAAGACCACTTTAAATTTTGAGGACAAAATTATTTTAAGGGGGGTAGACTTGTAACCACCACTTTTCTAAAATGAGATAATTTTGAACTTTTGTAAAACTGATTATTAAATAATAGAATTTAACTCATATTAATGATTTTTGGTGAATTTTAATTAATTAAATACTATTTAAATTGGTGCATTATGATTTTGATGTTTTGCTAGTGTAACCCTAGAGACTACTTAACCTAGAGACTAACCATGACCATGGGGATCTAATCATGTGATTAGAATGACTAATTACCACTTTTAGGTTAAGGGTATTTTGTTCATTTTTGACTTTTATTGAAAATGAATTTTGATTAATTAATTTTGTGCTAATCTCTACTGTTAAGCCTTAACCTAGAAATGACCTAACCTAGATATAATCATGAGACTGGATATTCCGTTAGAACCTTCTCACTAAGTGTCAAGATTTGTAATATCTAGATATTAACTTTAGCTAGATATTTACTTAAGATATTTAGCTTGAAACCTAAATTACATGGGCCTTTACCTAGAACGCCTTGAATTGAACTTGTAGAAGCCCTCCTAGCATAAATATCTACCCAAATCCTAGTCTAGCACTCTAAGGCCGGCAAAGGAGTCCCCTCTATATATATCAACACTTGTTAGGATCATGCCTCTTTTCATAGCCTCTCTAAACCCTAATTGTGTTTTTCCCAAATTCATACCCTTTTCTCCAAATCACCTCCAAATTAAGCCTAGTCTTTTGCACCACATTCTCCTAGTGTAGGGGAGGTCTATAAAAGCTAACTAGCAAGGACTTGGAGGCTCTTGGACCATAGCAAGGTGGTGGAAGGATCTCATTCTAGGCTTTTCGTTGAGATTCCAACTCTCAATTGGTAATATCTCATAAACCTATTAAAATTCCGATTTCTTCCCATAGATGCATTCATTTAGGATCCCCCTAGCTGTTGACCAAGTTTGGTAGGATTTAGTGTCCATTTGATACGCGTATCGGAGGCGTATCGGAGTTTTGTTGTATGTGTTTGATGAAATGCCACAATGGAATGATTGTTGATGTTTTTCAAAACAAATTTCACATTTATATCGCTGTTTACATTTGATTTGGAGTTATTGAGCTCTGAGTTGATTTTGACATGATCTACGTGTCCAAAACCGGACATGGGAGTCAGCACAGGGCATCGGGACACTGTCCTGCTACCCGACCCATGTATTGCCCTATACAGGCCACGTGGAGCTATAAAATTTGATAGTTAGGTAGGGGCAACCTCTTCCAGGCCCCTCCCCAATTTTGGTAGGATTTTATGTCGTATCAGACACGAAATCTAACCCGCAGTGGTCACACTGACACACACACAGAGGAAATCGCACACTGATAAGGGCTTGGACACTCGACATGACACATCTTGGACACATTCTACCCAGACATACACGCACCCTAACACCTACCCTATCCTGTGACATACCTGCATGACATTAGATTGGACACAATCGTGTCCAATCCCACCCGACACACACCGTACACATAATACGGGATCTGTGGTGCATCCCCTACTACTCGACAACTCGTACTCACTGGACACGACACGGTTTGACACGAAATTTGGTGTAGAGATGGGGGCCACGACCGTCAAGGTGCTCACAAAGTTTCATGGGATTTTATCGATTGGTGCGTGAGAAATTGCACTCGCAATGATTCGACCACTACACACACGCACGAAAAATCACTCACTGATACGCACATATAGCTTGGACACGACACAACATTGACCCGATTCAGGGTGTTGAATACCTAGACCTATACCTAGTCTATCCATGGGCACGAGCATGCGACCTGGATACGTGTGTCGTGTCCTTTGGTGATTGACATATCAGCACGAGGTTTGCCTGTGCACAGTTTTAAGACTGGGTTCGATACTAGATTTTGGACACAATTTGACACTATAGATGGACACGTGTTTGACACATGTGTGACACTTCATTTCGACACATATTTTCCTTTCTTTTAGTGCAATTGTTTTTGTGTGTTAGTTTGGGTATCGACTGATACCTGGGTTGTGTTTGAGGTCGACAAACACATATGTGAAGTATTGGGTTGATCCTCTGGGTTATGATAGGTTCAGTCCCAGGTTATGAAAGCCTTGTATATGATCTCTGCTATATATATGGGTTAGCCTTGTGAGTTTTAGTTCAGAGTTTTGAATACGTGGGGAAGGTTTCAGTTGTTGTAGACTTTTGAGTGAGTTTGAGTGTTCCTAGTATATCAGTCAAGAGCATGGAGAGGGAATATGTAAGGAGAGGACTTGGTTTGAGTTTATATCAGTTGTTATATGTGAGGGGTTAGAGTGTTAGACTGTTCTACATTTCCTATACCAGTTGTTTAGGATATCTAATGATTCAGTCCATGCTATCCCTTTGTTTCAGTCTTAGGCATGTAGGTATCAGATATGTTCCTTAATTTTAAGAGGTTGTCATGCACTCCTATAGTTCAGCCCTTTGTAGCATACAGTTTGAACTCTCTATTGTATCAGTTCATGGGTTGGGAATGGGAGGGAATTAGTATAATGTTTCATTGCCATCTATCATCACATGTGGGTACTTAGTATATAGAATATCTAGATGGGCATAGTACAATAGGTTAAGGTTCATGGGTATTGAATATAGGTAAGGGGTTTAGGCTATTTGGTATTAAATTCCCTTTAAGTGCACTACACTTATCCAATATTTATATATTGTAATATTATGTATATATATATATATATGTTATACATGCGGATTCATGTATCTTATATATGAACATAGAGTAGGCTAAATAGGTATGACTTGAGGGGTTAACAGTTATGGTTTTGTTAGCTATATTGTAAGATATAGTTATATGATATGGTATATATATGGTAACCATAGGATATCCTAGTCTATGGTTAGTGAGATAGCCTATAGAGTTTGACCCAAGAGTCCAATATTGACCTTGTTAACTAGACAGTTGACCAAAACCCTAGATAGACTAGAGTTTGACCTAGTTTGACTATATTGTTGACAAGAGTTGACCGAGAGTTGACTTTGACCTAGATTGACTTAGAATCATGTAGAATGTATTGTAAACTTCAAATATTATCTTCTTGTATATCATAACCTGTATGCTCTATTTAGGACCCAGATACCTCAGTTCAGACATCTATTTTTACAGTCACTCAGTATCTCAGGAGTACATACTCTGATCATTTTCATACTTGCTAGAACTTATATTCATGCTTTAGATAAATTACTTGATGCTGTCACGATTGTTATCACGGACCAGTACCCTATGGATCTTGTCTTGCGATGTTATCCCCCTCGTGTACATCAAATACATATTGTCATGTGCTTTTCATGAACATATTGTATTTCTTGTACACCCT